>JANAVB010005796.1:22901305-23018353 GCA_029216955.1 Iris pallida
TCTTCATGGGAGCTTCAGTAGATGTTCTACCTAGAGCAGTTGGTGCTTTTCCATGTAGCTTGATAGTCATAGGAGGCAGTATCTGAGGCGGTTTCCCGTGAGTCGGATCTTCAAAGGAGCGTCGGAAATCATCTCTGGCTCCATGTTCGGCTCTGCCACTGTTTCTGCTTCATCATCAGCGTCGTTGGCTTTTCCTTCGTCGAGTGACTTCTATAGGGTAGCATCGGTGAAGTAGGCTTAGACTCCCTTGAAAGGGTCAATGTCTGCGAACTCTGTTCGGATGACGTCGTTGGTAGATACGTACTTCATACATTGGTGGAGTATAGATGGAACCACCATGTACTCATGCCCACGGACGACCCAGTAGGAGGTTGTAGTTGACGTCAACGTCCACACATAGAAAGTCACCTCGGTTCTAACCAATATGACACTTCAGTCGTATTTTGCCCAGCGGCTCGCTTTTGCTAGCATTGAAGCCACCGATTGTTGTGTTGGAAGGCGCCAGTAGGTACATTGGGATCCCCAGTGTTATGAGCAACGTCTTCAGGATGATACTGAGGAAGACCCTGGATCGATCTGAATTCGCTTCACCTTGACGGAACCGACATACCCTGTATAATACAATGGCCTGTTGTGTTGGTTGTGTTTGAGCAGCATGTCCTATTGGGTGAAGGTTATGTTGGGGATAACTTTATCCGTACAATGACAGTACGCACATGTAGTCGAGTATCCTCAGGCTGCTTGACCTGACTGATGAAGGACTCAGCATCCTTCAGGGAATCACAGAGAGCTTCGCGAGTGTCCTTGGAAAGACAAAGGAGCTCAAACAGAGATAGGCGGGCAGGAGTACTGGCAAGTTGTGCCAGTATGTCGAAGTTATGGGGCTTGGCTAGCCCCGAAGCATTCTCCTTTCGCAGAGGCTTATCGAAATAGGCCTCTACATGCTTCTGCTTATTGGCTGCTGGAGGACTAGATGTGCCCTCTTCCTGGGCAGCAGGGATGGTGCAATGAGGCACCACCTCGACGGCAGCTTCGTCAGGTCGGGCGTTCTGATGTGAACGCGTCTGTACAGGAAGTGCCTCTTCCGCAGAGGAAGAGACCTGGGGCAAGACTTGATCTTCCTGCCCTTAGTTTTGGAGGCAAAGCGTACCTCTGTTGAGTAACCTTGGAGATGAGATCAGGGTGAACCCATAAGACCTCTCCTCGAGATGTGGTGAGTGGGATGAGTCACTCACGTTGTCATGAGTAGTTGGTAGATTGACCACCTCCATTGTCGCCTTTGGGATGGGGACGACGCCATCTTTGTTGTGGTTGGCGGCAAGGTGCCAAATTGGATTGACACCAGGTTGGTCGAGACCGTTTTCTCCTCGTAGTCGACGGAGATAACATCCGCATTGATCATGCACTGGATGTAGTTTTTGAGGACGTAGCAGTCCTTAGTTGGATGTCCTACAAACTAATGGTAGTGACAGTACATCGGATTGTCCACTTTTCCAACCTCGTCGGGACGCTTCGGGTCCGGCAACTTGATCTTGTCACCCTGCGTATCTCGAAGAGTTGCAGGGTGTCTTCATCGTTGAAGAATAAACCTCCTTTGGCCTTGGTGCAAGTGGAGGCTTTTTAGTAGGTACTGATGCCTTTGGAGGCATTGACAGTCAACGCCTGTTTCCCTTCGTCTCTCGTCCAGGGTTGTTGGCTGCAGGCCGTTTCCCCTTGTCCTCAAAGGCAGGAAAACTAACTCCAAGAAGGAGCATTGGACGCCTTCTTTTCTGCTGCTTCGGCTTCCATGATCAAGGAACTACAGTCGGGAGGAGGAGTAGAGTTGAGCCAGAGTTTGATCGTAGGCAGCATGTTCATGCTACAGGAGGAGAGGAGTGCATATTCTGGCATGCCAGAGGGCAGTCTAAAGCAGGCCTGTCGGAAGCGTTCGATGAATACTCGAACTGTTTCCTTCTCCTTTTGGCGTATCTCTATGAGGGACACCATTGTCATGTCCTTCCCGTCGTCATAGAAATGGTCGAGGAAGAGACGCATCAAGTCGTCGAAGGAAGATATTGGGTTATCGGGAGACTGCAGTTCCAGTCGTATGCCACTCTCTTCAGTGCCCGGACAAATATGCTTGTGAGCAGTGCGTCCTTCTTCGGGAGATGTCCCGTTTGAGACTGGAAGTACGTCAAATAGCGACACAGAGAGTCCTTCCCGTCGTATGGCGTCAATGTTTGTAGTTTATACTTAGGAGGATAAACCACTTTGTTCCATTCGAGGGGATATGGTTAGGGGATCCCCATCTTTTGGCGCTCCTCTTGTCTGTTCTTAGACTCAAAGCGCTCGCGCAAGTCCCTGATCATCTCGACCACGTCTTCTGTGGAGCTGGGAGTCGGGGAAGTTGGTACCGCCTGGAGTTGAGCATTTGATGGCTCCGACATCCATGGTGCTTCGTGGCGATCTGTATCCAAGGATACCCATTGAAGGGGTACACTTGATTCTCCATTGGCCCCTGGGTCAAGACCGGTAGAAGGCTCTCTGGCCAAAGCGGACCGTATTTTAAATACTGCTTGAGTCAGTGTTTTCATGGAGGCAGAGAGGGTTTTGAGTCCTCCCTCCAGGGTATCAATGCGCTGGATGAGGTCTGCTGGCGGCCCTGGCTCGGTATCACCCCCAGTCATGTTTACTGTCATGACACGGCTGGAGTCGGATGGATCAGTTGAGGCTTCGCTTTCGACCTCGCTCTCTTGTAGAAGAGAAACTTCCTCCGGAGCCTCGTCTTGGCTACCCCCAGCTATATTCTGGAGGACATCTTCGTCTTCAGGAGTATCCGCAAGGGCCTGATTACCCCCAGTTCTGTCTTGGAGGACCTTTTCGTCTTCGAGAAGTAGATCCACAGGGGCTAGACTACCCCCAGCTACGTCCGGGAGGCTGACTTCGTCTCCAGGATGAAGATCCACCCCAGTTGTGCTCTGGAGGATATTTTCACTTCAAAAGGAGGATCAACAAGGGCTTGACTACCCCCAGCTTCCTCCAAGATCTTCTTTCTCCTCCGAGTGTCTTCAAACACTCCGAAGGAAGGGACGGTTGTCTTGGTTTTCTTCGGCTGGCTCTTGGACGAGGACGAGGAATTGCCAGTCACATTTCGGATTGACGAGGAGTTAGAAATTAGTTGCATGAAGCAACCTTTAGTTATGGCTCCTCTTCCATTGACACCTTCTTCCCGAGGCAACGTTGGATGGATGTTGATGATTACCCGCTGGAACACCGACTGTCTTGGTGGGACTATTGCCTTGCAACAGCAGTTGATGGTGACTACAGCACAGGTGTACCCTGTGAGGGGCATATTGTGCTTGTCAATTGACTCTCTGATTGGCGTTTGTGAGTTATCACGTTACGCAGATTATTGGAGGAGAGTGCCACCTTCCTACCCCTATCAGGCGCATGGCAATGCCAAGTGCCGGGGTGGTCAAGTAAATGCTGTGCCCCTGATCCAACACCAAACAGGCGCTCAGATCAGTAGTGGGGGAACAACATTTACAGTGAGTTGAACAAACCTCAGACGCACAACCAGTGGAGGTGCGGGAGTTCAAGACCACAGGGTTTGCCTTGATCGACTTGGTTGCGAACGCAACAGATGTGCCCAAGTGAGACAAGGACTTTGAAGGTCGACTCATTTCTGGCACAGAAGCACCCGAGTCGACCTTATACAACTTACCATCAGCAGCGTGCATGATTGTGAGCATGCTTCTGGTTTGCTGCCGATATAGCACGTTTGAGACGCATAGCCCGTGCTGTCTTGGACTTCTCGTACCAGCCCGCTGGGTGTATAGTAGTCAGAGTCCAAATTCTCCTCGCCACTACAACGAGTGAGTCTGTCAAAGACAGAGACCTACTGTAGGGCATCAGAGGTGATGCGCAGGGCATTAGCTGCCCTGCTCCGTCGATGCATCTTCCTCGCCTGAGAGGGTAATGGCTGGGGAATGTGGTCAGCCATATGTTTCCCCGAGAGATATGTTGTACCGGTGGGCGCATCTTGGCTGCTGAAGACGTCAGCAAGAAGGGAAGGCTGTATTGGAGCATCCCCTTCGGTGGTGGTGACAGAGGCGTCGACCTTGCGCACCAGACTTGGCGAGTCTTCTTCGGCTTCGTCAGCCACTTCGAAGGACTCGTACTGCCTTCAGAGATGAACTCCTCATACGCCTGTTGATTGAGGCATACCAGCGTCTTGTGGAAGGAGCCCACCTTCATGTCGTCGAATTGCGACACAGCTTTCTCGGAGGAGAAGAAAGAGGTCCCCAGCAGAGTCGCCAAATTGTTTGCCATTAAAATCTTTTATTGCAAATTTCAATTATAAACAAACAGTGTTACAATGTAGGACTTAGATGTAGTCCTAGAAACACATTTGTTTATCTGGATCCCTTGTACCGATGGAGCGAGTGGTAAGTGTTGACTCTGTTGATGATCTGACGACGGTTCTCGGTTCACTGAAGGTCTGAGTTGTTCTGGGTGCTAGAGCTTGCCGAGAGGAAGAAGACGTTGAGTGTCTGTATCTGCCTCTCTGTGTGGGTGTTTTTTGGTTTTTAGGTCTGTCTCTGTGTGTTTCGTGGATGTGGATGAAGGAAAAAATCCTTCTATTTATAACTTGTAGGCTGGCTGCTCATACGCGCATATGTAGGATGCTCCTATTTGTGGGGATGCCACGTGGTGGTAGCTGATGGAGGCACATGGGCGATGCGCTCTGATTGAGGAGTTTAACCCTTCATGTTGCCTTTGTGGGCTGCGGTCGAGCTGACACGTAGCAATGGAGAGGATCTTTCAGTTGCTGAGATCTTGG
This sequence comes from Iris pallida, assembly GCA_029216955.1. Lineage (NCBI taxonomy): Eukaryota > Viridiplantae > Streptophyta > Magnoliopsida > Asparagales > Iridaceae > Iris > Iris pallida. The sequence goes on from JANAVB010005796.1 coordinate 22,906,128, forward strand.
GTGATTAGTACCCCTTTATAGGCTGAATCGAGTCAAAGGACATATATTAGGTCCATGGCTCAAAGATCTCGAATTTGGTGGAGAGTGATCTGATAGGATGTGCCTGGGATTAGGCACATGAGGACTTTGGCTTGTAACCTTTAGGAGTCACGAACCAGTCTGGGCGCATGGCTTTCGAGGCGTATGTGAGGCTTTATTAGTGACTTGACTTCTGTCTTTAGGGATCAGAGAAAAGTCTGAGGCGCATGGCTTTTGAGGTGCATACAAGTTTTGGGCGCATGGCTGCGGAGGCGCATGCGAATGGTTGGCGGCCACGTGGCTTGTAGCCGCCGAAGGAAAGTAATGATGATGCTGACGACGCTTCGTCTTCTGAAAAAACTGTCTGTTCAGTCCTCGGGGGACGTGCTGCCAACTCTGTCAGACTTCAGCATTTAATATTCTTGGCAGGTGATGGGCCTTTGAGTGGGCGCGTAGATCTGTGTTATACTAGGCGCTTGGGGACGCATGGGCACATCCTCATAAGGCACTTGGTGCTGATGGGTGCGTCTGTATGATGCACGGTCTGATCGGCGCATCTGCTTTGCATGACACGTCCTTATTGGTCCACTGTTACGTTCTTCGAGTACTTTAAATAGCCATTTTTGACTTGGCTGAATTTGAAGCCCCAGGTTCATCACCATTTAATACAAATTCATTACACGGATTCGAAGAGCCAGCCACTTGGCGCATGGGTTTGATTTGCCCAGCCTATAAATAGTAGCAAGGAGAGAGTTTGCTTCTCGTTCTCTCACGTCCTCCCGAAAAATGAACTTGTTTGCTCGAGCACATTCTGTTGAGGAGATGCTCCCGAGGGTGAAGATGCGACGTATTGTCTTCATTGATGCACTTGAAGGTGACTGTTACATCCAAAAGTCAGAGTCGAGGACTTCTGAGGCAGACGGAAGGTACCTGTTGCATCCAAAGATCGGGATGCTCGAGCCTCGTCTCCGTAATGCTGGAAGAGCCGCAGATTGGAATTACGGTGCTCCGATCATCTTCCTTGGGGTTTGGGAGAGCTCCTCCTCCCTAGAGTGGGTGTTGCCCATTCTGGGTGTGTTGAAAGCTGCTCCTTTAGCCCGGGTCGATTGTGGTGCTCTCCTCTTCCTTGGGTCTTCGAGAGCCCTTCCTCCAGCTAGAGGGTTGATTGTCCACCCTCGTTCTGCTCAATAAATGCTTTATTAGTCGAAGAATTTGATGGCACATATGCTGAGACTTCATGATGCGCCTGACTGAAAGGACGACACATAACTGAGCTGCTGAAGGGATGCACATAACTGAGCCGCTGAAGGGATGCACATAACTGAGCTGCTGAAGGGATGCGTCTGGTTGAAAGCGCATGGCGAGATGCGCCTGTTTGAGAGCGCATGGTGGTTGCTGTACCTGGCTGTAGACTTAGGATCTTTTCTTTGTAGAAATTCTCCTTTGTACAGCTATTTTTTAGACATGTAATAGACTTTTATATGAAATAAAAATCTTTTTTTAATGTCCATGCTTTTGCTATTTGCTGTGCCGAGTACGAGCTTTCTGGTGCATGTAATGTTAGGCGCATAGGATTTCTGGTCCTGAAATTCTATGCTTCTACACTAAGTTTTCTCAAAATTTGGTTTTCTTGGGTTTTGATCTCTCAAACTTCTTTGTTTTCAAGTTATGATTGTTCTATGTTGTAGAGAATTTGATTCCACCCAAAATGGACCTTTAAAAACCCAAATATAAATTTATTTTGAGTGATTTATGGACCTTGGAAGTTCATGGGTTCCATGGTTCTTCTTCCCGGGTTGGAGAAAGAATAGTGTGGGCGTATGGCATTTTATGAACCCACAGGGACTTTAGCCTTTGGCGCATAGCACTATATATGCACCAAAGCTCCCTGCCTTCAAGTGTGGGCGCATGGCCTTATTATGCGACCATGACTTTTTACTTGCTTATGTGCATAACTTCAAGTATGTACTAAGGCATAGTGTCCCTTTGCTGTGGGCGCATAGCCCTTATTATGCGCCCACATAGCCAACATAGATGGCTCCTAACTTAGCTTCCCATGCCCCCTGCCTCACTCATGTGGGCGCATACATTTGGGCGCATGACACTCTCAGAACATTCATTTTTGGGTGCATGCTCTTCATGACACATCATGGTCCTTTGTGTGAATCGTGACTTTGTTTGTACTCATTACTTGACTAAGTCCTATAAGGTTATTTTCCATGTTGCACATATACTCTAAGCTTTGAACACGATCTTGGTATGACACGTACACTCTCTAACAACTTCTTGATAGTGGCCGCCATGGTGCACTTACATGAACAAGACATGACATTATAACATTACATGATAACTCTTGATAGTGACCCATTGTGGTGCACTTCTGACAAGTAACTCAACATGATAATTCTTGATGGTGGTCCGTTGTGGCACACTCTTGACAAGTAATCTTGATAAGTAACATAACATGACATATAATCTTGACAAGTAACATGTAACTCTCGTCTTGACACCGTAGAAGATTTCTCTTGATTGTATCGGTACAAGCTACATGTCTCATCTTGCATCATGTCTAGGACATGAATTCCTAATTTCTACGGTCAGGGATTCATATTGAATCTGAGTAGAATAATAACTAGATTGATCAAGTAGTCCATGAAGAGATTTCCCAGCTACAGACAACCCTGTTATCTGGGCACTCTAATTGGACTTGTAGCCTGTCATCGAGTAGGGCACATTTCCAGTACACTGTCATGTGTTGCACCCCCAAGTCACCTAATCCAACTCTCTCAACTTACGACTGGATAACCTGGATTATGTCTGCAGGGCTTGTGGTTGATTGGAATATCTCGATGCATCTTGTTAGTAACTAAGCTTGTGATAACCCTAGTTAGTTAAAGTATCAAGCCGTACTCATTGCTTGGCCGTGATTGCTGGATGGAGTCCCGTCTAGTCTTGTCTAGGTAGGCTAGTACATGGTTATTTCAGTACGTTACTGTTATACTTTACTTTATCGATAATTGGTTAGAGACTAAGTACTGTTCAGGTGAAGGGTTACAACCCCGGTCCTTGTTTGGTTTACGGGTTGTAACTTGGTTACTGAATAGTCCTTTAGTTATCTTATCGTTTATCACCTTGTTTCCTTTAATTCATGTCTTTCGTTATCATTATGTCTTTATATGGTAATATGCAGGTTTTAGTTCTTAAGTGAAGCCACCCTTGTGGCACTTGCTCTTTCTGGGCTCTGATCTAGCTGGTTTTGTATGGCCAAATTTTTGAGTAGCACCCGAGGATCTTCCAGCCATCCAGCCAGATGGTGAACACTAGACGCAGCCCTGGCAACGAGTGGGTTTTATTTTGCTCTCCCACCCTATTGTAAATTATTCCTTTGAGGCGTTTAGCCGCCAAGCAAGTGTTAGCTCGTGTTAAATTTACATTCATGTCTGCCTAAGGGCTGTAGCATGATGGACAAATCCTAGGGTTGATCATGTATGACTTAAACTCTTGATAGTCTTCGTATTTTGTATGACTAGCTTCATGATCATCTGAATATATAATGTATGGGAGCCTTACTTTGTATGTCTGATGATCTACCATCTTATATATTTACTTGCTTGCTTGATATTGAGACACTAGGCTTGTTCTTGACCATTAGAGACTATTGGCTTGTAGTTAAACCCTCATACATCTAGACAGCCGTGACCGTATTGCGAGGTTGGATTCACTTCTATATACGTAGCTGGCAGTGTCTGTCCCCCGCTCTCCAGTATTCTGGTTCTGGGGCGTGACACTCACCACATGAAAAGCACAATTTAGGCACACCATGTATACAAAATGTAACCCTCTTTTCAGTACAGTCTATGGTTGTATTACATGGACCGAGCCAATCCATCCCCAGAATGTCGTCGTAGTCCTTAATATCTAGAACTATCACATCAAGACTGAACTTTTGACCACCTATACAGATGATTCCGTCTCCACAGACTAAATTTGCAAGTAGAGGCATGCCCGATGGTATATTAACAGTAAGATCGAGATCCAACATATTAGGGGAAATTTGTGCTCGACGGTGATGTCGTCGATATAAAACTATGCGTGGCACCTGAATCAAATAATACACGAGCAGGTTTTTATTGAAATGCAGTATACCTGTCACCACTATGTCAGATGCGGATGCTTCGTCTCAAGTCATGGTATATACGCGTTCCTATACATTGGGGCGACGGTCATGGCCATTCTGTTGCGGTCTGTGGAGCCCGAGGCGCTTGGCCTCGGTTCTGTAGATATTGTTGGTGGTGCTGGTTCGGCTTCTCCAGACAGTTTTGTGCAATATGGTCCGTTCGGCGCACCCGAAGCATGCTCCACTCTTCAATGGCACTTGTTGGCCACGTGCCCCTCCTGATGGCAGAAATTACAGACTATTCGATCCTTTGCCTGGTTGTCGCCTCGTTGCCGCATTTTTAATGCTTGTGCGTATTGTTGCCTCCCAAATTACTACGATGTTTATTATTAAAGTGAACAGCGCTAGTAGTAGCAGGATGATACTCGGACTCCAGACGGAGGGCATGGTTGAGTGCCTTGCCCACAGTTTTGTATTCAGGCACCGAAACATAGGCACGAATAGAGGAACGCAGCCCACTACGAATCGTCGAGCTCGACTTACAGTTGTTGGTAGATATGCTCCAGCAAATTTGGCCAGTTTGTTGAATTCGGTCGCATACTGTCGTACTGTCATATTCTCTTGCCTCAACTACATAAATTTATTTTCTTTTTCCTGTCACACGACTGCAGAAAGATATTCAGTCTCGAACGCTTTTCTGAATATAGCCCATAAAATCGCTGCCGTCTCGTCTTAACGTCGAATTGCCCGCTTCTGTACGGCCTACCAATCATGCACGTTCATTCGAAATGGAGTTGAGCACACGGGACTTTCTTCGAGCCTTCGACACCCAGAAGTTCAAATTTCTTTTCCAGCTCCTCCAACCAGTCGATCGCCACGGAGGATCTTTTGTGCCGTTGAAGGAAGTGAGACAACTTTTCGTGAATTTTAACACGTCGAAGTTATAACTTCTCGGTGTCGTAGATGAGAGCACGGGCACCTGCGGTTCAGCTTCGTTGGATCGAACTGCAGGCTCGGTCACGACAGAAGTCATCGTTGAATTGTTGTTGGCCACAATCGATTGTATGATTTTTTGGAGTGTGTTCAGCTGCTGCTGCTACAACTTGAATTGAGCCTCAAACCGATTCTCGAATTATGTCTGACAAGCCTCCGCTTGCTAACGATGGAGCTCATTTTGGTGTTGCTGAATTTCGATCATCTGTAGCATCCATTGTATCGGGTCGCCGGAAGATCCGGCTACGGTAGGCTCATCTCCGTTGGGTTGACGAAATGCTCGGGGGTGGAACCACTCGAGCCGCTGGAAGCGTTCGTCTCGTCCTCTGCCCGAGCTCCCGCAACTACAGGAAAAGAAAACTCTTATTAGTTTCAGAAAATGTCGTAGGTTCAGTGTACGGAACAACTCATCTCATCGATACGAGGTGAATAGTTTAAGACTAAAAACTTGACACTGGAGGCCAAGGACGTAAAGCCGTGCTATGATACCATTATGTCACGCCCCAATTTCGTCGAATAGATAGTCGTCCCCCGGGCATGATGCCGTGTGCGAACCTAATTTGCGATCGCATAAGGCATAGTCATAAGGTAATCCGAAACATGAGATCTAAGAGAGCAAGCAGACAAATTGAATCACACATTAACTAGAGAGAACTTTGATTTTTATTGATAATAGATATTATTTACAGACTCTAGTACAGGACTCTTGCCGCACGGGCTACAATATGACTCAATTACAAAAGAGTGTCGATGAGATAGCCGTTCCATATATTACACACATCCCTCAATTTACAACAGAGTATTCCAGTGACCTGGAATGGAGGGACGCTGAGCCATCTTTCTTGGACAGTTAAGAGTCTTCAAAAGTGGAGTTACAAAGAAAGTCTTCGACTCGCGGTCGAAGCTTCAAAATTACGAACATCGCCGAGCTAGTTGGCACGTCCTTCCTGATTCACGGGACCTACAAAGAGTGAGGATCGTACGAGTACATGTACTGGTGAATGGCTATTAAAATTCAAGCTACGTATTTGATTCAAGCAGTTTTATAAACAAGTTAGCTAGCTATTTCTGTGATCTTTCTAACCATCCTGATCGATTTGCATGTTAACACGTTTTGAGGCAAGCATATGAAATTGTATATATTGAGCAGCTATCATATTCTTCCCGTGTCACGTGTATTAGTCAAACAGTGAAAGGGTATGAAGGTCACTGCAATGTCAAGCCATCACGGACTATAGCTGGGTTAGACGACGACCCTTTCGTAGCGGGTAGCGAGCCTTGTGTAAAAGTTCCGAATAACCCACGCTGATGTAAGGCTGGCGCTTGCTATACACGTTCCTCCCCGACCGAATCGGTTCCTTGGCCTAGGCAACCGTTCGAGAAAACTACACCTTGTCGACAAGTTGTCCAATAACCGTTTTGTCGAGTCTTGAAAAATACTCTCTCTTTTCTAGAACCTTATCCTTTCTCTTTTATGTGCGAAACTTAGCCTTTCTTTTGAACTTAGTCGATTTACTCACTTAGCCATATCATTGTGATAAACGTTAATCGATTCATTCATTATTTTACATAGACGAAGTAGAATTGCATAAGAAAGCATGTTTTCCATTTTCAATATCGGCAGTTTGATAGCAAATGTTTCGTGAAGAATCTGCCATGATTTTCTTGATTCTACACTATGATGATAAGCATTTCATTTAACTTATTATTGATTTTGAAACAGAGGGACGAGGCAAAGGAGGTCAGCCACTTGCCTTAGACTTGCTTCTGGCGAGGGACTGGTTGGCTGCGCTGACGTCCCCTACGCGATCACCTACAATAGCATAAGCAACTGATTAGAACACTGTGTAATTCAAGGAATTTTATAAGAATGCGAAGCTCAAAAACGCAAGTCATAAAATCCATCGAAAATATTCATGAAAACGTATTCACGAAAACATAGCCAAAGCTAAATCAAATGCGACATGAAAACCAGAGCAACGAGAGGTCTCTTCCGACTCAGCCGCGGAGGCAATCCTTAAGACGCAACCCGCTGAATATGGGACTTGGTTCAGAAGAAGCCATTCCATAATGGGGAATGGATCTTAATTCAACCATTTATTCGACCGATTCGGCCGATTTTGACCTATCGGTTCCGACCGAATCGATAGCGACAGTGTTCCTTTCTCGCGTACCCCATGGACGAAAACGGGGCAAGATGTAGGAACGGGACACTACAGAAAATCCTTGCAAAAAAAAACTACGGGATGATTGGAGTCCAACCCTGAAGAACCTCCACTAATGGAATAAAGAGAATACACCTTCTACAAGCTCCTCCCAATCCAACACGGATTACCACAACTCACTTGAAAGAAGAAAATTTAATTACGGACTCCGAAGAACAATAGATGTCAAAAAATTATTCGAAGCGATCTCTTCTTCACAATAGTCCTCAAGTCTCTCTCTCAAATATTGTACAACACTCTTATTTTTAGATATTTTTCTACTTCATCCATCACCCTTTTATAAGACCTTGGTAATCCATACATGGAAGGTCAATATATATGGAAACTTACAATATGCATAAATCATATATTAATGAAAATTCAACCAGGGGCTGGTAATAATTGGAAGCCCAACTATATGGAAGCTACTATATGAAGGATCAAATCATAAATATATGATCAAAGTAATTATGGAAATCCAATCAATATTTCTTTAGCATATATGTTCCAAACTAGGATCCATGTACTCCTCGAGCTTCTCCGATACATGGATGACGTTCGTCGCACTCCGAGATATTTTTCACATAAGCTGGGAACCCCACACACTCCAACAAGAGCAAAAGGGTCCTTGCCGCTACGATTCGCATAGCCGTTGATCTCGCTACCCGTTCACGATAGCCTTTAAAAGCCTTCGTACTTTCGATGATGGCTGTAGATTTTGTCGAAGCACGCTAGTTGGTATCCAGCACGTGTAACCAAGTCCCCTAGGCGAGCCTTCGTGCTCTACAATTTGTTCCAGCATCGATAGGCGAGTAGTTGGTCTTCTACCTTATTTTCTATGCATTGAAATTCGAATTTGTAGGAAGAAGAACGAAAAGAAAACATGAGTAACAAAGAAAACAATTTCACAATTTCACATAACGTTAGTTCTGTAATATTAGTATCTTGTAGTTCCAACGAAATCAATGAATACAGTTGTGGTCCACTAAATCAATATTCTTGTATATTATTATTCATGTTGGGGTCCTTCTTTCAACTAAAACCATTAGCATGCTGAGTTCCCTTTCTATCTAGACATGAATAATAAATTTGGTAAAGTTTCATTAGCCCTTTCTTTTTCTTTATTTAGCATGCAACTCTTGATTGATATACTAACCTTAATGATAACACGTTGCTATAGTCCTTTTCTTTTCTTTATTTTAGCATGAAAGCCCTTGGTTGGTATATGTTAAAATCCAATCTAATATGTATGTAGATTAGAAGAAGAGGAAGAAGCTGTAAACTTGGGTTATAAACTGTTCTCGTAGGTTATTGTTGGTTCAAAGCATAATATAATCAGTTAAAGCATCCATGTATAAGCCCTATTAATTCCAAATAAAAGTTCTATCTTTGTGCCTATCTTTATGGTGGAGAAGCCTTTAAGATGCAAAATTTGTATAAAACCCTCAAACTTAGAATCAATTAGTTATTAGAAATTTTCTAACTTCTTAATTCAGGAACATTAACTATTATTTAATAGCTAGTTAATGAAGCAAGCCAATAGTTAGGGCTTGTACAAGTAATTAGCTTTAATTTTATGAATAGTAGTGAAGATAAAATTATATGAATAGTTAGTAATGTTTATAGGAAATAGAATAATCTATTATTCATAAATAATTTATAACTATAGTATTCTCAAATATAAGGAGTTAAGTTTTCATACATAAATGAAAGCAGTAAATAAGGAAGCACGAGCATTTTTCATAAATAAATTTGAATAGGATTTTTTTTTGTATATTCTTGAATATTTATAGGTTTGGATCATAAATTCGTATCCGGAGCTCAACGAGAATTGGACTGTTTCACAGGCAAATATACCTTGCCTACTGTACAGTATTTTTATGCATTTTTCTATTATTGTCTCCTTTCGGTCATACTTAGTTACTGCTTCTCTTGTTCATGCTATTGCTATTTTTCTTACTTTACGTGCACGTACATTATTTTCTTTATCGATATATCACTGATGTTCCATGTATAGATCATGATAGTGTTGCTTAGTCCTGTGCCACATTCATTGGTGTGTCTTGACCCGTTCGTGTACTTTTCTTGAGTTGAATCGACTGGACACCGTGTATAGTTCATTGAGACAGAGAGGACAGTTACTAGGCAAGCAGGCTATATGATAGTATTTGTTGGCCAATAGTTCGGATGAGCTTCAGTTGTGTTGATGATTCAGTTGGTCGTTAGTTTCATGCTACGGTTGTGATAATCTGTTGGTCGTTATTCTTGGAGGAGAAGCGATTGTGATTATTCTGTTGGTCGTTAGTTTCGGCTGAGCTACGGTTGTCATGGTACCCCTGTCTGTTAGCCCAAGTGTTGAACATTATCCATGATGTTGCGTTGTTTTGTATTTTGTGTAGAAGTATAGTGTTCTATTTCTGTCATTTCATTTTTGTATGTTATACTATAGACGACATGTTTTAAGTATCTTGCTAATCCCTTGAGGACCTGGTGATCTCTCCAGGTTTAGCCGAGGTTGATTCAGGTGCAGACGAGCAGCTTTATTAGCCATCACTAGACCACGGTACCACTGCAATTGATGACGTAATTGATGCTTAGCGTAGCTTGGACTTGTTATTTTCTTTCTTCTATTTTATTCTTTTCGTCTACTAGTACTGGATTTGTCTACACCGGACGAGACTTAATTTTTTGATACTTGAAACTTCAGTTTTTATATTTTTCCTTATTATGCAGTTTTATTGAGACTCATTGATCTTAGTTGTATCTTTTTACTTTGTGGATGAGATATAGATTGCCATGTTACTTTTGGATTTCTATGACTTAAGCATTTGACTTAGACAACGTTCTACCCTCGATATCGCGGCGTTGGCTGGCTTGCGCATGCACTCGCATCCCCAAAAACGGGTGATGGTCATGACATGTAGTTGTTTGCCATAAAAGTCAATAACAGGTATTACAGAACAATGGAATTGATTGCAAACTCGCTTGTACAAAGAAGAGCCTAGAAAGAAAGCCTAGGAAACAATCTAAGTACAATTGCTTAGTTTTGATTTTGGAGGGTGACGGTGGAGGCTCGGGAAAGTGCTATCAACTCTGCCTTACTACGTGGACTATCTGATGCAGTCTCTAGCTCATGAAGATATTACTTTTTTCTTGAAGGTTGCCAACCTTTTGCAGGGTGTGGCACCCTGCTATTTATAATAGGATGGATTTTGAGCCGCATAGACGGCTCGCGACCACGTGTCTGATTAGCACACCAAGACCAGCTCTTGGGCTGCCATCTGTCGGTTTGTTAGGATTTTGTTGCAGCAAATCTGGGTGGTTAAGGAATTGGTCAGATTGCCACGTGTTTTGTTGCGTATAGGATTCTCAGTCTTCGATCATGCGGGGTCGTATGAGAAGCATGCGGCCTGAATCACAATTACTCCCTTCTGCATGAAGTTCTGGAAATTTTGGGACTGCATAATCTGGGCCGTATAAGTGTCATGCGGCCTGGATGACACTCTTCTGGCCGCATGGTGGCGTACGGATCCTACTTTTGGACGACATCCCACGTCTTATCTTTCTTGTCGAAGTGTCAAAACTGTCATGTTTTGCCAGGACTTGTCAGCTTTATCAGTTGAACTGCTCCTCCTTGGTCGTATATTTCTTTCTATAGTTGTTCGACGATGGGCCGCATATATCTTTGAATAGTCATGCGGCTTTCCTTCATGTGGACCTGTTTGACCCAGGGTACCTATGTTGCACCCCGACTCGAAATCACCTAAATCATCGTCCTCGTAGGGGGCACAATGTCGCAGCCTGGAGTTGCGTTCGTGCAAGGCAAGATGACAAGTTCTCAAATGGTTATCTTTGAATTGATTTTAGCAACGAAAGAAAAACAGAGTATACGAAACAATTCAATTTATTGATATTCAAATGAGATTACAAAGGCTTTCGATAGCCCAACAATATATGCCAGATTTGGCTACAACACTCAGGTTCTCTCTTGCCCACAAAGGATTTCACCGTTCATACATTATGCCTTCTATATCTCGGCCGCATCAATCCTGTTGCATGTCCGAGCGTCAATACGGTTGCACGCCTCAATACGCTTTGGCATTCCAAGCCTCAACGCGTTTAAGCGAAGCTCCGCCACGAGCAGACCAATCCCTGAACTGGCTAGCTAACTAGTGAGGGATTAGTACTTTCGTCCTCGTTGTACTGATCAAAGGCCCACTTAACAAATCGATATTTAGTATTGTATTGATTCATACAAACACACAATTTAGTTCTCTTTCTATGTTCTCCTTAGGATGAGTTCATGGCATATTCGAATACTGTAAGCATGTTATCATGGCAAGCATATTATTCAATTCGCATAAGTAAACAGACGAGCAATCTCGTGTTTGTTTCATGGCGCGACTTACCAACATCGACGCACTCGCCCTTGCACCAACGTAAGGTAAATATGCCTATCAGTTTTTCCTGTCATGTTATAAGTGCTCTATGCAGATCTATATGTACACGATAGAGTGTACCTTGCACTTTCGACCCAGGATCCGTCCATGCAGGATATATGTATATCTTGCACTTCCAACCCATCGCCCTTAACTATATAAAGGTCACTAGCTTTTCGGGCTAGAATGGACTTATATTTATCGAATCGAATATGTAAGACGATGTTCACTCTGTTGCGGTTGCTAACCCAAATAATCAGAGGACCCCCGAAATACTCAAGTAAGTGGCTTATCACATTCACTAGAAGGTCGCTACCCGTCTAGATGAAGTGCACCAACAATACCAATTTTACCACAGTCCCTCCTAGGCCGAACGGTTCCAGCGCCATGGTGAACAACGTTCGAGGGAAGAATACACCCGTGCACGGGCAATACGTCCTTAAGTCCATTTGACCATGCAACGCATCTTATCTTTCATACAACCAAGCAAGTATGTCTTATAACTATTTAAATTGGCACAACGTCCCAATGTTGTCAATGAACGCCCCGAAGGCCACGAATATTTCGAAGGCACTATGTCGCATCGACAGTTATGCCACATTCGTGCCACAACTGTTCTCCTCGTCATAAAGACGCCATCTTTTGTAAGTATTGTGCAGCTATGCACATTCGCCGTCTTTCCTTGCTTCGTGCATTCAATGCATGCCTCGAAGCCATGTTTCCTTGTTCTACGCCTTTGTATTCAACACGTTATACTTATGTTCCATCCTTCTGACTCATGCAACTGAGGCACGCCTCGATAAGGTATTCAATGTTCTATCGCTCGCACTAATGCACTCGCACCGATATAGTCTTTCAATTGTCTAGCATGCTAACTCGTGCGCGGGGGCACGGAATGACTTATGCACTGGGGTACTCGTCGATACAGTTATCCCATGTTATTATGGTTTGCGTACCGAGGCGCTCGCCTTTGCGATATTCAATGTTCCATAATGACTCGTACATTTGCTTGTACGATTCATTTCAATTGTTCTATCTAGTGTTCGACATGCACTATGTTTATCTCTCTATCGAGCTACGCCCGTGGCGTTGATAGATTAACTCAGCATAAAATGATATATATTTTACTTAGACATAAGGAGTAGAAAAGAGGGTCAATGTCCCCCCACCTTGAGTCGATATGCCATGTCGTTTCGTCGAGCCGATGCGGCTCGATTTCATAACTTCGTTGCACGGCCAACTCTCCTGACTTAGCCATTCGAGCACTTGTGCTTTATTGAATTATACGTCCGATTTAGCTTACCGTGCCCAAGTCTAACCCCATTGCGAGGCGGAGATTTGGTTTCGCGGACCCCTTACTGAATAAGGCAGAATGCCAACCTCTAATATTTCAGCGTTAATGTATAGCCTGCACATGAAACCAACTAAAATTAATACTTGCATCGATTCGGACTTGCACCTTGGTCGATTTGATTTCTTAGAATCTTCGAGCCGTCTCAAGCACTTATCCTTCGGGTCAACGTAGCGCTTCGCATCGATTCAACTCGATGCATTCTTTGGGACAAGGCAACTCTTCGCATCGACTTAGTTTGATGCATTTCTCGGGACAACGTAACTCTTGTATCAATTCGCATCAATACACAATCAGACCAACGCTACACATCGAGTCCACGACTCAGCATAATGTACCGTGCGGAGCAGGGCATTACAACCTATACGGTAATTTGTAATCCGCATGAACTCCATATTTTTCATGTTTCTATAAGACCCCCTTCAAAGTTTCCAAATTGTAAATATGGAATACTTTGAATAAAAAGCATGAAAAATATGCTAAGCCGTAGGGAGTCTTCAAGTTGCAGGAAGTGGTTTTCGAACTGCAAAGAGATCTTGAGTCGTAGAGAAATATTGAGTCATAGGGACGCTTCGAGCCGCAGAGAGTCTGCCAGCAGTTACTGCTGTATTTAATTCTCCTGACTCGGTTGTGGATCTATTTTCGAGATGAAGCCAAAGGTTTACTGGGGATAAGGTTCCCAAACGTCGACTCTATCTTTAATGATCTCGAAAACCGAAGAGACGCTCGACGGTTACTAGGGATAAAGTCCCCAAACGTCGTCCCTATTTTTATTGATCTCGGGAATCGAAGAGTCTTTCTTCAGTAACTCTATAAATAGGAGTCATTTAGAGAGAGTCTTTCCTCTTTCACCTCCTCCTTTGACTTCATTATATTGTCTGCCATGGCTCCAAAAGCTTAAAAGTCGATTGGTGCGGCGGCCAAAGGGGAGAGACTTGCTTCCCCGTTGAGAGCGGTAGACACTCCTTTCATTCATTTCGATGTGCCACCTTCTTCCAAGGTAAGGATGGTGAGCAGATGACGACTGAAATTTCGTGCACGGGGCTATCTATATACTGTCTCTACTATAAACTTGGTCGATGTATGCCCTATCTCGTTGGACCACATGTGTTCTATACGATAGGGCTGCACAGACTGAGTCGCATAACCGCTGCTTATTCGAACTTGAACTGGCTGAGTTCCTCAAGATGAATCTGTATGAACTTTTCACGACCGAGCCGCATAGGTGCCGCATGTGCACTTTATGATTGGGTCGCATTAATACTGTAAGATTGGGTCGTATGATCGTCCTGTGACTGATTGGGCCTCATGAGTTTTCATGACTGAGCCGCATGATATTAACTGAGCCATATAAATGCTGCATGAGTGCTTCAAGAAGCCGGCCTCATAACTGTGGACAGTATGAGTTCTGTTTTGGCTGGGCCGTCTAACTGGTTAGGCCGCATAACAGAGTTCTTTTTTATATGACTATCTTCTTTTCTTTTGATTTCTGTAGTATCCCTGTCGAAGGCTGAGACCATTACGCAGTAAGAGGTGCTGCCCCCTTCTATCAAACAAGAGTCACTGTTTGTTAAAGTTGAGGTGAAAGAAGAGCTAGTGTCCATCAGGGAGGGGATTGCTCTCAAGGAGGAGTCCAAGTCTGAGGGCAGTAGTATTGGGAGTTCTGACCCTCCTGTCCCTACCGAAGACTCCGGTCAGATAGATCTTTTGTATGCAAAATAGCTTGGGGAATGGTATATGCCTCAGCGCAGCTATGATCCTTGACTGTAGGGATCCATGGGCTACCATGTAATAGACATTCGTATCCGCTTTTGTACTTTCGTCTGTATATGGATGTAGCCTTCATTTTGCTTCTTTTGTATTCCTGTGAATATAACTGATTTTGAATAAACAGGGTATGCTCACCCTATTTATTTATGGTATTTTGTGGTGCATGTACTAGAGGTCCTAATACAGCATTTATAAAGGACATCCCACTAGAGGATTTTTGTAGACCTATTATCCTTTTGTGCACGAGCAAATAGATTTGAATGATATTTTGTGGACCTACTCTTTGGTACACCGATGGTGTGAGTAATAGATTAGGATAATTTTTTGTTGACTTATCATCATTTTTGTGTACTGGCGATGCGAGTACTAATAATAGGTGGAGAGGAAACCAACGTATTTACTCAGGTAATGAGGACGTGGTAAATATGGATCAAAATAAAGCCTTCCTACTCAGAGGTAATGAGGACATGTTAGGGGTAGGCATGATTGGGATACATAGAACAACTCAGAGGTGCTATCAACGTGGAAGTTCTATGCATTGGGTGATTTATTTGTGATGGACAGAAAAACAACTCAGAAGTAATATGGACATGGTTGCTTTTTTCCGTTGGCGAGTTTTGTGGACCTATTACCCTTTTTGTGTACCGACAGTACGAGCAATAGATTAGGATAAGTTGTATGGACCTATTACCCTTCTGCGTTCCGGTGGTGCGGGCAATAGATTTTGAGGCAAATTCTTGGTGGTAGAAAAGCTATGACCAGGGGGTACATAGATACGACCAAGATAATTCATTCGGAGTAATCAGAGAGTAAGTTCAGTGGTACCTGAGGGTACGTAACTCAACAATCTGGGAGATTTGAAGTCAGAGTGTAAGTTCAGCGATACCTGCAGGTATATAACTCACAATCCGAGAGATCGTTGGATGGTGTCATTTAGACATAGTATTTCTTGAAGAACTTGCCGTTGATGGGCATCATGAGCAAGTCTCCATTTTGTTTTGCGAGACGGTACGCGTCGTTGGAGAATACGGTCTCGATGACGAACAGACCCTCCCACTTAGGCTGGAATTTGTCGGGGTTTTGTGAGTCATGACCATTGATTTGCGAATGGCCAAGACAAGATCGCCCACTTGGAATATCCTCTGCTTGACTTTCTTGTTGAAAGACCGAGAGATGCGTGCTTGGTAGAGCTTTATGCTTTGTTGAGCCTGTAAATGCTTATCATCTAATGCTTCTAACTATGCAGCCGTCGGCGGTAGTTATTGTCTGCCGTTAATCTGTAGGTGAGGGCCACTCGAAGTGAGGGGATCTCAGTTTCCAATGGGTGGACTGCCTCGCTCCCGTAGACCAGGGAGAATGGTGTATTTCCTGTAGCTGTCCGAATCGTCGTCCGATACGCCCATAGGCACTCACAAAGCTTTTTATTCCAGTCGCGTTTGTTTGCAGGCATGAACTTTTTGAGGAGCTTGATTATGCTTTTGTTGAATGTTTCATCCAGACCATTGGCCGAAAGGTTATATGCTGTCGAGGCCATGTTCTGGATCCGATTCTTATCACAAAATTGATAGAAAGCGTGGCTTGCGAACTGCGGACCATTCTCGTGGATAATCCTCCGGGACAGTCCAAAATGCTAGATGACGTGATGTTTTATGAAGCTAATCATGTTCGATGTCTTGACCTCTGCCAATAGAACAGCTTTCGCCCATTTAAAGAAGTAATCGGTGATTGCAAGTATGAACCGATGCCCTCTAGACGTCGGCCGGGTAATTGGCCCAATGACGTCCATTCTCCATGCTTCGAATGGCCAAGAGGCTACTGTCGGGTGCAAGAATTCAGATGGCAGATATATAAAATCTGTATGGATCTGGCAAGTGTAGAAGCATGGAAAATACTAAAGGAATGATTCATGCAGCCAGGAAAGACCCATGCGGTTCAGAGAACTCATACGGCTCAGGGAATCATACGGCATAAGGAGCTATGCGGCCCAAGGCATTCCATGTGGCTCAGAAGACACGTGGCCTGACAGTGCTCCCCCCCCGACCCATGCTGCATTAATTGCTACGACGGCTGACCCCTCTGAAAAGTTGACAGCCCTGACACAAAAGCAGGTAATTATGACTCTGTCATAATGATGAATCTCTAGGGAAGAGGAAAGAAATCTCTGACACATTCCCTGAGAGCCACAAAAATGCCACGTGGCCTTGTCACGTGGGCATTCGTATGCGGCTCGCTTCTCATGCGGCTCAAAATAAATCCTATGCGGCTCAGACTATAGAAGCCTCATGCGGCTCGAACAAAGGACTTCCTATGCGGCTCAGACCATGAAAGTCTCATGCGGCTCGGGCGAGCACTTCTCATGCGATTCAAGAGGATCATGTCTATGCGGCCCAGACGGATATATACCTATGCGGCCCACAAGGATTATCCCTCTGTGGTTAGAGGACTCAAGTGAGGGCTACTGCCCACGCAGCCCTGACACGTGGGCTTAACCATATGCGGCTCACATTCATATGCGGCTCACTAGTCATGCGGCCCAGATCCCCCCAGCAGCTCCTAGGACACGTGTCCTAAGCCGATTAAATTCCTCATATTTGCTGCCATTAAAGATTGGGTCAAATCCCAATAAATCTGGAACACGTGGCAGAAGAATAAATCTAATTTATTCCAATCAGCATTAATTGCTCGTGGGATTTGGTGTAATCTACACCAAATGGCCCAGATTCATCATAATCAAGATAAATGCCCTAGATTAACCAATCCACATGCCGCCGCCATCTCCAAGCGCTAATCATTGGCCACCCTAATGATCGTATCCTACTATTATAAATAGCAAGGTGCCATTCCCTTGTAAAGATATACAATATCGAAGAGAAGAAGATATACAATTCGAGAGAGAAACATACGCATATACAGAGAGACTCCCCAATAGTCAGAGAAAAGAATACACAGAGAGAGAGAGAGAAGCCTGAAGAGCAACAGAGGAGCAAGAAGAGCATTTCTTCGTCAACGCCAACTATCTTTTCACAAGGAGCCAAGACTGCATACCGATCGTCCAAGGAGTAAGGCAGGGCTGCCGTCGCCTTTTCGAGCCTCTATCGTCACCCCCAGAATCTAAAATAAACAATTGTACTTAGACTGCTGTACCTAGGTTTTCGTCCCTCGGCTTTCTTTGTACAAGCGAGTTTGTAACGTGAAGTAAAAGTTCGGTCCTCCGATAATTGTTTTGTTCTTTTATATTTCATGGCAAACACGATGGCGACTCTGCTGGGGACTAACTTCTCCACGGCTGAGGAGTTGGTGATGCAATCGGATGCAGCCAAGCTTGGCTCTACTCAACAAAAGATGGTCGCCCGGTTCGACCAACAGGCGTTCGAAGAGATGCTCTCCGACAAAAGCACTGGCCCGGTCCAGAAGCGAGCCCGCACAAAGAAGGCTCGTAAGGAGTGGAGACCCCGATCCTTCGTTCCTGCTGAAGCTCTTGCAGAGACACCCTCTGTTGTTCAAGACGGCGAGCAAGATTCCCCTACGATCCCACTTCAGATCATAGACAAATCTGCTGTCCCCAAGTCCGGCAGAAGAAAACACTATGATGCTGGACTTGCAGGGGCAAAGAGAAACTCTATGAGATCTGAGCCGCATAAGGTTAGCAGCTGCAGGGAGAAAGCTCATGCGGCTACATCCTTCGGCCACAGGGAGAAAGCTCATGCGGCTACATCCTCCAGTCGCATGAAGAAAACTCATGCGGCCATACCTGTCAGCCGCATAGCTTATGCGGCTACAGTTGCCAATCACACGAATGAAACTCATGCGGTTGTGGGAGTCAATCGCTTGCAGAAAACCCATGCGGCCACAATTGCCAACCGCATGCGGCCAGCCTGTACGGTCGTGACTCCTAGCCGCACAAAAACAATTCGTCCGACGGCAGAAGACAACCGCATGCAGACAGCCTGCATGGTACCCAACTCTAGCTGCATAGCGTCCGTTTCACGCTTCTCTCGATCAGTCTTCGACCGTCTCTCATGCGGTCCCGACCCTGATGATTCTCTGGATGATAAGCCAGACTCTGTGGTACCCAACTTGGACTCCTCCTATTACGCACCCACAAGTGCTAAAAGGAGGAAGTCTAGGACAGCACGAGCTCATCAAGCCCAATCAGCTGTTCCAACCTCTGACTATCGGGGCGTCCCGTTGACTATCACACGGGCCTCGGATTGAAAGTTGTATACAACCGCTCAAGTCCAGCCCCCGGCGGCAAACAGACAGAGTGGTTCCTCTGACCTACGAGAGGTGATCCTCCACAAACGCAAGTAAAAAGAAGGAGCGTCGGCGTGCAAAGAATCCTCGCTTGGACATCATTGCACCCAAATCATCGTCAATTGTTGCTGCAATAATGCGGCAGTGACGGAAGATCGGCCGTCCGTCTTCCACAGGCTACAACACCCGAACTCAGAAGATGAGGCACCTCTTGTTGTCTCCTGCAATTCCGCTCAGAAGGTCCCCGCCGAAGGGAGAGGGAAAAAGACAAGCATCTCCAGTCCCAAGATATCAACCACTACAGCTAAGAAACTGTCTTATAAACGGTTGTCCTCTACCGGTGTATTCCAACACCCCCGTTCAAAGATGAAATCTACCGCGATGGGAAATTCATCATCCACGTCGCTGGGGGTTGAGGGAACTGGGGGTAGCACTCCTCCGAACATCCGCAACAATCCGATATTTCAAGGAGCCGAGCCCGGACAAACGACTCTCCCATCAGGTACAACAAATGCTGATGTCCCCGAGGACATCCGTAACTCTCAAGACGAAGCAAGCTCTGAAGCTGGGGATACCGTTCCCTCCGAGTCCGAGCCCGAAGAGAACATTCCCACCTATCCGGATGACTTTTCGGCGCATAGATACGACTCGGAGGGTGCATCCTCTACCGTTCCTTCCATCACTCCTCACGTAAGGACGGTTTTCATGACGGACAGCAATCAAGGTGGTTCCAATGATCGCCAGCGCATCGACAATCTCGAAGCCATACTACTTGCTCTAGTCAAGTTTGTAGACGAAATTAAAGTGGCCCTGCCAACTCTACAAGGAGGAACGCCCGGTCCAACAGGCACGGGCCCTGCGATCAATGTGGATTCGAACTCAGCGGCACCAAACCCGGGCAATAATCCTTCCGAAATAGCAGCCCCTACCGCGACAGATGAGACCCGAGAAGTAAAGAGGGAGGTCCAGGAGCTCCAAGCCATGTTCCATGCCCGACAAAATGCTCAAGATCTCAGAATACGGCAACCATACCCTGCTGAATGGAGGGATGTTCCATTTCTACCAAGATATAAGCCGTTCAATATCAACCCGTATGATGGCAAAACCTCAGCAAGTCGATACATCACTTACTTTGAGGTCACCACCGACCATCTGCCCCATGATGATGCGATCCTCACACGGTTATTCATCGGGGCATTGGAAGGAGTCGCTTTCGATTGGTACCACAATCTACCGGACAACTGCATCCACTCCTTTGCCGGCTTCAAGCGCCTGTTCTTGGAACGATTCTATGAAGTAGGACAGGACGTCACTATGTCCACTCTCATGGATGTCGTCCAAGGGGAGAAGGAGTTGACGAGGAACTACATCGAGCGGTTCCGCCAGACCGCCATGAAGCTGCCATCCAGAAATCCAGATTCCTCTTTGATTGAAATTTGCCAAAAGAGACTGCTTCCAACGATCAGTCTCTGGATGGGCGAAAGTCAATTCAAAGATTGGAAGGCGTTCATCATCAGCGCCACAAGCGCCGAAGAACGACTGAAGAAGGCTCGCCAACTGGGATTACACATCTCAGAAGGAGAAAACAAGGGCAAGCGTTCCAACAACGATAATGAGGGTAGCCCCTCCAACAATCGGGACAGCAAGGAAAAGCAGGCTATGGTGGCCGACATAGCCCAGAAGCCCGAGTCACAACCAGCAGACAAACAATGGCCCCAAATCGATTACTCCTTCGAAGACGGCCACGTCAAGCCTATCTTGGACATGCTCATACAAGGAGGTAGAATTAAGCTTCCTCCACCAAGGCGGGAGCCTCGACTGGCTGATTTGGAGAATCCAAAGTTCTGCCATTACCACCGTTATGTACACCACGCTACACACGACTGCTACCAACTAAAATGGTACATCCAAAGCCTCATCGATTCGAACGCTCTGGCCATCGACTTCGAAGAGGTAACCGTAGCAGCCAATATGGTGTCCGTACAATTTGGCAACTTTTCTTCGACGGAGACTCAAGACGGGGTGATCCCCGTCCCTCTAGCGACAATGGAAATTACCAATTTTCCACCTCTCCGAGATCAAGCTACTGGTCTGGTACCTCTCACTACCTCACGAGGGGAGATCATGTGGGTCCATCCAGACTTGGTGTCAGAAGTAACTCGGCCCACACCATCTCCCACCAACAGAAAGAAGAGTAGAAAAATCAGGACCTGCCACACAATCTCAGCAGATAACGAGGAAGCTACAGCTATCGTCACACGGTCCGGAGGGCAATCCCAACCTGTGGTTGACAGCCCAGCTGAGAATCATCAACCTACTACAACTGATGCTCCGGGACCGGCTCAGCCTTCGACGATCGACAAGCCTAGGCCGAAGGAGACTTGCTTCGACAAATCCCTCCGAAAGGACGCAGCCCAAGGGCTAGAGAGGCCCTATAACTTTGACATCTTAGCACAATTGGCTAACACTCCGGCCAAATTAACGCTATACGAACTCCTAAGGCTCTCCAAGGACGTTCGTGTTGCATTGAGCGAAGCACTCCAAAATGCCGATGCTTATCTGGCTCAATCCAACCTCACCAGGGAGAACTCACCTGTGGATCTCCAAGACAGCGCCTGCACGGAAGCAATGCCCAACATCGTCTTCACTCCGCAGGACATGCTCATCAAAACCAACCTACATGATCGCCCGCTATACTACACGGGATACATCGGCGACGTAAAGATGGATCGGATGCACATTGACCCTGGCTCTTCCATAAGCATCATCCCGAAGGGTCTGCTATATCATCTCCGTATCCCAATGCATCGCCTGACACCTACAAGCACCGCCATCAGCAGTTTCAATTCGGGCAGGAGCTACCCTATTGGAAAGATTCGCTTAAAGTGTCAAATTGGCGACCTCCAATCCGAAGTCACCTGCTCGGTCATAGATGCAGACACTTCTCACAACATCCTCTTGGGGCTTCCATGGATACACGATTATATGATCGTGCCTTCCATGCTACACCAATGTTTCAAATACGTCGACAAACACGGCTTCGTGAAGACAGAATTTACTGATATCGATCCCTTCAAAGGGGTCGAATCTTACTACTCGGACTCCTGCTTATACGAAAAGTCGAAGAGGCACCTTGATGAAGGAGACGAACAAACTCATACCGAAACAGCCACGGGATCAGAAGGACCCCTGACGATCCACCTCCAAGCTCGCAAACCGGGCAAGTCTGCACCCCTTACCGCCACTCTACGGAAGGACGCAATCAGCCTCTCAACGCAGGAGGAGCAAATGATAATCCGGCTGCCAAGGTCCGGCCAAATGCCGAGACCCACAACTGAGCCACTGACAATCAGGCTACCAAGAATCAGCCAACCACAAGCAGGAAAGCTCAACCCCTCGGATAGGCCCATGACGATACGCCTTCCCCGGAAGGGTCGTCACCCCGATGTAAAGTCTGACACTTCTAGCGAACCAGCCACTCCTCGCCCCACATCAAATGTCAAACTGGGGGTCGCTAGTCTGCCAACAACTCCACGCTCTGCTCCATCAACCGAACCACTGACAATCAAGCTTCCCAGGTTATCCTCTCAATCTTCGTTCACACAGGGGGTAGCCGAAGAGGAATCGGAGCTAGCCAAGTATGTGCCTGCCCACACTGATGTCCCCTCCGCTGATGATGTAATCCCCCTAGAAAAGATACCTTACTTCATCAATAAAGGGTTATCTTTGAACTACACTGAGCTCAATAAGCTATGTACAATGTATGCTATGGAACACGGTATAGGCGCTCACCTACACACACAGGTGACAAATATGTACACCGCGATCCAGCTTACTCCAGTAGAAGACGCTTACCGAATATTCGAGGGAGGAGACCATCCGATCATCTTCGGCCGGACGAACAACCCGCATCCCCTCGCCATAGAAGAAGTCGACCTCGGGTCGGATGCTGGAAGACTGCCTCTGTATCTCTATAGCCCTCAATCTAAATATCTCATACAGAAACAGGGGTATGATCTAGAGATGACGCCAGGATTGAACTACGGCACTGGGCGACGATTACCTTTGAAGTCGCCAGCCCCGACGGGCAAACCATGGAACTACTATAACAAAACTCGATACGGGTTAGGGTATGTAATGCCTACTACGACCCTTGAAAGTTCAGACGAAGAATGCGACTGGCAGTCACATTCAACCGGATCACCAACTTCCGACTCAGATACCAGCATCGAAGATGTATTCAGACAAGTCATGACAGTCAACATGGCATTCGCCGACGCTTACGAGGAAGACGAAGACATCCTCGAAATCCTCGAGCTTGAGCCATGGGCCCAACAATTGGACGCACAATGGGAAAAGCGGTTTGAACTGAGAGAACCTCCTACTGAAGATGAGGTCATACAAGTGGATCTCGGCAGCGAATCTTCTTCAAAACCGATTTTCATCAGTCAAAGCCTAAGTGACGAAGAACGGGAGTCGCTGTTAGAACTTGTCAGAGAGTACATTGATGTGTTCGCCTGGAGCTATAAAGACATGCCAGGGTTAAATCCTGATATCGCTCTTCACAAACTCAACATACGGTCGGATGCAAAGCCAGTCAAGCAGCAACAGCGACGCTTCCGCCCGGGCATCATGGACGCGATCGAAGCCGAGGTCAACAAACTGATAGCCAGCGGCTTCATTCGTGAAGAGCAACACCCAGACTGGGTCGCCAATATAGTACCCGTCCTTAAGAAGAATGGAAAGATTCGAATCTGCATCGACTTTCGCAACCTGAACGAGGTGTGCCCCAAAGGTGAATTCCCCCTTCCTATCACAGACATCATGATCCACAATACTTGCGTCTTCGAACGCATGTCATTCATGGATGGCTTCTCGGGGTACAACCAGATCAAAATATCTCCTGACGATGAAAAGCATACATCATTCCGAACACCGATCGGCACGTACTGCTACACAGTCATGCCTTTCGGCTTAAAGAATGCTGGCGCCACATATCAAAGAGCCATAAGCATCATCTTTACAGACTACTTACGCAAGATGGTGGAGTGCTACGTTGACGATATAGCCGTTAAAAGCCGTAGCAAGGAAGACCATCTGCAGGATTTAAGGACGGTATTCGATCTAATGCGAGCACACAATTTGAAGATGAACCCCACGAAGTCCTTTTTGGGCGTATCCAGCGGGAAGTTCTTAGGCTTCATCATCACTGCAAAGGGTATCCATGTAGATCCTGAGAAGACGAAAGCAATCATGGAGACGGGTCCCCCGAGAAATCTCCGCGAACTCAGAGGCCTTCAAGAAAGGCTAGCTTACATCAGAAGGTTCATTTCCAACCTCTCCGGGCGATGCCGACAATTCATGCACCTCATGAAGAAAGGAGTCTCATTCGTATGGGACGAGGAATGCCAGCGTGCTTTCGACAGCATCAAAGAATATTTATCAAATCCTCCGGTCTTAGTAGCCCCAGTCCCTGGAAAACCATTCCTGCTCTATGTACGAGCAATAGAACACTCCTTCGGTGCCCTGTTGGCACAAAACAACGATGCAGGCCACGAACAAGCCATATACTACCTCAGCCGAATGATGGTTGGACCCGAGCACCGATACACCGCTGTAGAGAAGGAATGCCTCGACTTGGTGTTCGCCATTCAGAAAACGCGACACTATGTCACTGGACAAACGATACATGTGATCTCACGGGTCAACCCTCTCAGAGTACTCATGACTAAACCAGGGGCACTCAGCTCTCGCCTCGCTACATGGGCAATATTGCTGTCCCCTTATCATATGATCTTCATCCCATAAAAGGCAGTCAAAGGTCAAGCCCTGGCAGACTTCTTAGCAGCCCATCCGGGTTCGGAGTCCTCCAGGATATACGAAGAGATTCCAGACGAGGTCGTCGACTCGCATACAACCTCTCACGAGGCTATATGGCGAATGTTCTTTGACGGTGCTTCCAGGACCGGACCTAAAGGCAATATAGTCGTCGGAGTCGGGGTAGTGCTGGTCTTCCCTTCCGAATTGGTGATCAACCGCGCCTATTTCCTCACAGAACCCTGCTCTAACAATGTGGCCGAGTATAACGCTCTGGTCATTGGCCTCCAACTTGCAAGAGAACTGGGGGTAGAATACCTTGAAGCATACGACAATTCCCAACTTATCGTCAATCAGATCCGGGGTTCGCGCGAAGTCCGCCACGAAGACATGATCCCTTATCACCAAATAGCGATCGATATCATCTCGTCATTTGAGGGGTTCTTCATCGAGAACGTCCCCAGACTCCGAAATATTGAAGCCGATGCCCTAGCTGGTCTTGCCGCTTCCCTAGCAGTGCCGAATTATGATCGCCAATCAGTGGAAGTGATAGGCCATGAACTGGTCTGTCCCAAAAATAATATGCAATTCGTAGCAAGTTATTCCGTACAGATGATCGATGACGCCCCAGATTGGAGACAACCATTCATCGACTTCGTCGTCTACGACATCCTGCCTGAGAACCCAAAGGAAGCCACCTCCATCAGAAGGCGTTCTCTCAGATTCTTCTACGATACAGAGATGAAGATGTTGTATCGCCGTTCCTACGACGGATTATTACTTCGGTGTCTGTCAAACGCAGAAGCCAAAGAAGCAGTACGAGAAGCTCATGACGGTGTTTGCGGGGCCCACCAGCCTGGCCCAAAATTGCAGGACCGCCTTCGACGAATGGGCTACTATTGGCCCACGATGGTGGCAGATGGGATAGAATATGCTAGAAAATACAAAGTCTGCCAAGTCCACGTGGACTTCATTCACCAACCATCCGAATTTTTACATTCGACGGTGGCGTCCTGGCCATTCGAAGCATGGGGAATGGACATCATTGGTCCAATCTCCCCACCTTCCTCCAGAGGACATCGCTTCATACTCGCGATCACTGATTACTTCTCCAAATGGGCGGAAGCTGTCCCACTCGCAGAAGTCAAGACTTCAAACGTGATCAGCTTCCTTAAGCATCACGTCATCTACCGCTTTGGACTGCCCCGAAGAATCATCTATGATAATGGTCCACAGTTTGCAAGCCACGCATTCTATCGATTTTGCGATAAACACCGTATTCAGAATATCGCTTCGACTCCGTACAACCCGGCAGCAAACGGGTTAGCAGAGGCGTTCAACAAAACAATCATCAAACTCCTCAAGAAGTTCGTCTCCTCCAACAAGCGCGACTGGAACGAGAAACTCGGCGAATGCTTATGGGCTTATCGCACCACAGTTCGAACAGCCACTGGGAATACGCCATTCTTCCTAGTGTACGGGAGTGAGGCAGTTCTCCCATTAGAGACTCAAATACCCTCACTTTGCGTCGTCCTCACTTATCAATTAACGACGAATGACAACTACCGACGTCGACTGCAAGAGTTAGAGGCCTTAGATGAAAAGTGCCTCCTAGCTCAGCAAAGGATCGAGCTATACCAAGCACGCATCTCAGGAGCCTTCAACAAGAAGGTCAAAATCAGAACATTTCAAGCGGGTAATCTTGTTCTGGCAGTCCGGAGGCCGATGGTCATGACTCACAAGACTGCCGGCAAGTTCCAGCCAAAATGGGAAGGTCCATTTCTCATCGAGGCCGTGTTCTCAAACGGTGCTTACCGCCTCGCCAAGCAGAACGGAGACTTGCTCATGTTGTCCGTCAATGGCAAGTTCCTGAAGAAATACTATGTTTAAACAATATTCTCCCGATCCTCGAGTCACGTACCCGCTGGTACCACAGAACTCGCTCCATGAATTTCCATATTATTGAGTCATGTATCCGCAGATACCACTGAACTCACCCTCATTGTTTGCCAGATCATTGAGTCACGTACCCGCTGGTACCGCTGAACTCACACTCGCTATTCTCCAGATTTCCGAGTCACGTACCCGCTGGTACCACTGAACTCACACTCACCATTCTCCAGATTTTCGAGTCACGTACCCGCTGGTACCGCTGAACTCACACTCACCATTCTCCAGATTTCCGAGTCACGTACCCGCTGGTACCGCTGAGCTCACACGCACAATATTCTAGATTTTTGAGTCATGTACCCGCGTGTACCGCTAAACTCATGCCCTTCTTCTACAAAGATATCCCAAATTTCCAAGTCATGTACCCGCTGGTACCTCTGAACTTACACTTTGATTCCAACACTCATGGATTGTCAAGTTATGTGCCCACCGGTACCCCTGAACTTACATCCCGGTCACTCTTTTGAAAGAAAGTCATGTATAATCATACAGCTGAACTTTCTTCCTACAAGAGATCCTCCCTCATGATCTAATACCTGTACTCCCAGTGCACAACAAAGGTAACGGGTCCACAAATTTCCAAGACGGCCATGTCCTCATTACCTCAGAGTCGTTCCACCTCCGCCAAAAACAAATCACCCCCTACATAGAACTTCCATGTCCTCATTACCTCTGAGTTGTTCTATGTGCCCTTCTTCATTGAGCCCACTCCTGTCATGTCCTCATTACCTCTTAATGGGAAGGCTCCGTCGAAGAAACCTTCATACTTGCCATGTCCTTATTACCTCTGAGTAAGTATGATGACCCCCTTTCGACCTATTATCTGTACCCACAATCGGAGTACGCCAAGGGTAATAGGTCCACAAATGTCCTCTGTTGACCATCAATATCCTCTGTCGAGTTCACTCCTGCTATGTTCTCATTACCTCTGAGTAGGAAGACTCTACATTTAAGAAACCTTCCCACTTGCCATGTCCTCGTCACCTCTGAGCAAGTATATCGGCTCCCCTTCATCCTATTATCCGTGCCCTAAACCAGGGTACGCCAAGGCTAATAGGCACACAAAATACCTTCAGCTAAATTTCTCAGCACAAATCTATCACCCCATCAAGCCCCAGGAGCCCAGCTGCTCTACGGCATTCCTTTTTCTCAATACCAAGAGCACCCATGACCATTTCGCTATGGCTGCTTCAGGTACCCTGATCAAAACTTGTTACCTCTGCCTAAAACCAAGGTACGCCATGGGTAACAGGTCCATAAATATATCCCCTATACGGGGGTAAATATTGCCACAATATCACAAGCACAGCAAGCAATACAAATGAAAGGTAGAATTGAAAGTACTCTTTATTTGAAGGAAGAAAAAGCATTACATATTTTCGAGATTATGTCCCCTTCAGAAGGAAAGAAAACAGAAACAAAACAAGAAGAAAAAGCCGACTACATTTCAGCATCACTCAATTCTAGGAGACAATTTCTTACTGAGGTGGTCCTCCGTTCAATCCGTTGCTGAGCACGACGCTCGGCCTCCTGGAATAAACGCTCCTCATTGTCCAAACCCAAGAACGCTTGATAGTCATCTTCCAATTTCTTTAAGGCAGTCTCCAGGACAGTCGAAGCTTGAGTAACCCTATCAGCCTCCTGAACAATCAGTCCCCTGTCATTGCGGGTAGTCTCGAGTTCAGACTCCAAGAAAGCCAACTTCCTCTGAAGCACAAGGATCTGCTCCCGTGTCTCAGTAATCTCACGAGAGACAGACTCCTCCTGAGCCACAACATTTTCAGTCGCATAACTCAGTTGATCATACCGATCAGCTAAGTCACTGAGATCCTTCAGCGCGCTCGGTCTGGTCTTATCTCGAGCCGCTCTGGTCCTCTCTATAACAGCAATAAGGGAATCCCGCTCCTCGTTTATAATAGCAGGCAGATCAGCCTGTCGCAATTCTCGAAGCTCGGACACCAACTGATCAACCTCCAGCAATTTCGCCTCCAGAAGCGAAGCCATCCCTGCATCATCAGGAAGATCCCTAAGGATGTTTATTTGACCATGGGCACATTGTCGGGCCAAGGTAAAAGAGGTCCCTCTGTCTACAGCGGCCTCAATTCCCCTCTTCAAATGATGATAAAAACTGGCAACCACGTCCTGTAACGCATCACTCAGAACTTCAGCAGAGGAGGGCGTCAAGGGAAGCCGGAGCGGCAACGTCGGAGGAGTAACGCTAGAGTTCGCCACCGGAGGAACGGAGTCCGAGAAGAACGATGCATGAATAGCGGCCAACTCGTCTTCCGCCACCTGGAGAGATTGGATGCTCGGCAGGGAAGAAAGGTCGACTCTCGAAGCCATCGGAACAGAGGATGATGCAAGGACCATCGTCCCCTGCCCCGACTGCCCCGAGAATTGGCCCGTGAAACTCGGGCCCTCAGAAGGCCCCTCAAGACGAGTCGGGCAGGGAGGAGGTACATCTCTTTCCACCGATGCCCCTTCGATTGGGGTTGCCTCAGCGACGTCCGTCCTCGGCACTGGAGGGACAGGACCTGAATGTCCAGAATAACAATCAATCGACGTAACATAAAGGACATGATGATAGAGTAGATAGGCTTCCTCATGGGTTAAGACTCGGCTAATCTTACCAGGGGAGGGGCATAAAGGCCACGGCTCATCCACAGCTGGTGTAGTCCCCTCACCCGCGATCCCCGAGTTAAACTCAGTCATATCCCCTGCCCCCGTCACCTGGAAGGCGGATACAGATTGATCTGCGTTCTCTTGAATAGGAGCGGGCTCATGGGAGTCCCCGTCATTCGGGGTCACCGCCTCGACATCCTGAAACTCTTCTTCTTCTCCCGACACCTAAAAGAGGGGACGAAGATAGACAGGATCGAAACTCAAAGAAAAGGAGGGAGAAGGGATCAAGAGCAGTTTTGTTACCTCTAATGCAGAGTCGACCTCTTCGCCACCCTCTTTTATGGCTAGCGGACGGTGCCTAGTCGCAACCAGCTTCCGGGATCGAGAAACACTGCCTATAGGAGAAACTTGCCTGCTACGCTTCGGAATGGGACCAGACGCAACAAGAGACTGATCCCTCAGCACCTCATCTGACAAAACATGCGACTGACCTACCTCTGCGCCTACCACTAGAAGGATAGAGTCATCTTCATCACGCTGGTTGCCTTTGCTACCCTCAGCAGCGAAACCCAAATCTGGCACTTCGGCTCTAACCTTTCTTTTCTTTGCCCCTTGAGAGCCTTCCTCCAGACCAGTGCCAACAATAAAACTGGTACCCGGGTTAAAACCAACTGGGGGCTTGTTCACCATGACATGATACAGAGCTGCCATGTGAAAGATCTCCACTGACTCCTTAATGGCAGGGACCGAGAAAATGGTACGGGTGTGGAACGAATCATAATATTGCCAAGCTCTGATACCATCAAGAAGACTACCCTCATAACCCAAGCAAGGACTGGGGCTGTCCAGACAAAGTTGGCTGTATCCAAACTGCCGGGCAAACCTGCTAGGCAGATAAGGCTCCAGAAAAACAGTATTGCGGTTACGGTACACTAGATGTGCGGGACGGATGTTACGCAACCATAAGAGCATCTGGCCATCCAGAAGCTGAGGGGAGGCGATACCGTCAATATGTACAGCCTCTATGTTCCTGGCAGTAAAGCGAGGTACGGATACGAAGATATGATACTTATCTGCTCTCGCCAATGCCATCCGGCAAGTCCGCATGTTTTCACACTCCCAAGGCTCGTCACGATAGCAGAAGATAAATGCGTCATCATCAGTCACACCGTCTCCAGAACCCGGCCTCATCAAAGACGGGTAATGTATCAGCAGCCACCCCATCAAATAGTGATAGGGCAACTCAGTTCGTTCAAAATCCTTGGTCACGTCACAAGCAATGATTTTGGATATGAAAGTACGTAGGCCACGGTGTATGCTGCACACCATGGCCAGGAGGAGAGCTAGCCTGATTCGTAAAATCAACTTCACAGCCGAAAGGATGAAGTTACAACTAATTCTCTCAATGGGACCGGCTCCTCCCGAGACTACACAATTTCGTAGCCAAATCATCAAAAATCCTGCCAGAAGCGCTTTCTTAGACAGTTCCTGAGTATCCTGGTAAAAGTAATCGAAAGTACCAGTCTGGTTCCCGAATCCGTCGCTGGTGGTGGCCACTCCCTTAGCCGACGACACCGAGTCCTCAACCGCTTCTCGAGGTCGAGGGCGACGAGAGGTGACTCTACCTAAGGCATCTGTCGAGAAGAGATAGTGCACCCAATCTCTGGTGAAGGAAGCATTCCCTTCCAGGTTATTATCCTTTCGAGTCATCTGATAACATGCGTTATAATGGCACAATATCTCCTGGTAAAGGGTCGCAAAGCCAAGATACCGTCGTTCCAGATCTTCGAGTTCCTCATTAGTGGGAGTATACGCTTCAAATGCTTCGTCCACCCAAGGAAGCTTGGAGACCGCGTGTATCTCATGGAGCGCGAGTCCCATCTCCCCCACAGGTGCGTAAAAGGTCCCCGTACGGCAATTATACATTTCCAGCAAAGACATGAGCAGCTTCTTGTTTATGGACAAGCCATGACTGGTACCTCGGATAGCATGGTACAAACCAATCTCGCACAAAAAGGCCTCATACTTCTGCAAGATCCAAGTAGACAAATTGATCCACGAAGGAACAGAGTGCACCCAACCAGGGAACGTCAACCGACCAACGGGATAGGAGCCTTTCCGAGCAAGCTGATTTATGAAAGTGTTGGCGGTAGAAAACAAGAAATTAGGGCCCGCCACATTCAGAAAAGAACCTGGGACCAACCCCATCACAGAACAACTAGTGTGCACTTTCCCGGCAATCACGGACTTCAGATTGTTATTATAATGGATGTTCCCCACAAACATCCCACCTCTGGTAGGGGTTAAAGTCTCCCCCATCTTCCGATCTAACGGGAGCATATTAAACCAAGATAACGGGAAGTGTCGCTCCATTTGGGGGATACAAATCGCCATCCCGTTAGAAACAAAGTTCCAGTCCTCCGACACCTCCAGGACATGATCGTTCTCCACGGTCAAGGCATCCCCAAAAAAGAACACAGGCTTCAAATACTCCCCTTTAAATTTCTCGGAGTTCATCATAGCATTAAGGAAGTGAAAAGAATGATTCTTGATGGCATTCAATCTAACCGTAGGCTCATCGCTCGGAAACTGGTCAGCCATATACTGGACAATATGGTCATACCTGTAGCCGAGAGCGGCTTGAGCGCTACCCACCAAGAGTTCTCCAGCGACGTTAACCGGCAGGTTCACTAAAGAACAAACAGAAAAAAGTAAGTTAAACGGAGGGATACAACAAGAGAGAGAGCCGATTGGGTGCTCTCAAACCCCATTCGGCTCAAGAAGATATCCATGCGGCCCCATAAACTCTCAGAAATCTCATGCGGCTCCGTACAATAAAAAGTCTATGCGGTTTAGCGTCACTTATGCGGCATCGCCAGCAAGGCACGCATATAGACGCGGTAGTTCTCTTATGCGGCTCGCAGCTCAGCCATAGGGCGAACATGCGATTTACAAAGGCTCGTGCATAAAGTATGCGACGTAGCCATGGCGGTTGGGGTTCTTTAACTCATGCATTGTCCTTACCAGTAACGGGGGGGGTGAACGTCAGGATGAACATCAGGTACGGCGATGGGGGAGTAGTACCCGCAGCCGAGGTGGAAGTGGGGGCTGCCTTCTTGCCCTTTACTGCCACGGTCTTCTTGGAAGCCATTAATTATCAAAAGAGGAGGAGGGCAATCGAGATAGGGAAGGTCTGAGGAAGGGGAAGGAAAATAAAGAAGTCTTCTCTCTCTTCAAACTCTTCCTATTTATAGGAAGACGGGAGAAGGAGGACACGTGGGCCAATGACCGACTCATGAAGAGCGCAACCGACTCCTTGGGTTTCGTCTCCAAGATTCACCCAAGGTGTCAAATTCGAAAGATTTAATAAGCTGACTCTTGGGATTCACTCCTACAAAGACGGCGCTGAAATGAATCTGAGGCAATTAAAGACCCACACCCGTGGCAGGAAGCTATGCGGCTAAATAGTCTCCTGCGGCTGAGCCATTTATGCGGCTGAATAATTCCTGTGGCCGAGACTTCTATGCGGTCAGAATTCCATATGCGGCTAGAGGAACATGGCCATGCTTCTTATTCAAAGTATTTCAATTTTACAAATTGAAAACTTTGAAGGGGGTCCTGTAGAAGCATGGAAAATACTAAAAGAAATGATTCATGCGGCTAGGAAAGACGCATGCGGTTCAGAGAACTCATGTGGCTCAGGGAATCATGCGGCATAAGGAGCTATGCGGCCCAAGGCATTCCGTAAGGCTCAGAAGACACGTGGCCTGACAGTGCTCCCTTCCGACCCATGCTGCATTAATTGCTACGACGGCTGACCCCTCTGAAAAGTTGACAGCCCTAACACAAAAGCAGGTAATTATGACTCTGTCATAATGATGAATCTCAAGGGAAGAGGAAAGAAATCTCTGACACAAATTCCCTGAGAGCCACAAAAATGCCACGTGGCTTTGCCACGTGGGCATTCGTATGCGGCTCGCTTCTCATGCGGCTCAGAATAAATCCTATGCGGCTCAGACTATAGAAGCCTCATGCGGCTCGAACAAAGGACTTCCTATGCGGCTCAGACCATAAAAGTCTTATGCGGCTCGGGCGAGGACTTCTCATACGGTTCAAGAGGATCATGTCTATGCGGCCCAGACGGATATATACCTATGCGGCCAACAAGGATTATCCCTCTGTGGTTAGAGGACTCAAGTGAGGGTCACTGCCCACGCAGCCCTGACACGTGGGTTTAACCATATGCGGCTCACATTCATATGCGGCTCACATACATGTGCGGCTCACTAGTCATGTGGCCCAGATTCCTCCAGCAGCTCCTAGGACACGTGTCCTAAGCCGAATAAATATCTCATATTTGCTGCCATTAAAAATTTGGTCAAATCCCAATAAATCTGGGACATGTGGCAGAAGAATAAATCTAATTTATTCGCAGATATCAGAAGATCAGTATAAGGAAGATTTATTCCAATCAGCATTAATTGCTCATGGGATTTGGTGTAATCTACACCTAATGGCCCAGATTCATCATAATCAAGATAAATAGCCTAGATTAACCAATCCACAGGCCGCCGCCATCTCCAAGAGCTAATCATTGGCAACCCTAATGATCGGATCCCACTATTATAAATAGCAAGGTGCCATTCCCTTGTAAAGATATACAATATCGAAGAGAAGAAGATATACAATTCCAGAGAGAAAAATACGCATATACAGAGAGACTCCCCAATAGTCAGAGAAAAGAATACACAGAGAGAGAGAGAAGCCTGAAGAGCAACAGAGGAGCAAGAGGAGCATTTCTTCGTCAACGCCAACCATCTTTTCACATGGAGCCAAGACTGCATACCGATCGTCCAAGGAGTAAGGCAGGGCTACCGTCGCCTTCCCGAGCCTCTATCGTCACCCCCCAGAATCTAAAATAAACAATTGTACTTAGACTGCTGTACCTAGGTTTTCGTCCCTAGGCTTTCTTTGTACAAGCGAGTTTGTAACGTGAAGTAAAAGTCCGGTCCTCTGATAATTGTTCTGTTCTTTTATATTTCATGGCAAATAGCAAGCCTTGCACTTTTTTGTATAATCAACTGCATCTGTGACCATTGTGGTCCTGTAATAACCCATCCGGCGAAGGCAATCTTGTAATTTTGCCCAGGTTGGTGAGCCCCACAAGTACCTTTATGATCCTCACGCAGGACTTCTTTGGCTTCTGCACTTATGTGCATCTTAGTAGTAGACAATCATAGGATCACCGATATAACATTTTTGTATCAGTATCGTAGAAAAATCTGAGGGAGCGTCTTCTGATTGAGGTAGCTTCCTTCACATTCTCTGGCAGAATTCCATAGACCACAAAGTCGTTGAGCAGGCGTCTCCAGTCTTGTATGTCGTTGGTTATCTGGGTAGAGCAACTCATACCCAGTCGAAGATTGTTCTTAAGGCAGACCAGTTCATGGCCTATTACGTCGACTAGATGATGAGCATTATTTGGAAGTACCAAGGAAGCGGCGGGACCAGCCAGGGCATCGGCTTCAATATTTTGAAGTCTAGGAACGTGCTCTATAAAGAACCCCTCCAAGGTTGTAATGATGGACAATACTGTCACGACCCGTACCCACTGTTAGGTTATGAGAACGTAACAACGCCCAGCCTACGCCGCAGTGTTGGCGGTAGAACACTGTCCTAGGTCACATCATCCAACAATATAATGCTAAGCAGATACAGTCTCAATCACATTTAAGGTAGAGCATGATAAGGTTAGATAAAACATAAAATCCAAAGAGATACGGGAGATAGAAGTCTAAGTGTCTAAGATACAAAAACCCAGAAATATATCTCAAAACTCAAATACAGTAATCTACAAAGTAAATACAACTCCAGACAAATAAAATAACTATCTAAACAACCACTAAGGTGTCTCCTCTAGGCTAGCATGCAACCTCCAAGCTATAACACATGTGTGTGTATCAATGTATATATATATGTATATATATTACCATATAATGTATGTATCTAATATGTGAATAGGAGCCTAGATAGGTCAATATAGGTATCCTATATTAGATTGTGTGGTATGTATACATATGTATTGTTTAGATATAGAAACTGAATATGGTATTGCCTATTGGCCCATGGCCTAGTCTCTTAGCCTATGGCCTATGGTTGTATCTGATTAGCTAGTGAGCCTAGATTTGACTTGTGTATTCTTGTTAGACTTAGAATAACCTTGTTAGCCTAATGTAGACTAGTTTGACTTAGGATTGTCTTGGTTGACCTAGTTTGACTTCTAGGGTTGACCAGAGTTGACTTTGGCCTAGATTGACCTAAACTCATGTAGAATGCATAGTAGAACTTCATTTTACCTTTTTAGACTCGTTGTGACTTGTGCTGTTCTGATTAGGAGCCAGACACCACTCCTCGGACAGTACTTTCATATTGGACACTCAGATACCAGGCGAGTACATTCTCTGATTATTTCATATCCTGCTTAGAATTATTTTCTGCATTAAATTACTTTACTTGTTACTGTCACGTTGGTCACACGGATTGGTACTATATGGATCCCTTCTTGAGATGTTATCCTTAGGGAGCATCGGGTACTACATGTTCTGTGCGTTTCACTTACATGGCGTATCACTATGCTTCACTGGTTCTTTGATCACTTGTGACATATACCCTTATGATCACAGAGTCTCCTAGAATCTCTTATCCCATTTACTGGGTATCCTAGAATCTCCTAGAATCCCCATTTATGGGACATCCATGTATCACCCTTCGAGGGCTTTGCATGGAATCATAACATAACCTGGTTGGATCCTTGTGTATTGATTGGGGGTACGGGGGAGTAGAAGTAGACATGTGAATAATACCCAAGTAGTATCTTATCAGAATCTCTTCCATAGTGTCTTATCAGAATCTCCTATGCCATTTACATGTCTATATTGTACTCTGACTCACTAGCCACTGTTAGTCTCTATTTATAGTAGATATTTCTATTATAGCTTTCTCTCTCTGTTTACATACTGCACTTCTTTCAGTACTTGTATTTTACTTTATTGCATGATTATATTTTCTAACCTGCTATAAACTGTTAAGATGTATTATGCTCGCTCTTGTTCTGACTGGACCTGTTGAAAATATTACAGAGGACGAGGAGGAGGCCTATCTGGATACCTTCTACGGGGCAGCCTTAGACGACACTTGCGAGCTGGACCCTCAGGAGGACCCAGCTCTAGCTGAGGACATCACCCCCAATGCCTAGACTAGTTTAGTCAGGCTTATCTTATTTTATGTTGCCTTGAGACATGTTTAGCTAGACTTATTTTCTGTTCAGGGTTCTGAGTTGTATATATTCTTTTATTCAGTAGCTGAGACCATGTACCTCTGGATATTTGCTGGGATTATCTTAGACTACTTTATCATCTATTTTTCCTTGAGTTCTATTTCATATCCTTCTATCTCTTCCTTAGTTGTGATTGAGTTCATTTACTGCTATGTCACCCCCATTCGGGGAGTATAAACTGTTTAGAAATATAATGTTAGATGTATGTTGACCTAGGATAGTGTTCTACCGTCGACACTGCGGCGTAGGCTGGACGTACCCACGTCTCGTGCCCTTACTCTAGGGTACGGGTCGTGACACTAATACAAAGTTGGTTGCTAAACTGAAAGTTTTGGAAATGTTGTCGGTGACCCAAAGGAATATTAGAAATCTGTGCCTTGACCCTAAGGTGTAATAGATGTTAATCTATCTTGATCACAAAAGGAGAGTCATTTCATATGTGCATGTTTGCTGAGGAATTGAATTGTAATAGAAAAGTAACAAGCAGCAACCCTGAATATTTGTGTTGCATAAAGAATGGTTAATTGATACAAGAATCATCGGATTGGATGTAATGAACTACTCGACCATGCGGTAGAAGATTTTAAGAATGTTCGTATGAGACTTTGATGGCTGGGAAGTGAATAAGATTAAGAATCATGAAATATGTTGGATAGTGTCGGTAGATGGTGTGATATATAGATGGCTGTTGGTTAGGATATAGATTGTTGGTTTATGACTTAGCGGTATGACTTTGTCATACGGACCAAATAGTATGGTTCCATAGTCCTGATGCGACTAACGGAATCGATGACCCTTGAATAGTTGGCCTCGGTATAGACCATATGGTACAAAGGAATTTGGATAGAAATTGGATCATTAGATTTTTTTACTTGATAGATTATTAGAATGATGAGAATCGTATGTCGGGTCGAGATTTGACCGTAATGTTGCCAGATCGATCTTACTCGATCGTGGGGTAAATTTAGAATGAGCCTCTACAGGAATTAGTTTCTTGAGGATGACCCTGGACAGATAGAATTGAACCTAGCGACCGTGGGCTGCATAACCAATTGTCGGCATAGTCGACAATGATGATTAGTTGTTCAGACTGAGTTGAATCGCATAGGTTTGGGTAGAGTTGCCTCGAATAGTTGGTTGCATGTTGGCCTGAGAATAAAAAACTAGCATGATCCCTAGTAGCCGTCCACTCTAGGGAAGTCACATGAATGATTAGGTTTAGCTGTCAGTGTAGCTAACCTTAGAGACTTAACTGTAGTGCCCCGCTCCTCGCGGTCCACTATGTAATACCTACGGCTTGCTGACTCAGTTTTGAACTGAGTATTTGGTGAAACCTTTGCCGGTAACGATTGATCACGGATGAAATACAATAAACCTTTCCAATTGATGGATTGTCTTCTATTGAAATGAATCCAAGAGTTTTGCTGAATGTTTTCTCTCGCTGCTTGGTTTTGATTAATACGTTTTTGTGTTGGTTTTCGATGATTGGTTTTCATTGTTCGCTTTCATCGCATTTTGCATTCATTCCGAATCTTGAGAGAAAGAGACGAAGTAGGCTAATCAACTGTTGGTGCCATTGTAGGCCGCATGAATTGTTCGTGAACGGTGCGTGAAATCCCTCCTCCTCTCAACTAAGATTTATCTCGGTGAGTTTCTTCAACCGAACAAACATTGATCTGTACGCCTAAGAAAAATGATCTCTAGTCCACTCTGTTGCCTTGTCCCGATGATCAACGATACCACATCCACAAAAGATAAGAGAAGATAATTGAATTGAATCAAATGCAAGGATATGTGTTGCTACTCTATCTGTTCGATAAGAATGATCATCTGCTTGTCACTAGTCTGCTTGAAAATGTAGACACGTACAGACAAACTTGTACGTGTTGAGATGAACCTGAAGTCACAAAATAAACGTGTCGTATATCTGTGTATAAGTCCAAGTGTGTCTCATTTGATAGAACGGCTAGAGCATAGATTTGGTTTCAGACAACTTGTATACAAGGAATTATTTGTCTCTCGGGTGGTATCTGGGGGCACCTGGAACCGCTCGGCCTAGGAGAGATTATGAACACACTGGGTAAAAGAAACCCATGTTAAAAGTGTAGCCGATATGTGAGTCCTTAGCGACGAGCTGAACCAAAGATGTCACAGCGGCTAATCATGGGGATAACCCATGGACCAACATGTAGAATAGTCCACCTGCATGACCCGAATGACAACTTCAATATCTGCAAGAATGAATCATGAATTACTTATTATGCAAATTGTGCTAACGTGGTTTGGTGCAGGGATGACTGTCGGCGATGGTAAGTTGCTTATGATATATTCTACTGTCATGTTCTTATGAATTGTTAAAAAGAACCTAGACAAGTAGAAAGATCACTAGTAAATGTTAGCTCAACATATTGATTTAGTGCAGAGATTTGCGAGTTCGGCCAAAAGCCGCTCGCCAGTACATGATGTGTGCTGACCCACGTTGTGGGCATCCTTTTTGAAGAACAGTTTGGCAACTCTAGAGGGGGGTGAATAGAGTATATATATAGAAAAATGACAAATTAAAATAACTCTTTCACCAATAATAAATAATCAGAGTAAAGTGCGGAAAATAAAAGGAGATCAAAAGAGCATACGCAAACACAGCAATTTTAACCTGGTTTTCCTCGTGGAGGACTAGTCCAGGCCTGAGAACTCTAGCTCAGGATTCAAATCCACTATTTGTGAAATAGTAGTTTACAACCGTGCCTTTACTTCAGAAGAGCACGTCAACTTCTAACAGAGGATCGCAGTGGCGATTTGCTTGGAATTGTCCAAGCGACTTCTTCGACTCTTGCACAAGAATCCTAACTGAGAGATGCTGAGCACTCGAGACTTAGGAGGCTTGTGGCTAGTAGATGGGAAGGGTATGGCTTATTTCAGCTACAAGAGAGAAGAGAAGAGAAGATTGGATGGATTGGAATGAGAGAATTCATGCCCTATTTATATTGTTTTTATAGGCAGAATTCGGCCAGAATTCGGGTAGGAAAATTCAAATATTTGGCCGTTGGACAACTAGCAACCAGCTAACCCTAAAATTAGGGTTCCTAATTTCTAGGGGACAGAGTTCGGCCCGAACTCTGTGTGGAGGCAGAGTTCGGCCCGAACTCTGTCTCCAGAGCACAGAATGGTTCAAAGGGGATTTTTGGGCAGTGTTTGGTTCAGTGGAGCTTGGGATTTTGGGTAGGCTGTAGACTAAGTGTCAAGAGCTCAGCATGACTCAGAGTACACAAGTCTAGACTCAATGAAAATATAAAATACAGACTCGAAAACACACTGAGAACCGGAGACTGAGCTATCGTCTGTCTTGAACGGAATGCAGACATCGTGTGTCGTATTGAATTAATACAGACATTATTTAGTCAATGTAGTCAATATTTGGTTGACTGTGACTTTGTGTCAACAATCTCCCCCATATTGATAATTGACAAAATAATATATGTATATTTCAATATTCATACCTGGACACAGTTGATTGTAACACAGCTCCCCCATAACCGATGCCGAGCTAAAAGAAGATAGCTCCCCCGTAATCAGTGAACGGTGCCGAGCTAGAAGCAATAGCTCTCCCCCGTAAATAATCCATAGAACCTGTGGCCTGATAGATAATATCTCCCAAAAGCAAAAACAAGCACAGATATACGAAACAGATATACAAAAATATACATAGTTCTCCCCCTTTTGGCAGTTAGCAATATAGACTGCATATGAATAAAAAGATCATATAAACTGCAGTATAGACAATGAAGAGTGATGCAAGCACACCAAGCACAGAAGAAATAGTGTATGACTAAACAAAATGAGTCACTAGCATAAAGTAAAACTATGATAAAATGTCATCCACAAAACCAAGTGTCAAACACACAACCAGAGTTTTGAGTACCTAAAACCAAGGACATAAATCCATAATAAACTAAATAACTGAATTCAAAAAGCATCAACTAAGATCATCATCAGTAGCAGCAGCAGATCGAGCCAATCTCCATCACGGAGCACGAGAAGGTCCTGGAGCATCTGAAGGATCGGGGAAGGAGCGACGGGGGTCCAAAAATGCAGCATCCGGATCCATGTAACGCATGACCCAAGGATCATCAATGCGATAGCCCGCGCGCTCAGGATCCCGCTCCATAGGAATGTGCAGATGATGAGATATGGAGTACCGTATATCATGCAGGGAGTTGCCGAGGGCACTCATCTGTAGAGTAGTACGATAATCCAGCTGGGTCCAGCGCTCGTCCTCAAGGTCAAAACGCTCCCGGAGCATAGTCTGAATAGACTCAAGAGTGGCAGGTGGAAGTGGTGCATCCTGACCGAGTGGAGGGGCGTCAGGCTCCTGATCAGCAGACTGCTCAGAAGTCACAGGAGAGGCGACGACTGCCTGAAGGCGTCGTGCCTTAGACAGAAAGGCAGGAGCAGGCAAAAATGGACAGATGTCAAGTGGTATGTAAAATGCACGAAAGATCATAGGAAGGTACAAAGGATAAACCAGAGCTCGTGGTTTCTTCCTACAGTGAATCATCCAGTCCATCATGGAACGTGGAAGATTGAAAAAAATTCCAAAGTGAAGATGATAAAGAGCAGATATTTCAAGATAAGTGATGTCATCAGGAGAACCTGTTTTGGGTAGAATGGTGTTAGAGATTATCCAATGAAGGTCAGAAAAATATGGATTGAGATATTTAGCCATGAGCTTGCGAGGACGTGTGTATGGAGTACACAAATCGTCCTTGAAGCTCTCAAGGGAAATCCCGTCAGGAAAACGGAACGATCGAGCGTCAACAAGCTTTTCCCAAGAAGTGGGCTCTGGAAGATCAAGAAATTCTGCTAAGTCAAAGTCGTCAAAGGATATATTGATACCTGCAACTCGTGAATAAATATGGAGGTCATCAAAGGTCATGTTGCAGTAGAACATTTGGACAGCATAACGACAGATAGCCGAAGTGGTAGTGATTAGTTCATCAAAACAGAGGTCATGAAATAAAGAATCATATTGAGAGAATATAGAAAAATTAATAGGATGTCCTGCGAATACCTAACGATTCCGAAAGTTACTAAACCAGTTGTTTGATGCATCTAGTGAGACAAATAATCGGTTGTCATAGGTAGAAGGATTTTGAGGACGAGGTGGGTTGAACAACGGATGAGGGGGTTGAAGTTGTTCAATGATTTGTTCAATTGACGGAGGAGAATCCGAAGAGGAAACACTCTCAGTTCGAATCCTCTTTCCACGATTGAACAAGCGAGGAGCCATAAAAAAATAAACTAGATAATTTGAAGTATAGAATATAAGAATGATACCTCAAATGATAAACAGTGGAAGAGAATGATGATAAACCCCTTTCCCTTGATTTTAAGGAGTAATGGAGCACTCTAGATCAAAAACTAGGGTTAGGGTTTGAAGGAAAGAGTTTGGAGAGGTGAGGAAGGAGGTAAAAGTGAAGAAGAGAGATAAAAACCCGAAATATAAGAGAGGGTTTTCGTTGGTCGGAAGAAATTCTGACCGTATGATCTAAACTGATCGAACGGCAGAGGCTGATCCCGACGCTGGACCAATAGGGACCGAACTCGGCCCGAACTCTGTTAGGGGCAGAGTTCGGCCCGAGTTCTGGATTAGTGGTCCAGAACAGAAAACAGGCTGAAAGATGAAAAAATGGTTAAGTGTTGAAGAAAAAATAGAGAGGATAAAAGTTTGATAAATTCAATGAAGTACGTAGAGAGGTACACAAAAGTCAGAATGAACTTTTAGAAAAATAAAGTAGGCAATATTAAATCGAAACAAACCATATAATAAACAAGGAAATATATTGTAATTCAATATTTCGAATTTGCCATGGGTTAGCTGCAGGGGCCGGATCCCAGCTAGCGGTAGTCCTTTGGACTAGTGCACCGTGTTGCTTAGGCTTTTACGCCTTGTTGTCAGAAGGACCCTTTCGGCTTGTACCCATACCAAATTCGTCGTAAAAGAATCAAAATATACTCGATATTTACGCAGGTGAGTCTCAACTTATAACTGCTTCATCCAAAATTCCGAGTTCACGACAAGGGAAATTGAAGCGCTCTTCGGATAATGGCTTAGTAAAGAAATCTGCTAGCTGATGATCAGTGTCAATAAACTCTAAGTTAATCGTGCCATTTTGCTGATGATCACGCAAAAAGTGGTGTCTGATCTCAATGTGTTTAGTGCGTGAGTGACAGACAGGGTTCTTAGTCAAATTAATGGCACTAGTGTTGTCACAGAATATAAGAATATGCATGAAAGATAACTTATAGTCTTCAAGGGTTTGCTTCATCCACAGAATTTGTGCACAACAACGCCCAGCTGCTATGTATTCAGCTTCTGTTGTGGATAGTGCTACAGAGTTCTGCTTCTTGCTAAACCAGGAGACTGAATCTTTTCCTAATAAATGACACGTGCCGCTCGTACTTTTACGGTCGACCTTGCATCCAGCGAAGTCAGTATCAGAGTAACCAATAAGGTCAAATGATGTGGACTTGGGATACCATAGGCCCACTGTAACCGTACCCTTAAGGTATCGAAAGATACGCTTAACCGCGATCA
This sequence comes from Iris pallida, assembly GCA_029216955.1. Lineage (NCBI taxonomy): Eukaryota > Viridiplantae > Streptophyta > Magnoliopsida > Asparagales > Iridaceae > Iris > Iris pallida. Next base: position 22,949,594 of record JANAVB010005796.1, read on the forward strand.
TGTGTGATTCTTTAGGATTAGCTTGATATCTCGCACATAGGCAAACACTGAACATGATATCGGGACGACTAGCAGTTAAATAAAGTAAGCTGCCTATCATACCTCGATACTTACGTTGATCAACAGGTTTACCGCTCTCATCTGGTTTGAGTTTTGTTGAAGTAGCCATTGGAGTGGTGATTGGTTTGACGTTGTCAAGATCGAACTTCTTCAGCATGTCCTTGGTATACTTCGATTGACAGATGAAAGTTCCATTAGCCATTTGTTTCACTTGCAGGCCAAGAAAGTAGTTGAGCTCTCCCATCATGCTCATCTCAAATTCCGTCTGCATACACTTGGCAAATTCTTGACAGAGGGTTTCATCAGTAGACCCAAATATAATATCATCAACATAGATTTGAATCAACAGAATAGTGTCTTTAAAAGATTTTATAAATAGTGTAGTGTCAATTTTCCCTTTTGAAAAACCTTTCTCAAGTAAGAAGCTACTTAGCCTTTCATACCAAGCTCTGGGGGCTTGTTTGAGGCCATAAAGCGCTTTCTTTAGCTTGAACACGTGGTCGAGAAATTTGTGATTTTCAAAGCCAGGAGGTTGTTTCACATAAACTTCCTCCTTAATAAAACCATTCAAGAAAGCACTTTTCACATCCATTTGAAATAATTTAAAGTTTTGAAAATTAGCAAAAGCACAAAGCATCCGAATGGATTCTAGTCTAGCAACAGGAGCATACGTCTCGTCGTAGTCGATACCTTCCTCTTGGTTGTATCCTTGAGCTACTAGACGAGCTTTGTTACGTGTGACTGAACCATCTTCATTTACTTTGTTTCTAAAAACCCATTTAGTACCAATTATCGAGTGATTAACCGGTTTAGGAACGAGTTCCCATACTTGGCTTCTCTCGAATTGGTTGAGTTCTTCTTGCATAGCAGAAATCCAAAATTCATCATTAAAGGCTTCAGAAATATTTTTAGGCTCTACTTGTGAAATGAAGGCAGTGCTAGCAACGGAGTCTCTTAGTGATGATCTAGTAGTTACTCCACGTGAAACTTCTCCTATTACTAAATTTTCTGGATGAGAAGGTTTGAAAAAGAATTTCTTAGGCAAACCCTCCAGAGAATCAGTTTCGGTTGAAGTATTCATTGGAGTAGAAGTTGATGGCTCAACGTCATCATCAAGAGTACTTACTGCACTGTTATCTTCATCAAAAGTCATATTTGTTGACTCTTCCACAATAAGTGAGCGTTTATTAAAAACTCTATATCCCTTACTCTTGGCGGCATAACCAAGAAAGATACCATCGTCAGCTTTGGCATCAAATTTGCCTAAGTTGTCTTTGGTGTTAAGGATAAAACATCTACAACCAAAAACTTTAAAATAAGAAACATTTGGGGTTCTCCCAAACCAAAGCTCATAGGGTGTTTTCTTCGTAATGGGACGAATCAGCACCCTATTCAAAATGTGGCATGCTGTACTGACAGCTTCTGCCCAAAAGTATTTCGGAAGTGAAAATTTATTCAACATGACTCTGGCCATATCGCCGAGAGTTCTATTCTTTCGCTCCACAACACCATTTTGTTGAGGAGTTCTTGGACAAGAAAATTCATGATCAAAACCATTTGCATTACAAAAATTTTCAAAATCATAATTTACGAATTCGCCTCCATGATCACATCGGATTCGAGTAATCATGTAGCCTTTTTCGTTTTGAACTTTCTTTACAAAAGCTTTGAAAGCAGAAATAGCATCGCTTTTATTAGCGAGAAAGAAAACCCAAGTAAATCTCGAAAAATCATCAACAATAACAAATGTATAAAGTTTGCCACCAAGGCTAGCTATTCTACTAGGACCAAATAAATCCATATGAAGTAGTTACAAGGGTCTAGTAGTACTTACAGAGTTGATGGAATGAAATGAGGATTTAGTTGCCTTGTTTATTTCACATTCGGTACATACCGTGTCCTTTTTGAATGTGATATCATGCAATCCTCTCACTAGCTTCTTGGTAGACAGCCTGGATATAGCATCCATGTTGGCATGACCAAGACGCTGGTGCCAAAGTAGTCGTTCGTCTTTGTGGGCATATAGACATCTACCTGCATTGTTAGTATTTATAGAAAGATAGAAAATATATATGTTGTCCTCTCTTTTCCCTTCAAAAGCAATGTCTCCTGTTGACCTATCATAGATGTAGCAACTGTTTTGTCCAAAGTTAATATCATATCCATGATCAGCAAGATGACTAATGCTGAGCAGGTTATGTTTTAACTCGGTCACTAGGCAGACATCCTTTATTACAGGAGAAGGAGGATGACCAATGATACCATTACCTATTATGTGCCCTTTGAGATTGTTACCGAAGGATACATATCCTTCTCTCTTCATCGATAGTGATGCAAAAAGTTTTGCATCTCCCGTCATATGTCGCGAGCATCCACTATCGAAAATCCACTTACTTTCAGTTGAAGAGGGAAGGTCCACCTACATCAAGAGTAGATGTGACCTTTGGTACCCGAGTTCTTGAGGGTCCTGAAAAGTTAGTCTTTGGAAACCAAGCATATATCCTTTTATCTACCAGTCTTCTAACTCTGTACTGTGGTGAGATGTGTCCGTGTGATCCACAGTAGGTACAGATAGCATTTTTATTTATACTAGGAGCATGAGAGTAATATCTGTAAGCAACAGGATGAGGATGAACACGATGTGAAGAGTTAGCATAGTGATGATGATTATGCATAGAATGAGTGACATGGTGATGGTGTCTATGAGGCATATCATAATGGTATTGTCTATGATGTGTGACATGCTGATATTGTCTATATGGCATGGCATGATGATTTTGTCTATATGGCATATGATGATCTTGTCTATATGGCATGGCATGATGATTCTTATGTGTGGGGTGATGTTGATTGTGTCTTTGTGCAACATGATGATTGTGTACTGAATGAGAATTATTCTTACGTGCACGTGGTTTATGAAAGTTTGTGTATATAAATGCATGGTTATGTGCTGCATGAGAATGACGTGGTTGACTAGCATGAGTGGTGTTGTGCCCATGTGATTGGGTTTGAGGTTGAAGCACCTGTTTACCCAATTTGGTTTCTAATCTCTTAGAAGCAGCTTGCAATTCATTAACCTTAATATTCAAGCCATATATTTTAGTCATGGAGATTTTGTGTCTACTCTTTTCTTCAGCAAGCAACGTTTTGAGAGTAGTGATTTCTTGAGCTTGTTGCTCAATACGTGCTTCAGCATCATGTAAGCTTATTTTAAGCTTGGATACTTCATTAGTGGCATCAGTGGGTGACGTGTCTCTAACATCATCAAGAAGTAAAGAAATTCTTTGTATCTCATCTTCCAGACATTTGATTTTGTCCTTGGCATGTTTGTATTTACCAATAACCTTTTTGTGATCATCGAGTAAATCAGTAAAAGCATCGCCAAGTTCATCAAAAGAGAAGTCATCTAGAGTTTCGTTAGATACCTTGTTGGAAGTTGCCATTAGGCACACATTTGCTGTATCTTGAGGAGAGCCTTTTTCTTCCTCGGAGTCACTCGCTTCACTTTTATGCCAAATTCCTGTGTTGGCATATTTCTTTGATGAATTCTTTTTGTATGGCTTCTCATAGCGGTTGCTCTTCTTCAAGAATGGGCAGTCTTTTCGGACATGTCCAGTCTTCTTGCAACCGTAACAGGTTGGCTCTTCTTCATCATCTTCTTGTGAATACTTCTTCCTTCGATTGAAGCGAAGGAATTTTCTGAAGTTGCGAACCATGAGAGCTTGGTCTTCATCATCCGAGTTATCGTCTTCGGTCTTTTCGTGATCAGCCCTTCGTCGATGAGCTTTGAGTGCGATCTCCCTGATCTTCGGAGCAGGCTCTTCGAAGTCCTTGAGGTCAAGCTCGTGAGTCATGAGCTTACCCATCAAGGTCTCCATTGACATTGATGTGAGATCGTTTCCTTCTATGATGGCCGTCACCTTAGGGTTCCAAATCTTTAGCAACCCTCTGAGTAACTTACGAATCTTCTCGTGGTTTGAGTACTACTTACCAAGCGAGGATAGAGGATTGATGATGTCGAGGAATCTTGTAAACATTTGAGTGATCGTCTCATTTGGCTTCATCTTGAAGGCTTCGTATTCTTGAGTGAGACGGCTTATTTTAGATTCCTTGACTTGTGTGGTTCCCTCATGCGTCACTTCTAGAAGTCTTCATACTTTATGAGCAGTGGTGCATGTGGAGACCCTGTTGAATTCATTCCTGTCTATAGCACAGAATAAAGCATTAATAGCCCTAGCATCTAGACTTGCCTGTTTCTTCTCCTCGACAGAATATTTGTCGTGTGGTTTCTCAATGAGGTCACCATCGACAACTATCCTGACGAGCTTTTTGTAACCGTCAGTGACGACAGTCCACAGGTCAAAGTCTAGAGACTTAAGATAGAAGCTCATCCTTGTTTTCCAATATGTATAGTTAGTTCCATCAAATAGGGGAGGCCTATGAGTGGACTGACCTTCACCATGATTGGAAATCAAGGATTGTGTGGTTGCCATGGATCAGCTCTTAGGATGTTAGTCCTTATAAAGAGAACAGAGCTCTGATACCAATTGAAGAACAGTTTGGCAACTCTAGAGGGGGTTGAATAGAGTATATATATAGAAAAATGACCAATTAAAATAACTCTTTCACCAATAATAAATAATCAGAGTAAAGTGCGGAAAATAAAAGGAGATCAAAAGAGCATACGCAAACACAGCGATTTTAACCTGGTTTCCCTCGTGGAGGACTAGTCCAGGCCTGAGAACTCTAGCTCAGGATTCAAATCCACTATTTGTGAAATAGTAGTTTACAACCGTGCCTTTACTTCAGAAGAGCACGTCAACTTCTAACAGAGGATTGCAGTGGCGATTTGCTTGGAATTGTCCAAGCGACTTCTTCGACTCTTGCACAAGAATCCTAACTGAGAGATGCTGAGCACTCGAGACTTAGGAGGCTTGTGGCTAGTAGATGGGAAGGGTGTGGCTTATTTCAGCTACAAGAGAGAAGAGAAGAGAAGATTGGATGGATTGGAATGAGAGAATTCATGCCCTATTTATAGTATTTTTATAGGCAGAATTCGGCCAGAATTCGGGTAGGAAAATTCAAATATTTGGCCGTTGGACAACTAGCAACCAGCTAACCCTAAAATTAGGGTTCCTGATTTCTAGGGGACAGAGTTCGGCCCGAACTCTGTGTGGAGGCAGAGTTCGGCCCGAACTCTGTCTCCAGAGCACAGAGTGGTTCAAAGGGGATTTTTGGGCAGTGTTTGGTTCAGTGGAGCTTGGGATTTTGGGTAGGCTGTAGACTAAGTGTCAAGAGCTCAGCATGACTCAGAGTACACAAGTCTAGACTCAATGAAAATATAAAATACAGACTCGAAAACACACTGAGAACCGGAGACTGAGCTGTCGTCTGTCTTGAACGGAATACAGACGTCGTGTGTCGTATTTAATTAATACAGACATTATTTAGTCAATGTAGTCAATATTTGGTTGACTGTAACTTTGTGTCAACACTTTTCAGAAAGCAAAAGAAGACAGGGGGATTTCAAGTGAGGCACCGAAGCTCGTCTAGCCCAGTAGAGCTCGTGGATCGCCTCGAAGTTTCATTTTCATTCCAGTCAAGTTTCAAGTTTTCATTTCCTTCTAAGGTGTCTTTCAATTCCAGCTTGTAATAAAGGATATGATGTATGGGCATTGTGACTATTTTCAAAGAGACTTTCAAAGAAAATCATGTAGCCAATTATAAGGCAAATCTGAGTTGCAAAGCTTTGTACTTGTATTCCTATCAAGTTATGAATAAAAGAAAGTATTTCTATTTCAAATCTCTGTGTCCAATATTTGGTTTTCTGCAATGAATGGGTGCGTGCGTGTGTTATGCTTAACTAATGGGTACGTGTGTGTGTTTTTGCTTGACTAGTTGTTTTTGTACAGGTACATGGCCTTGTGCAAGCACAACTTAGGCTTGCACGACATCACGCCATAGCGAGGACGATCGATCCCGTAGGGATCCAAGCAAGACAGATGACCCTAGCGGGATCGGGGCGTGACAAAGTTGTATCAGAGCACAGTTTTACGTCCTTGGCCTCTTGTAAATATCGATTTTAAAAAAGTATATAAAGTACTTTGACGGCTTTCAAAAGTGTCCCAATTTTGAGTTATGAAAACCAATGCCCCATACAATAAGTCCATAATATTTTATGAGACTGACAGAAGTTATACAATTTTATAGAGAAATGGCTCCTCCTCGTCCATCTGGCTCGACCGATCCGGTAGAACGAATCATGACAATGTTGGAATTACAGAGACAGGACAATGAGGAACAAAATCAGATACATCAGGCCCGAATTGAGGCCCAACAAAAGCAGTTGGATGCCTTGACCCAGCTTGTCACGGCGCTTGCGGCAAATCGAGATACCACCGCAGCGACGAAACCAACGGGAACGCCCGAGATCGAGCCCGTAGAGGGTGATGAGCCCCAGCCATCACAAAGGCACACTTCCTTTAGGCCAAAGGACTTCTTGAAGAACAGTTTGGCAACTCTAGAGGGGGGGTGAATAGAGTTTATATAAAAATAACCAATTAAAAATTAACTCTTTCACTAACAATGAATAATCAGAGTAGAATGCGGAATATAAAAGAGAAACAAGAGAGCATACGCAAACACGGCGATTTTAACCTGGTTTCCCTCGTGGAGGACTAGTCCAGGCCTGAGAACTCTAGCTCAGGATTAAATCCACTATTTGTGAAATAGTAGTTACAACCCGTGCCTTTACTTCAGAAGAGCACGTCAACTTCTTACAGAGAATCGCAGTGGCGATTTGCTTGGAATTGTCCAAGCGACTTCTTCACTCTTGCACAAGATTCCTAACTGAGAGATGCTGAGCACTCGAGACTTAGGAGGCTTGTGGCTAGTAGATGGGAAGGGTATGGCTTATTGAGCTTGTAGGAGAGAAGAGAAGAGAAGATTGAGTGAATGAAAATGAGAGAATTCATGCCCTATTTATACTAATTTTTGAGGCAGAATTCGGCCAGAATTCGGTTAGGGAAATTCAAAAATTTGGCCGTTGGACAGCTAGCAATCCAGCTAACCCTAAAATTAGGGTTCCTGATTTTTAGGAGACAGAGTTCGGCCCGAACTCTGTGTGGAGGCAGAGTTCGGCCCGAACTCTGTCTCCAGAGCACAGAGTGGAACAAAAGGGACTTGTGGGCAATTTTGTTTTGGTGGAGCTTTGGGATTTTGGGTAGGCTTATAAACTAAGTTCCAAGAGCTCAGCATTACTCAGAGTACATACTTCTAGACTCAATAAAATGCAAAAGTACAGACTCGAAAATACACTGAGATCGGAAGCTGAGCCGTCGTTTGTCCTGAACTGAATGCAGACGTCGTGTGTCGTATTGATTTTATACAGATATTATTTAGTCAATGTAGTCAATATCTGGTTGACTGTGACTTTGTGTCAACAATCTCCCCCATATTGATAATTGACAAAATAAAAAATGTATATTTCAATATTTATACCTGGACACAGATCACTATAACACAGCTCCCCCATAAACAGAGCCGAGCTAGAATCAGATTGCTCCCCCGTAATCAGCGAACGGTGACGAGCTAGAACTCAGATAGCTCCCCCGTAAAAGATGCATAGAACCTGTGGCCTGATAAATAATATTTTCCTAAAAGCACAACAAGCACCGACAGATATCCAAAAAGGCACATACATTATTTCTCCCCCTTTTGTCAGTTAACAATATGACGACGCATAGAAACTGTATATTTAAAAACATGTAAAGAGCAGTATAAACAATGAATAGGAGGCCAACCACACCAGGCAGAGAAGAAACAGTATAATGCTAATAAAATAAGTCACTGAAATAAAACTACGAATGAAAAAAAATATAAAGTGTCATCCACCAACCAAAATGTCAAGCACATCATCAAAGTAAGACATAAATTCAGTACAGTAATCCATAATAACTGAAATAACTAAAGCAACTAGGAAACTACGATCATCAGCAGCGGCAACATCAAACAAGCCAATCTCCGTCACGGAGCACGAGAGGGTCCTGGAACATCTGATGGACCAGGGAAAGATCCAACGAAGAGGTCCTGGAACATCTGAAGATCCACAAAAGTATCATCTGGATCCATATACTGCATTACCTACGGATCATCAATGCGATAACCCGCGCGCGCTGGATCCCGCTCAATAGGCACATGCAGATCAGGATGACGAGCAAGTGAATACCGCATATCATGCAGAGAGTTCCCAAGGGCACTGATCTGCAAGGTGGTACGGTAATCCAGCTGCGTCCAGCGATCATCCTCAATAGCAAACCGATCGCGAAGCATAGTCTGAAGTGAATCCAAAGTGGCAGGAGGTGCAGTCTGACCGAGTGAAGGGGCGTCAGGCTCCTCATCAGCAGACAAATCAGTAGCAGCAACAGGCTGAAGGAGTCGTGCCGGAGATAAAAAGGTAGGTGCCGGCAGAAACGGACATGCATCAAGTGGTATATGAAAAGCACGAAAGATCATAGGAAGATACAGAGGATAAACCAAAGCTCGTGGTTTCCTCCTACAGCGAATCATCCAGTCCATCATAGTACGTGGAAGATTGAAATGAATTCCAAAGTGAAGATGATAAAGAGCAGAAATTTCAAGATAAGTGATTTCATCAGGGGAACCGATCTTGGGTAGAATGGTGTTAGACATGATCCAATGAAGATCAGAAAAATATGGGTTGAGATATTTTGTCATGAGCTTTCGAGGACGTGTGTAAGGAGTGCACAGATCGTCTTTGAAGCTTTCAAGAGAAAGTCCGTTGGGAAAATGGAACGAGCGAGCATCAACAAGCCTTTCCCAAGAACTTGGCTCAAGAAGATCAAGATATTCTGCTAATTCAAAGTCATCAAACGAGATATCGATACCAGCAACTCGTGAATAAATACGAAGATCATCAAAGGTTAAGTTGCAGTAGAACATTTGAATGGCATGACGATAAATAGCAGAAGATGTAGTGATTAGTTCATCAATATAAAGGTCATGGAATAAAGAATCATATTGAGAGAATATTGAAAAATTGATAGGATGTCCTGTGAATACCTGACGATTCCGAAAGTCACTAAACCAGTTGTTTGATGCATCAAGTGAGACAAAAAGTCTATTGTCATAAGTGGAAGGATGTAGAGGACGAGGTGGATTGAACAAAGGGTGAGGTGGTTGAGGTAGTTCAATGATTTGTTCAATTGATGGAAAAGAATCTGAAGAGGAAATACTCTCAATTCGAATCCTCTTCCCACGATTGAACAAGCAAGGAGCCATTAAAAGATTTTAACTAGAAGATAGAAAATATGAATGATACCTCAAACAGGTAAAGAACAATAGAGGAGAATGGAGAGGAGACACCTTTTTGTTGATTTGAGAAGCAATGGGGTACTCTGGATCAAAAACTAGGGTTAGGGTTTCAAGGAAAGAGTGTGTATAGGTGAGAAAAGGTGGTAATAGTGAAGGAGAGAGGTAGAATCCCGACATAAAGTAGGGTTTAGTCTTAGGTCGGGTGATTAAATGACCATTGGATGAGAATTGATCCAACGGCTGAGACAGATCCCGATTCTGGACCCTTGGGACCGAACTCGGCCCGAACTCTGATAGGGGCAGAGTTCGGCCCGAGTTCTGGTTTAATAGTCCAGAACTGAAAATAGGCAAAAGTCAGGAAGAAAATGTTTAATAAATAAACAAAATGATAGTCGGGGAAAACAAAGAGTGTTGAATGCAAATAAGAGGTATACAGAAAGTAGAATGAACTTTTAGAAAAAGTCAATTAGGCAAATATTAAATTGAAACAAGCCATATAATAAATAAGGACATATATTGCAGTTCAATAGTCCAAATTTGCCATGGGTTAGCTGCAGGGGCCGGATCCCAGCTAGCGGTAGTCCTGAAGACTAGTGCACCGTGTCGCTTAGGCTTTTACGCCTTGTTGTCAGAAGGGCCCTTTCGGCTTGTACCCATACCAAATTCTTCGTAAAGGAATCACAATATACTCGATATTTACGCAGGTGAGTTTCAATTTATGACTGCTTCATCTAAGATTCCAAGTTCACGACAAAGAAAATTAAAGCGCTCTTCGGATAGTGGCTTAGTAAAGAAATCTGCTAGCTGATGATCAGTGTCAATAAATTCTAAGTTAATCGTGCCATTTTGCTGATGATCACGCAAAAAGTGGTGTCTGATCTCAATGTGTTTAGTGCGTGAGTGACAGACAGGGTTCTTAGTTAAATTGATGGCACTAGTATTGTCACAGAATATAGGAATATGCATGAAAGATAAATTGTAGTCTTCAAGGGTTTGCTTCATCCACAGGATTTGTGCACAACAACGCCCAGCTGCTATATATTCAGCCTCTGTTGTGGATAGTGCGACAGAATTCTGCTTTTTGCTAAACCATGAGACTAAAGCCTTTCCTAGCAAATGACACGTGCCGCTCGTACTTTTACGGTTGACCTTGCATCCAGCAAAGTCAGCATCAGAGTAACCAATGAGGTCAAATGATGTTGACTTGGGATACCACAGGCCCACTGTAACCGTACCTTTAAGGTATCGAAAGATACGCTTAACTGCGGTCATGTGCGATTCCTTAGGACTTGCTTGATATCTAGCACACAGGCAAACACTAAACATAATATCAGGGCGACTAGCAGTCAAATATAGTAAGCTGCCTATCATACCTCGATACTTACGTTGATCAACCGGTTTGCCGCTCTCATCTGGTTCAAGTTTGGTTGAAGTAGCCATAGGCGTACTGATTGGTTTGATGCTATCAAGATCGAACTTCTTCAACATGTCTTTGGTGTACTTCGATTGACAGATGAAAGTTCCATTAGCCAGTTGTTTTACTTGCAGACCAAGAAAGTAGTTGAGCTCTCCCATCATGCTCATCTCAAATTCTGTCTGCATACACTTGGCAAATTCTTGACAAAGAGTTTCATCAGTAGACCCAAAAATAATATCATCAACATAAATCTGAATTAATAAAATGGTGTCTTTGAAAGATTTGATAAATAGTGTAGTGTCAATTTTCCCTTTAGAAAAACCTTTCTCAAGCAAGAAGCTGCTTAACCTTTCATACCAAGCTCTGGGAGCTTGTTTAAGGCCATAAAGCGCTTTCTTCAGCTTGAACACATGGTCGGGAAATTTGTGATTTTCAAAGCCAGGGGGTTGTTTAACATAAACTTCCTCCTTAATAAAACCATTCAAGAAAGCACTTTTAACATCCATTTGAAATAATTTAATGTTCTGATGATTGGCAAAAGCACAAAGCATCCGAATGGATTCTAGTCTAGCAACCGGAGCATACGTCTCATCGTAGTCGATACCTTCCTCTTGGTTGTATCCTTGAGCTACTAGACGAGCTTTGTTCCGTGTGACTGAACCATCTTCATTTACTTTGTTTCTAAAAACCCATTTAGTACCAATGATTGAGTGATTAGCCGGTCTAGGAACTAGTTCCCATACTTGGCTCCTCTCAAATTGGTTGAGTTCTTCTTGCATAGCAGAAATCCAAAATTCATCAGTAAAAGCTTCAGAAATGTTTTTTTTTTAGGCTCTACTTATGAAATGAAGGCAGTGCTAGCAATAGAGTCTCTTAATGATGATCTTGTAGTAACTCCACGTGATACTTCACCTATGACTAAATTTTCTGGATGAGAAGGTTTGAAAGAAAATTTCTTAGGCAAACCATCCAGAGAATTAGTTTTGGTAGGAGTATTCATTGGAGTGGAAGTTGATGGCTCAACATCATCATCAAGAGTATTTGCTGCACTGTTATCTTCATCAAAAGTCACATTAGTTGACTCTTCCACAATAAGTGAGCGTTTATTGAAAACTCTATATCCCTTACTCTTGGCGGCATACCCAAGAAAGATACCATCGTCAGCTTTGGCATCAAATTTGCCTAAGTTGTCTTTGGTGTTAAGGATAAAACATCTGCAGCCAAAAACTTTAAAATAGGAAACATTTGGGGTTCTCCCAAACCAAAGCTCATAGGGTGTTTTCTTCGTAATGGGACGAATAAGCACCCTATTCAAAATGTGGCATGCTGTACTTACAGCCTCAGCCCAAAAATATTTCAGAAGAGAAAATTTATTCAACATGACTCTAGCCATATCGCCAAGAGTCCTATTCTTCCGCTCCACAACACCATTTTGTTGAGGAGTTCTCGGACAAGAAAATTCATGATCAAAACCATTTGTATTACAAAAATTTTCAAAATCAGAATTTACGAATTCGCCTCCATGATCACTTCGGATTCGAGTAATCATGTAGCCTTTTTCGTTTTGAACTTTCTTTACAAAGATTTTGAAAACAGAAATAGCTTCGCTTTTATTAGCGAGAAAGAAAACCCAAGTAAATCTTGAAAAATCATCAATAATCACAAAAGCATATAGCTTGCCACCAAGACTAGCTATTCTACTAGGCCCAAATAAATCCATATGAAATAATTGCAGAGGTCTAGTGGTACTTACAGAGTTAATGGAATGAAATGAGGATTTTGTGGCTTTGTTTAGTTCACATTCTGCACATACCGTGTCCTTTTTGAATGTGATTTCTGGCAATCCTCTTACTAGCTTCTTGGTCGATAGTCTGGATATAGTATCCATATTAGCGTGACCAAGACGCTGGTGCCATAGTAGTCGTTCGTCTTTGTGGGCATATAAACATCTACCTGCATGGTTAGTATTTATAGAGAGATAGAAAATATAGATATTGTCCTCTCTTTTTCCTTCAAAAACAATGTCTCCTGTTGACCTATCATAGATATAGCAACAGTTTTGTCCAAAGTTAATATCATATCCATGATCAGCAAGATGGCTAATGCTGAGCAGGTTATGCTTTAACTCGGTCACCAGGCAGACATCCTTTATGACAGGAGAAGGAGGATGACCAATGATACCGTTACCTATTATGTGCCCTCTGAGATTATTACCGAAGGATACGTATCCTTCTCTTTTCATCGATAGTGATGCAAAAAGATTTGCGTCTCCCGTCATATGTCGCGAGCATCCACTATCGAGAATCCACTTACTTTTAGTTGAAGAGGGAAGGTCCACCTACATCAAGAGTAGATGTGACCTTTGGTACCCAGTTTCTTGAGGGTCCTGAAAAGTTAGTCTTCGGAAACCATGCATATACTTTCTTGTCTACAAGTCTTCTAACTCTACACTGTGGTGAGATGTGTCCATGTGATCCACAGTAGGTACAGATAGTATTTATACTGGGAGCATGTGAATGATATCTATAAGTACCAGGATGAGGATGATGTGAAGAGTTAGCATGGTAATGATGACTATGCATAGAGTGAGTGGTATGGTCATGATGTCTATGTGGCATAGCATGATAATATTGTCTATGAGGAGTGGCATGCTGAAAATGTCTATATGGCATAGTGTGATGTTGTGGCATGACATGATGATTTTGCCTATGTGACATATCATGATGATTTTGTCTACGTGGCATGGCATGTTGATGTGGCATGGTTTGATGTCTATATGTGGAGTGATATTGGCTGTGTCTTTGTGCAGTATGATGTGTATGAGGAGTATTCTTACGTGCATGTGATTGAAAGTTTGTGTACATAAAAGCATGGTTATGTGTTTTATGAGAATGATGAGATTGACTAGCATGAGTGGTGTTGTGCCCATGTGATTGGGTTTGAGGTTGAGCAACCTGTTTTCCCAATTTAGTTTCTAATCTGTTAGAAACAGCTTGCAATTCATCAACTTTAGTATTCAAATCATATATCTTAGTCATAGAGATTTTGTGTCTACTCTTTTCTTCAGCAAGCAACGTGTTAAGAGTAGTGATCTCTTGAGCTTGTTGCTCAATACGTGTTTCAGCATCGTGTAAGCTTATTTTAAGCTTCGATACTTCATTTGTGGCATCAGTGGAAGAAGTGTCTCTAACATTATCAAGAAGTGAAGACATACTTTGTATCTTGTCTTCAAGACTTTTGATTTTGTCCTTGGCATGCTTGTATTTACCGATGACCTTTTTGTGATCATCAAGTAAATCAGTGAAAGCATCGCCAAGTTCATCAAAAGAGAAGTCATCTAAAGTTTCGTTTGATACCTTGGTGGAATTTGCCATGAGGCACACATTTGCTTTGTCTTGAGGAGATTTCTTTTCTTCCTCGGAGTCACTTGCTTCGCTTTCATGCCAAATGCTTGTGTTGGCATATCTTTTCGACGAGTTCTTCTTGTAGGGCTTTTCATACCGGTTGCTCTTCTTTAAGAGTGGACAGTCTCTCCTGACGTGTCCAGTCTTTTTGCAACCATAGCAGGTTGGCTCTTCTTCATCGTCTTCTTGTGGTTCCTTCTTTCTTTGATTAAAGCGAAGGAATTTCTTGAAGTTACGTACCATGAGAGCTTGGTCTTCATCATCTGAGTTATCATCTTCAGTCTCATCGTGATCAACCTTTCGTCGATGAGCTTTGAGTGCGATCTCCCTAGTCTTTGGAGCAGGCTCTTCAAAGTCCTTGAGGTCAAGCTCGTGAGTCATGAGCTTGCCCATCAAAGTTTCCATAGACATAGTTGTGAGATCGTTCCCTTCTATGATGGCTGTCACCTTAGGGTTCCAAATCTTTGGTAACCCTCTGAGTAGCTTGCGGATCTTTTCATGGTTTGAGTACTGCTTACCAAGCGAGGATAACGGATTGATGATGTCGAGGAATCTTGTAAACATTTGAGTGATCGTCTCATTTGGCTTCATCTTGAAGGCTTCGTACTCTTGAGTGAGGCGGCTTATTTTTGATTCCTTGACTTGAGTGGTTCCTTCATGCGTCACTTCTAGAAGTCTCCATACTTCATGAGCAGTGGTGCATGTAGAGACCCTGTTAAACTCGTTCCTGTCTATAGCACAGAATAAAGCATTAATAGCCCTAGCATCTAGACTTGCCTGTTTCTTCTCCTCGACAGAATATTTGTCGTGTGGTTTCTCAATGAGGTCACCATCGACAACTATTCTGGCGGGCTTTTTGTAACCATCAGTTACGACAGTCCACAGGTCAAAGTCTAGAGACTTCAGATAAAAACTCATCCTTGTTTTCCAATATGTATAGTTAGTCCCATCAAATAGGGGAGGCCTATGAGTGGACTGACCTTCACCATGATTGGAGATCAAGGATTGTGTGGTTGCCATGGATCAGCTCTTAGGATGTTAATCCTTATAAAGAGAACAGTGCTCTGATACCAATTTAAGAACAGTTTGGCAACTCTAGAGGGGGGGTGAATAGAGTTTATATAAAAATAACCAATTAAAAATTAACTCTTTCACTAACAATGAATAATCAGAGTAGAATGCGGAATATAAAAGAGAAACAAGAGAGCATACGCAAACACGGCGATTTTAACCTGGTTTCCCTCGTGGAGGACTAGTCCAGGCCTGAGAACTCTAGCTCAGGATTAAATCCACTATTTGTGAAATAGTAGTTACAACCCGTGCCTTTACTTCAGAAGAGCACGTCAACTTCTTACAGAGAATCGCAGTGGCGATTTGCTTGGAATTGTCCAAGCGACTTCTTCACTCTTGCACAAGATTCCTAACTGAGAGATGCTGAGCACTCGAGACTTAGGAGGCTTGTGGCTAGTAGATGGGAAGGGTATGGCTTATTGAGCTTGTAGGAGAGAAGAGAAGAGAAGATTGAGTGAATGAAAATGAGAGAATTCATGCCCTATTTATACTGATTTTTGAGGCAGAATTCGGCCAGAATTCGGTTAGGGAAATTCAAAAATTTGGCCGTTGGACAGCTAGCAATCCAGCTAACCCTAAAATTAGGGTTCCTGATTTTTAGGAGACAGAGTTCGGCCCGAACTCTGTGTGGAGGCAGAGTTCGGCCCGAACTCTGTCTCCAGAGCACAGAGTGGAACAAAAGGGACTTGTGGGCAATTTTGTTTTGGTGGAGCTTTGGGATTTTGGGTAGGCTTATAAACTAAGTTCCAAGAGCTCAGCATTACTCAGAGTACATACTTCTAGACTCAATAAAATGCAAAAGTACAGACTCGAAAATACACTGAGATCGGAAGCTGAGCCGTCGTTTGTCCTGAACTGAATGCAGACGTCGTGTGTCGTATTGATTTTATACAGATATTATTTAGTCAATGTAGTCAATATCTGGTTGACTGTGACTTTGTGTCAACACTTCTTAGACGCGAAACCTCCGGAATTTGAAGACAGGACATCATCCGATAAGGTGATGGACTGGATTGATAAAATGGAGAGTCTGTTCGCGTTCGTAGGAGTTCCAAGCGGCAAGAAGGTAGTTTATGCCGTTATGCTTCTACGGCTGCGGGCAAAAGACTGGTGGAAGGCGAAGAAGCCGGCGCTTCTCTCAACGGCTAGGAATGGGAAGATCTCATGGGCCTTGTTCAAAAAGGCATTTCTGGATCAATATCTGCCTCCAGCCATGAGCAAGAAGATGGAGGATGACTTCATCATACTGAAACAGGGAGATATGTCCGTGGAGGACTATGAGTCTGAGTTTGCTAAGTTGGCAAATTTTGCCGCTGTTATGCTTCCCACAAAGCAGACTCGCATAAATCGATTCGTTAGAGGTCTGAATGACGACGTCCAGTTAAGTGTGCTAAATCGAGAATGTGAGTCCTATTCTCAAGCCTTTGAGGCGGCGCTACAGGTGGAAAAATTCCAGCAGAAGAAGGTGTCAAATAAAGCGCAGAATAGTCGGAATCAGCCCGCCAAGAGATATCATGACGGAGAGAAAAAGACCGATGGGGAACCACGAAATGAAATAATCTGTACCCACTGCCGTCGACGAGGACATACGAATGAAGAATGTCGCTATACGAAAGATTTGGTATGCAGTCACTGTGGAAAGCATGGACACACCAAGGAGGACTATCGTGCCGTAAATCACGCTTGTTTTCGTTGTGGCCAACAGGGTCACGCCATCAGAAATTGTCCGAAGAGAAATTAGAATAGAGATGATAATCAAGAGCGTAGGCAACTGCCAGGCCCACCGCCGCTCCGAGATAATCCTCACAATCAGCAGTTGCGGAATGCCAACACCACGACCGATGCGCGCATCTACAATCTCTCCACCTTACTTGATCCAGAAAGTGGAGGTGAGTTTGTATCTTATGTTTTGAGGACAAAACTTTTTCTCAGTGGGTTATTATGTAGTGCCCCGCTCCTCGCGGTCCACTATGTAATACCTACGGCTTGCTGACTCAGTCTTGAATTTAGTATTTGGTGAAACCTTTGCCGGTATCGATTGATCACGGATGAAATGTAATGAACCTTTCCAATTGATGGATTAGCTTCTATTGAAATGAATCCAAGAGTTTTGCTGAATGTTTTCTCTCGCTGCTTGGTTTTGATGAATGTGTTTTCGTGTTGGTTTTCGATGATTGGTTTTTATTGTTCGCTTTCATCGCATTTCGTATTCATTCCGAATCTTGAGAGAAAGAGACAAAGTATGCTAATCAACAGTTGGTGCTATTGTAGGCCGCGTGAATTGTTCGTGAACGGCGCGTGAAGTCCCTCCTTCTCTCAACTAAGATTCATCTCGGTGAATTGCTTCAACCGAAAAAAAATTGATCTGTACGCCTAAGAAAAATGATCTCT
Organism: Iris pallida; assembly: GCA_029216955.1. Lineage (NCBI taxonomy): Eukaryota > Viridiplantae > Streptophyta > Magnoliopsida > Asparagales > Iridaceae > Iris > Iris pallida. The sequence goes on from JANAVB010005796.1 coordinate 22,967,270, forward strand.
AGTCCACTTTGTTGCCTTGTCCCGATGATCAACGATACCACATCCACAAAAGATAAGAGAAGATAATTAAATTGAATCAAATACAAGGATATGTGTTGCTACTCTATCTGCTCGATAAGAATGATCATCTGCTTGTCACTAGTCTGCTTGAAAATGTAGACACGTACAGACGAACTTGTACGTGTTGAGATGAACCTGAAGGAACGAAATAAACGTGTCGTATATCTGTGCATAAGTCCAAGTGTGTCTCATTTGATAGAATGGCTAGAGCATGCATTTGGTCTCGGACAACTTGTATAAAAGGAATTATTTGTCTCTCGGGTGGTATCTAGGGGCACCTAGAACCGCTCGGCCTAGGAGAGATTATGAGCACACTGGGTAAAAGAAACCCATGTTAAAAGTGTAGCCGATATCTGAGTCCTTAGCGACGAGCTGAACCAAAGATGTCACAGTGGCTAATCATGGGGATAACCCATGAACCAACATATAGAATAGTCCACCTGCATGACCCGAATGACAACTTCAATATCTGCAAGAATGAATCATGAATTACTCATTATGCAAATTGTGCTAACGTGGTTTTGTGCAGGGATGACTGCCGGCGAGGGTAAGTTGCTTATGATATATTCTACTGTCATGTTCGTATGAATTGTTAAAAAGAACCTAGACAAGTAGAAAGATCACTAGTAAATGTTAGCTCAACATATTGATTTAGTGCAGAGATTTACGAGTTCGACCAAAAGCCGCTCGCCAGTACATGATGTGTGCTGACCCACATTGTGGGCATCCTTTTCAGAAAGCAAAAGGAGACAGGGGGATTTCAAGTGAGGCACCGAAGCTCGTCTAGCCCAGTAGAGCTCGTAGATCGCCTCGAAGTTTTATTTTCATTCCAGTCAAGTTTCAAGTTTTTATTTCCTTTGAAGGTGTCTTTCAATTCCACCTTGTGATAAAGGATATGATGTATGGGCATTGTGACTATTTTCAAAGAGAGTTTCAAAGAGAATCATGTAGCCAATTATAAGGCAAATCTGAGTTACAAAGCTTTGTACTTGTATTCCTATCAAGTTATGAATAAAAGAAAGTATTTCTATTTCGAATCTCTGTGTCCAATATTTGGTTTTCTGCAATGAATGGGTGCGTGCGTGTGTTTTGCTTAACTAATGGGTGCGTGCGTGTGTTTTTGCTTGACTAGTTAATTTTGTGCAGGTATATGGCTTTGTGCAAGCGCAACTTAGGCTTGTACGGCATCACGCCTTAGCGAAGACGATCGATCCCGCAGGGATCCAAGCAAGACAGACGACCCTAGCGGGATCGGGGCGTAACATTAACCGAATAATAGATGACCGTTGGTGACCCATAGGATGACCTGGTGGCATTGAACGAGAGATGGTGGTGATAAGTATTGACTTAAGGAGTGTTTGCCATTGATTGTAAAAGAACAGAACAATTATCGGAGGACTGAACTTAGACTCACAATACAAACTCGCTCGTACAAAGAAAGCCTAGGGACGAAAACCTAAGTACAGCAGACTAAGTACGATTGTTTATTTTTGATTCTAGGGGGTGACGATAGAGGCTCGGGAAAGCGACGGCCGCTCTGCCTTACTCCTTGGACGATCAGTATGCAGCCTTGGCTCGGGGAAGATCTGCTCGGCGTTGATGAAGAAACGCTCTTCTTGCTCTCCTCGGATTGCTCTCCTGACTTCTCTCTCTCTGTAATTATCAAGAAGAAAGAGGGAGCTCTCTCTGTGTAGATCTCTCTCTTATTCTTTTGGTACCGACCTCTCTCTCCCCTCTCTCTTTTTTTTTTCTCTAGTTGCCGGGGGTTTTTGCAAGGGAATGATGCTGGCTATTTATAGGAGTGGGGTATGATCATTAGGGTTTGCTAATGATCATTTGTTTGGAATGTCGGCGCTCCTTCAATCTATCTGAACCCTTGATCCTGATTACGATAAATCTAGGCCATTAATACGGATAGAACCGTATTTTGTGAGCAATTAATGCTAATTGCTTTAAATCTTCATGATTGATTATGCCAATGTCTGATTGCTCGCCACGTGTTCTATTAGCTTGATAATAAATGATATGCCCTGATCTTAGTAATTATGACGATGATGTCAAATATTCTTGTTGGGATTTGGTTAAATCCTTGATTGATCCGATGCCACGTGTTTTGATTGTGGGTCCTGCTAGAGCCGCATAGGATGGGCAACACTTGACCTTCATGAGCCGCATGGGACAGTGCTTTATTGAGCCGCAGGGGATGAACTCTCAATGAGCCGCATGTGCATAATCTCTACGAGCCGAATAAGCTAGCGTTGTATTGAGCCGCAGGAACTCGTTTATTCTTGGCCGCATAAGCTCGCCTCAAAACTTTGGTAGACAGTGCCACTTTGAAGATTTTCTTTATTCCCGAAGTACTGCTTTTCGTGTCAGTCATTATGACAACTTTATGTCAGGTCTGTCACTTGTCAGGTCTGTCAGCCGTCAGAGCATTAAATGCGTCCACACGTTGGGCACAGCTATTTTTGAAGACCACGTGGCCTCTCTCTCTGGGCTGCATGGAGTTTACTCGAGCTACCTATGTACGTTGAGCTGCATGTCCATGTTGGTGACTTTTGAGCCGCATGATACTCTTGAGCCGCATGAAGCTCGTCTGATTTTGAGTTGCCTGAAGCTTCCTGGGTTCTGTGCCGCATGAAGAATGTCTCATGACCGAGCCGTATGAAGGACGTCTCATGACCGAGCCGCATGAGGAATGTCTCATGACCGAGCCGCATGAAGGACGTCTTATGACCGAGCCGCATGAGGAATGTCTCATGACCGAGCCGCATAAAGGACGTCTCATGATCGAGCCGCATGAGGAATGTCTCATGATCGAGCCGCATGAAGGACATCTCATGACTCGCATGAGGAATGTCTCGATCTGCCCGTGCATTCGCTTTGTGGGCCCGGGTATCCCGAACACACGAGTGCGTAGGTATCATGTTTTCTCCCTGATGTGGGGGCTAATAGAAACAGTTGCCCTCGATCATTGTTGGAAGACTCTTGAGAACCATTCTGTCCTTTTACCGCCGGGGGCTGGACTCAGGCGGCTCTGTACAACTTTCCATCAGAGGCCCGCTTAGCGGAACGCTCTTGATGGTCAGAGGTTGGGACAGCTGACTGAGCCCGATGAGCCCGCGCTGCCCTAGACTTCTTCTACTTAGCACCCGAAGGTGCGTAATAGGAAGAGCAAGTTTGGAAGGAGGGAAGAGAAGTTGGTGCCCTTTTCAAAGGAGGTAAGGGGGCTCTATTTATAGAATTGAGTGAGCCCTTTCTTCTTCTCCTTTCCGATGTGGGACTAAAAGTAATATTTTCCATGCTTCTACAGGACCCCCTTCAAAGTTTCCAATTTGCAAATTTGGAACACTTTGAATAAGAAGCATGGAAAGTAGATTTGTTTAGGTGTAGCAATCCAATCAGAGGTAGCATGGACGTGATAGGTTTGGGTACTTCCGCTGGAGATTTTATGTGGACTTATCATCCTTGGCGTACCTTGGTTTTAGGTACGGATAATAAGTTGAGAGAGGGAACCATCATATTTACTAAGAGGTGGTATGATGTGGTAAATATAAGGTTGATGGTAGAGCTTTCCTACTCAGAGGTGATATGGACATAGTAGGAGTGAACTCGAATGAGGATACATAGAACAACTCAGAGGTACTATCAACGTGGAAGGTCTATGCATTGGGTGAAAGAATGCTATGGAACAGCTGGGCTCCGAAAGCATGTGATGATGAGGAAAGATGTGGATGTACTAAGGGACCTAGTATGTGGTCAGCAGAGGATATTTGTGGGCCTATTATCCTAGGCATACCTTGGTTTTAGGTACGGATAATAAGTTTGATAGGGATACCTAGGACAACTCCGTGGTAAGGCGGATATGGAGGTTCTTGGTATCGGGCGAAAGAATGCCATGGAGCAGTGAACAGTTTTCTGTTTTCTTTCACTGTTTTTCTTTTCTTTTTGTCAAGGGATGTGATCCCAGATGATGTAGTACTTTAAATTTTGAATAAATGAGCATGTTTCAACTCATCTTCTCTTTCTTGTACTTGTGGTGTTTGTGGAATTGGACCTGCTGGGGAATTATTTGTGGACCTGTTACCCTGGGCATACCTTAGTTTTAGGTACGAGTAACAAGTTTCGGAGAGGAATACCTAGAACAACTTCGCGATAAGACAGCTATAGAAGTTTTTAGTATTCGAGAGAATGCCAGGGAGCAACTGGGCTCCTAGGTATGATAGGGAAGGGATGGGCGTGTACTGGAGACCCAGTACGGCATCTGTGGTCGACTGAGGACATTTGTGGTCATCAGAGGACATTTATGGTCAACAGAGGACATTTGTGGTCAACAGAGGACATTTGTGGTCAACGGAGGACATTTGTGGGCCTATTATCCTTGGCATACCCTGGCTTAGGATACGGATAATAGGATGAAAGGGAACCAACATACTTACTCAGAGGTAATGAGGACATGGCAAGTATGAGGGTTTTACCGTAGAATCTTCCTGCTCAGAGGTAATGAGGACATGGCAGGAGTGGACTCAGCGAAGGATATTTGTGGGCCTATTATCCTTGGCGTAACCTGGTTCAGGATACGGATAATAGGATGAAAGGGAAACCAATCACATTTGCTCAGAGGTTATGATGACATGGCAAACATGAAGGTTTTATCGTAAAATCTTCCTGCTCAGCGGTAATGAGAACATGGCAGGAGAGACTTTACGGAAGCTATTTGTGGTCAACAGAGGACATTTGTGGTCAACAGAGGACATTTGTGGTCAACAGGGGACATTTGTGGACCTATTATCCTTGTCGTACTCCGGTTGTGGGTACAGATAATAGGTTAAAAGGGGATCGACATACTTGTTCAGAGGTAATGCGGACATGGCAAATATGACGATTTCTTCGACGGAGCCTTCCCACTCAGAGGTAGTAAGGACATGGCAGGAGTGGGCTCAATGAAGATTGGGTACATAGAACGACTCAGAGGTAGGAGAACGTGGAAGTTCTATGCGAGGGGGCGGTTTGTTTTTGGTGGAAGTGAAGACGACTCAGAGGTAATGAGGACATGGTCGTTTCGGAAATTGGTGGATCGACTACCCTTTTTGTGCACTGGGAGTGCGGGTAATGAATCCTGAGGGAGGATCTCTGCCAGGAAGAAAGTTCAGAGGTATAATCATACTTGACTTACTATCTGAAAGAGTGACTGAAATGTAAGTTCAGAGGCACCAGCTGGTACATAACTTGGTAATTTGGACTATTAAGGGAGTGAGAGTACAGCGGCACCAGCGGGTGCATGACTCGATAATCTGAAATAGGGTGGATGAGAGTTCGGTAGCACTACAGGGGTACATGACTCGATAATCTGGAGAATGATGGATGAGAGTTCAGTGGTACTAAAGGAGTACATGACTCGATAATCTGGAGAATGATGGATGGGAGTTCAGTGGTACTAAAGGAGTACATGACTCGATAATCTGGAGAATGATGTTCAAACATAGTATTTCTTCAGGAACTTGCCGTTGACGGGCAACATGAGCAAATCTCCGTTCGACTTAGCGAGGCGGTAGGCGCGTTGGAGAACACGGTCTCGATGACAAATGGACCTTCCCATTTTGGCTAGAACTTACCGGTGGTCTTGTGAGTCATGACCATCGGTCTCCGGACTGCCAGAACAAGATCACCCACTTGGAATGTTCTGATTTTAACTTTTTTGTTGAAGGCTCCTGAGATGCGTGCTTGGTATAGCTCGATCCTTTGCTGAGCTAGGAGGCGCTGTTCATCTAAAGCCTCCAACTCTTGTAGTCGTCGTCGGTAGTTATCATCCGTCGTCAATTGATAAGTGAGGGCGACGCGGAGTGAGGGGATCTGAGTCTCCAAAGGGAGGATTGCCTCGCTCTCGTACACCAGAGAGAATGGTCTATTCCCGGTGGCTGTTCGAACCGTGGTGCGATAAGCCCATAAGCACTCGCCGAGCTTCTCGTTTCAGTCGCGTTTGTTGGAGGAGACGAACTTCTTAAGGAGCTTGATGATTGTTTTGTTGAATGCCTCTGCCAACCCGTTTGCTGTCGGGTTGTATGGTGTCGAAGCGACATTCTGAATGCGGTGCTTATCGCAGAATCGGTAGAATGTATGGCTTATAAACTGTGGACCATTATCATGGATGATTCTTCGTGGTAGTCCGAAGCGGTAGATAACGTGATGCTTAAGGAAGCTGATCACGTTTGAAGTTTTAACTTCTGCGAGTGGGACAGCCTCCGCCCATTTGGAGAAATAATCAGTGATCGCAAGTATGAAGCGGTGTCCTCGGGAGGAAGGTGGGGTGATTGGACCAATGATATCCATTCCCCATGCTTCGAGTGGCCAGGATGCCACCGTTGGATGCAGAAACTCGGATGGTTGATGAATGACATCCGCGTGGACTTGGCAGGCCTTGTATTTTCTGGCATAATCTATCGCATCTGCCACCATTGTGGGCCGGTAGTAGCCCATCCGGCGAAGGCGGTCCTGTAGCTTAGGGCCGGGTTGATGGGCCCCACAGACACCGTCGTGAGCTTCTCGTACAGCTTCTGTAGCTTCCTCGTTCGACAAGCACCGGAGCAATAATCCATCGTAGGAGCGACGATACAATATTTTCGTCTCTGTATCGTAGAAGAATCTGAGAGAGCGCCGTCTGATAGAGGTAGCTTCCTTTAGATTCTCTGGGAGGATGTCGTATACGACGAAGTCGATGAACGGCTGTCTCCAGTCCGGTGTGTCGTCGACCGTCTGGGCAGAATAACTTGCCATGGCTTGAACGTTGTTCTTGGGACAGACCAGTTCGTGGCCTATTATGTCAACCGAATGATGAGCTTGGTTCGGCACTGCTAAGGAAGCGGCAAGGCCTGCTAGGGCATCTGCTTCGATATTTTGGTGTCTGGGGACGTGTTCGATGAAGAATCCCTCGAATGATGAGATAATGTTGATCGTAATTTGATGGTAGGGGATCATGTCTTCATGGCGAACCTCGTATGAGCCCCTGATCTGATTGACGATTAGTTGGGAGTCGTCGTATGCTTCAAGGTATTCTACCCCCAGCTCTTTTGCAAGTTGGAGGCCAATGACCAGAGCGTTATATTCGACCACATTGTTGGAGCAGGGTTCCGTGAGGGAGTAGGCGCGATTGATCACCAGCCCAGTAGGAGAAATTAATACCACTCCGACCCCGACGACGATGTTTCCCTTGGGTCCGGTCCTTGAGGCGCCATCGAAGAACATTCGCCATATGTTATCATGGGTGGCTGTATTCGAATCGGCGACCTCGTCTGGGATCTCTTTATAGATTCTGGATGACTCTGATCCTGGGTGGGCTGCTAAAAAGTCTGCTAGGGCTTGACCCTTAACAGCCTTTTGCGGGACGAAGATCATATGATAGGGGGACAGTAATATTGCCTATGTGGCGAGGCGAGAGCTGAGGGCCCCTGGTTTAGTCATGAGGACTCTGAGGGGGTTGACTCGCGAGGTCACATGTATGGTTTGTCCTGTGACATAGTGCCGCGTCTTTTGAATAGCGAATACCAGGGCGAGACACTCCTTCTCTACGGCGGTGTATCGGTGTTCTGGCCCGATCATCATTCGGCTGAGATAATATATGGCCTGCTCGTGGCCTGCATCGTTATTTTGTGCTAGCAGGGCACCAAGGGAGTGTTCCATCGCTCGTACGTAGAGCAGGAATGGTTTTCCGGGGACCGGGGCCACCAGGACTGGGGGATTTGACAAATATTCTTTGATGTCGTCGAAAGCACGCTGGCATTCCTCGTCCCATACAAATGAGACTCCCTTCTTCATGAGATGTGTGAACGGTCGGCATCGCCCGGAGAGGTTGGAAATGAACCTCCTGATGTAAGCTAGCCTCCCTTGGAGGCCTCTGAGTTCACGGAGATTTTTTGGGGGACCCATCCCCATGATTGCCTTCGTCTTCTCAGGGTCTACATGGATGCCCCATGCCGTGATGATGAAGCCTAAGAATTTCCTGCTGGATACGCCCAAGAATGATTTCGTAGAGTTCATCTTCAGGTTGTGGGCTCTCATCAGGTCGAATACCGTTCTCAGGTCTTGCAGATGATCTTCCTTATGGCGACTCTTGATGGCGATGTCGTCGACATAGCATTCTACTATTTTGCGTAAATGTTCTCGAAAAATGATACTCATGGCCCGCTGATATGTAGCGTCGGCATTCTTCAGACCGAATGGCATGACTGTGTAGCAGTATGTACCAATCGGCGTTCAAAATGATGTGTACTTTTCGTCGTCGGGAGACATCTTGATTTGATTATACCCTGAGAATCCATCCATGAATGACATACGTTCGAAGCCGCATGTGTTGTCGATCATGATGTCTGTAATGGGAAGGGGAAATTCATCTTTGGGGCATGCCTCATTCAGGTTGCGAAAGTCGATGCAGATTCGAATCTTCCCATTCTTCTTGAGGACGGGTACTATATTGGCGACCCAGTCAGGATGTTGCTCTTCACGAATGAAACCGCTGGCTATTAACTTGTTGACTTCGGCTTCAATTGCGTCCATGACGCCTGGGCGGAAGCGTCGTTGTTGCTGTTTGACTGGCTTTGCTTCTGGCCGTATGTTGAGTTTGTGAAGAGCGATATCGGGGTCTAGCCCTGGCATATCCTCGTAACTCCACGCGAACACGTCGATATATTCTCTGACGAGTTTCAGCAGCGATTCTCGTTCTTCGTTTGTCAGGCTTTTATTGATAAAGATCGGTTTTGGAGAAGATTCGGTGCCGAGATCCACTTGTATGACCTCATCTTCGGTAGGAGGTTCTCTCAGTTCGAACCACTTTTCCCATTGTGCGTCTAATTGCTGGGCCCACGGCTCTAGCTCAAGGATTTCGGGGATGTCTTCGTCTTCCACGTAAGCGTCAGCGAATGCCATGTTGACTGACATGATTTGTCTGAACACATCTCCGATGCTGGTATCTGAGTCGGAAGTCGGTGATCCGGTTGAATGTGACTGCCAGTCACATTCTTCATCTGAGCTTTCAGGAGTCGTAGTAGGCGTTACATACCCTAAACCGCATCGAGTTTTGTTATAGTAGTTCCGTGGTTTGCCTGCCGGGGCTGGCGTCTTCAAAGGTAATCGTCGTCCAGTGCCGTAGTTCAGTCCTGGCATTGTTTCTAGATCATACCCCTATTTCTGCATGAGATATTTGGATTGAGGGCTATAGAGATATAGAGGCAGTCTTCCGGCATCTGACCCGTAGTCGACTTCTTCCATAGCGGGGGGATGTGGGTTGTTCGTCCGGCCGAAGATGATCGGGTGGTCCCCTCCCTTGACTATTCGGTAAGTGTCTTCTACTGGAGTAAGTCGGATGGCGGTGTACACGTTTGTCACCTGTGTATGTAGGTGAGTGCCTATACCGTGTTCCATAGCATACATTGTACATAGCTTATTGAGGTCGGTGTAGTTCAAAGATAACCCTTTATTGATGAAGTAAGGTATCTTTTCTAGAGGGATTACATCATCTGCGGAGGGGGTATCGGAGTGGGCAGCCACATACTTGGCCAATTCTGGTTCTTCTTCAGCCACCCCCTGTATAAATGAAGACTGAGAGGACGACCTAGTCAGCTTGATTTTCAGAGGCTCAACTGGCGGAGCAGATCGTGGAGTTGTTGGTAAACTAGCAACCCCCAGTTTGGTACTTGATGTGAGGCAAAGGGTGGCTGGTTCGCTAGAAGTGTCAGACCTCGCATCAGGGTGAAGAACCTTCTTGGGAAGGCGTATTGTGAGCGGTCTGTCGGAGGGATTGGGCTTCTCCGTTTGGAGCTGACCGACTCTTGGTAGTCTGATGGTAAGTGGCCCTGTTATGGGTCTCGGCGCTTGGCCGGACCTTGGCAGCCGGATTTTCATCTGTTCTTCTTGTGCGGAGAGACTGATTGCGTCCTTACGCAGAGTGGCCGTAAGGGGTGCAGAATTGCCTGGTTTGCGAGCCTGGAGGTGGATCGTCAGAGGTTCTTCTGATCCTGTGGCCATCTTGGTATGAGCTTGCACATCTTCTTCGACTAGGTGCTTCTTCGATTTTTCGTACAGACAGGAGTCTGAGTAATAAGATTCGACCCCCTTGAAGGGATCGATATCAGCAAATTCCGTCCTCACGAAGCCATGCTTATCGACATATTTGAAACATTGGTGCAGCGTGGAAGGCACGATCATGTAATCGTGTATCCATGGCCGCCCCAAAAGGATGTTGTAAGAAGTGTCGGCGTCTATGACGTAGCAGGTGACTTCTGATTGGAGATCGCCAATCTGGCATTTCAGACGGATCTTCCCGATTGGGTAGCTCCTGCCCGAATTGAAACCGCTAATGGCGGTGCTTGTAGGCGTCAGGCGATGCATCGGAATGCGAAGATGATGTAGCAGACCCTTCGGAATGATGCTTATGGAAGACCCAGGATCAATATGCATTCGGTCCACCTATACGTCGCCAATGTATCCAGTGTAGTATAACGGGCGATCGTGCAGGTTAGTTTTGATGAGCATATCCTGCGGAGAGAAGACGATATTGGGCATTGCTCCCGTACACGCACTATCTTGGAGCTCTGTAGGTTGGTTATCTCCCGTGAGGTTGACCTGAGCCAAGTATGCGTCGGCATTTTGGAGCGCCTCACTTAAAGCCGTGCGGACATCCTTTGAGAGCCTGAGGAGTTCATATAAAGACAATTTGGCCGGGGTATTAGCTAATTGCGCTAAGATGTCGAAGTTGTAGGGCCTCTCCAGCCCCTGAGATGTCTCCTTCCGGAGGGACTTGTCGAAGCGAGTCTCCTTCGGCCTAGGCTTGTCGGTCGTCGAAGGCTGAGCCGGTCCCGGAGCATCTTTGGTAGTGGACGGATGATCATCAGTCGCGCTTTCGGTTACCGGTTGGGCTTGTGTTCCAGATCGAGTAGTGATGGCCGAGACTTCCTCTTCTTCCGTCAAGGCAGTACGACAGGATCTGACTTTTTCACTTTTCCTTTTAAAAGGTGGAGAGGGCTGAGTTACCTCGTGGACTAGGTCCGTATGGACCCACATGATTTCCCCTCGTGATGTGGTGAGGGGTACCAGACCAGCGGCTTGATCGCGAGCAGGCGGCAGATTAGCAATCTCCATTGTTGCCAGAGGGATGGGTATAACCCCGTCCTGAGTCTCTGTTGGAGGGAAGCTGCCGAATTGTACGGACACCATGTTGGCTGCCACGGTTACCTTTTCGAAATCGATGGCCAGGGCGTTCGAATCGATAAGGTTTTGGATATACCGTTTCAGTTGGTAGCAGTCGTGTGTAGCATGGTGGACGTAGCGATGGTAATGGCAGAACTTTGGGTTCTCCAGATCAGCCGGCCGAGGCTCCCGTCTTGGTGGAGGAAGCTGAATCCTATCTCCTTGTATAAGCATGTCCAAGATAGGCTTGACGTGGCCGTCTTCAAAGGAATAAGTGATTTGAGGCCATTATTTTTCTGCTGGCTGTGGCTCGGGCTTCTGGGCTGTATCGGTCACCATAGCCTGCTTGCCTTTGTTGTCCCGGTTGCTGGAGGGGCTACCCCCATTATCGTTGCTGGTGTTGGGACGCTTGCTCTTGTTCTCTCCCTCCGAGATATGCAACCCCAGTTGGCGAGCCTTCTTCAACCGTTCTTCAGCACTTGTAGCACTGATGATAAAAGCCTTCCAATCCTTGAACTGACTTTTGCCCATCCAGAGACTAATTGTTGGAAGTAGTCTCTTTTGGCAAATTTCAATTAAAGAAGAGTCCGGGTTGCCAGATGGTAACTTCATTGCGGTTTGACAAAACCGCTCAATGTAATTTCTCGTCAGTTCTTTCTCTCCTTGAACGACGTCCATGAGGGTAGACATTGTCACGTCCTGTCCTACCTCATAGAACCTCTTCAAGAACAAGCGTTTGAAGCCAGCGAAGAAGTGGATACAATTGTCTGGCAGGTTGCGGTACCAATCGAAGGCGACTCCTTCCATTGCCCCAATAAATAACCGCATGAGGATAGCGTCATCATGGGGCAGATGGTCGGTAGTGACCTCAAAGTAAGTGATGTATCAACTTGCTGAAGTCTTGCCATCATATGGGTTGATATTGAACGGCTTATATCTTGGCGGAAAGGGAACATCCCTTCATTCAGCAGGATATGGTCACCGTATTCTGAGGTCTTGAGAAATTTCTCGGGCGTGGAACATTGCTCGGAGCTCCTGAACCTCTCTTCTTACTTCTCGGGCCTCATCTGTCGCGGTAGGGGCCGTTATCTCGGGAGGGTTATTGCCCTGGTTTGGTGTCGCTGAATTTGAATCTACGTTGATTGCGGGACCCGTGCTTGTCTGGCCAGGTGTCACTCCCTGCAGAGTAGGAAGTGCCGCTTTGATCTCATCTACAGACTTGACCAAGGCGTGCAATATGGCCTCCAACGTGTCGATGCGCTGGCGATCGCTGGAACCGCCTTGATTGCTGTCTGTCATGAATACCATCTTTACATGAGAAGTGACGGAGGGAGTGGTTGAGGATGTACCCTCCGAGTCGTACCTATGCGTCGAGAAATCATCTGGATATGTGGGGATGTTCTCTTCAGGTTCGGACTCGGAAGGAACACTACCCCCAGCTTCGGAGCTTGCTTCATCTCGAGAATCATGGATGTCCTCGGGGACATCAGCATCTGTTGTACCCAATGGGAGGGTTGTTTCTCGGGGTTTGTCTTCTTGAAACGTTGGATTGTTGTGGACGTTCGGAGGGGTACTACCTCCAGCTCCTACGACCCCCAGGGTCGGGGACGATGAGTCTCCTGTTGTAGCAGATTTTGTCTTCGAACGGATGTGTTGGTATACTCCGGTCGACGGCAACCGTCTAGCCGACAATTTCTTAGCTGTAGTGGCTGATATCTTTGGACTGGAGATGCTTGTCTTCTTCCCTCTCCCCTCGGCGGGGACCTTCTGAGCGGAATTGCAGGAGACAACAGGAGGTGCCTCATCTTCTGAGTTTGGGTGCTGTAGTCTGTGGAAGACGGACGGACGATCTTCCGTCACTGCCGCGTTGTTGCAGCAGCAGTTGACGATGATCTGGGTGCAGTGACGTCCATATGAGGATTCTTTGCACGCCGAGGCCCCTTCTCTTTCCTTGCGTTTGTGGAGGATCGCCTCACGCAGGTCAGAGGAACCACTCTGTCCATTCGCCGCCGGGGATTGGACTTGAGCGGTTCTGTATAACTTCCCATCAGAGGCCCGTGTGATAATCAGCGGGACGCCCTGATAGTCAGAGGTTGGGGCAGCTGTCTGGGCTTGATGAGCCCGCACTGCCCTAGACTTCTTCTTTCTAGCACTTGTGGGTGCATAATAGGAAGAGTCCAAGTTGAACATCACAGAGTCTGGCTTATCATCCAGAGAGTCATCAGGGTTCAGACCGTACGAGAGACGGTCGAAAACTGATCGAGAGGAGCATGGAGCAGATGCTATGGGGCTGGGAGCGGAAACCGTACAGGCTGTCTGCATGCGGTTGTCTCCTGTCGTCGGACGAGTTCTTATGCGGCTAGGGGTCATGACCGTGCAGGCTGGCCGCATGCGGTTGGCATCTGTGGCCGCATGGGTTTTCTGCAAACGATTGACTTTACTGGCCGCATGTGTCTCGTTCATATTGTTGGGAACTGTAGTCGCATAAGTTATGCGGCTGACAGAAGTAGCCGCATGAGTTTTCTTCATGCGGTTGGCGGATGTAGCCGCATGGGCTTTCTCCTTGCGGCTAATACTCTTCTGCGGTTCGGTCCGCGTAGAGTCCCTCTTTGTCCCTGCAAGTCCAGCATCATAATATTTTCTTCTGCCGGACTTGGGGACAGCAGAGTTGTCTACGATCTGAAGTGGGACCGCAGGAGAATCCTTCTCGCCGTCTTGAGCAACAGAGGGCATTCCATCGAGGGCTTGAGGAGGAGCAAATGACTTCGGTCTCCATTCTTTGCGAGCATTCGTGGTGCGGGTGCGCTTCTGGGCCGGGCCAGCGCTGCCTTCAGAGAGCATCTCTTCGAACGCCTGTTGGTCGAAGCGGACGACCATCTTCTTTTGTGTGGAGCCAAGTTTGTCTGCATCTGATTGCGTCACCAACTCCTCAGCCGTGGAGAAGTTAGTCCCCAGCAGAGTCGCCATCGTGTTTGCCATTGATTGTAAAAGAACAGAACAATTATCGGAGGACTGAACTTAGACTCACAATACAAACTCACTCGTACAAAGAAAGCCTAGGGACGAAAACCTAGGTACAGCAGACTAAGTACGATTGTTTATTTTTGATTCTGGGGGGTGACGATAGAGGCTCGAGAAAGCGACGGCCGCTCTGCCTTACTCCTTGGACGATCAGTATGTAGCCTTGGCTCGGGGAAGATCTGCTCGGCGTTGATAAAGAAACGCTCTTCTTGCTCTCCTCGGATTGCTCTCCTGACTTCTCTCTCTCTGTGATTATCAAGAAGAAAGGGGGAGCTCTCTCTGTGTAGATCTCTCTCTTATTCTTTTGGTGCCGACCTCTCTCTCCCCTCTCTCTTCTTTTTTTTCTCTAGTTGTCGGGGGTTTTTGTAAGGGAATGATGCTGGCTATTTATAGGAGTGGGGTATGATCATTAGGGTTTGCTAATGATCATTTGTTTGGAATGTCGGCGCTCCTTCAATCTATCTGAACCCTTGATCCTGATTACGATAAATCTAGGCCATTAATGCGGATAGAACCGTATCTTGTGAGCAATTAATGCTAATTGCTTTAAATCTTCATGATTGATTATGCCAATGTCTGATTGCTCGCCACGTGTCCCATTAGCTTGATAATAAATGATATGCCCTGATCTTAGTAATTATGACGATGATGTCAAATATTCTTGTTGGGATTTGGTTAAATCCTTGATTGATCCGATGCCACGTGTTTTGATTGTGGGTCCTGCCAGAGCCGCATAGGATGGGCAACACTTGACCTTCATGAGCCGCATGGGACAGTGCTTTATTGAGCCGCAGGGGATGAACTCTCAATGAGCCGCATGTACATAATCTCTACGAGCCGCATAAGCTAGCGTTGTATTGAGCCGCAGGAACTCGTTTATTCTTGGCCGCATAAGCTCGCCTCAAAACTTTGGTAGACAGTGCCACTTTGAAGATTTTCCTTATTCCTGAAGTACTGCTTTTCGTGTCAGTCATTATGACAACTTTATGTCTGGTCTGTCACTTGTCAGGTCTGTCAGCCGTCAGAGCATTAAATGCGTCTACACGTTGGGCACAGCTGTTTTTGAAGACCACGTGGCCTCTCTCTCTGGGCTGCATGGAGTTTACTCGAGCTACCTATGTGCGTTGAGCCGCATGTCCATGTTGGTGACTTTTGAGCTGCATGATACTCTTGAGCCGCATGAAGCTCGTCTGATTTTGAGTCGCCTGAAGCTTCCTGGGTTCTGTGCCGCATGAAGAATGTCTCATGACCGAGCCGTATGAAGGACGTCTCATGACCGAGCCGCATGAGGAATGTCTCATGACCGAGCCGCATGAAGGACGTCTCATGACCGAGCCGCATGAGGAATGTCTCATGACCGAGCCGCATAAAGGACGTCTCATGACCGAGCCGCATGAGGAATGTCTCATGATCGAGCCGCATGAAGGACGTCTCATGACTCGCATGAGAAATGTCTCGATCTGCCCGTGCATTCGCTTTGTGGGCCCGGGTATCCCGAACACACGAGTGCGTAGGTATCATGTTTTCTCCCTGATGTGGGGGCTAATAGAAACAGTTGCCCTCGATCATTGTTGGAAAACTCTTGAGAACCACTCTGTCCTTTTACCGCCGGGGGCTGGACACAGGAGGCTCTGTACAACTTTCCATCAGAGGCCCGCTTAGCGGAACGCTCTTGATGGTCAAAGGTTGGGATAGCTGACTGAGCCCGATGAGCCCGCGCTGCCCTAGACTTCTTCTACTTAGCACCCGAAGGTGCGTAATAGGAAGAGTCCAAGTTTGGAAGGAGGGAAGAGAAGTTGGTGCCCTTTTCAAAGTTGGTAAGGGGGCTCTATTTATAGAATTGAGTGTGCCCTTTCTTTTTCTCCTTTTCGATATGGGACTAAAAGCAATATTTTCCATGCTTCTACAAGGAGATGTATGCTTCAGCTTGTGCCGTAGAGATGTTTGACCCTTTTTAAGTTATATGTCGGCTGTAAGTGGAAAGTACAATCGTAGGGTAAGACTTGACTGGTGCGTGTCGAGCTGTGAATTGTTCCATTGAATGGAATTGACTGCTCATAACGAGAATGTTGGATCGGTATCTATAGCCGGGTAGCTGGATTAACCTTGACCGTTGTATAGAATTGTACCCTTGGCTCGGGTAATCGATAGTGGGTGACGTCAGATTGTATCTTATAGAAAAGATGAATTACCTAGGTGAGAAATATTGTTGGATTTAGAAAGGAATATCATTGCATGTTGTGAACTCTTGATATGATTGGTTCTAAGTTAGACCCTTGGCCCGAATGTTAGAAATATTATGCTTGGGTAAGGAGCTTATTTGAGTTGTCCATGATGTTGAGTGTTGTGGATGAAAGATAGCGATTATGGTGAAGTAATAAGTCAATTGAAAGGATGCTAAGTCAGATTTGGGGAAATGAGTTACAATCATGGCTTATCGAATCGCACTAACAAGGAAGTTGGCTGAAGTACATATATTTTGGGGCGCCTAAAGTATGTGTACGGATCCAACCGAAGTGATAGCTGCGACAGAGATAACACTATAAAGGGAGCTTATTGAATCGTACTATCACAGACTTTGGCTGAAATGCATGTATTTTGGGGACGCCTAAGATATGTGTATGAATCCAAATGAAGTAGTAGGCTGCGAGGAAGGTAACAATGCTAGAAGAATATGGTGAATCAATAAGAAGTTGCAAGTATTTTTGAAAAGAGAAAGACGGATTGAATCATCAATGGTTTAAGTGGTACAATAAGATAATAATTTTGGGATGATCGAGTGTGCTGAAATGAATATTTAATTGAAGCTGTATGAGTAACTTATTGTGACTAAGCGAATTAGTAGAATGAGTTGTTCCCTTAAGTTTCGAGGACGAAACTTTTTCTGAGTGGTATATTATGTATGCCCCGCTCCGCACGAGGTATTTGGTTGGCTGGTTGGACGCTATCAGAATGTTGAACCGAGGCTTATGTTGGAAATGAAGAGAATTGATACTGACACAGTCTCTTAGCCAGCCGAATGGAATGGGTGTTGGAACATGGCTCGCTGGTGGAGCTATGTCTGGTGGGAATATATGCGATCGGAACAGGTAGACCCTTTATATTAAGTGAGTGAAACTGTCCTTCCTTCTCCTTGCTCCTTCATGCTTTCTAAAAATGAATACTGAAGTGCTAAGAATATGTACCTAATGTCCCATACCTTGAATGCTGAATAACTGTGATGCTTTAGTTGCTAATCGATAGAGATGCTTTTATTGCCTATTATTAAAATGAACGACACATGATCATTGAACTGCTGAATGAATCACCCTGAACTGCTAATATGACTTGTTGCCTATAAATGAATTGATAATGCCCCTTATGCTTAACGCTGCCGGAACAAGTAAAACACTTGAATGAATGAGATGCCTTGTGAAGGATAGAATAAACAATGAACTGGCTATGCTGTCGACCCAATGAACTGAATAAAACACTAGAATTATGTACCTTCTACATAACTGTTGTTGTTGCATGTTTCCTTATAAGCAATAAAAGAAGGAATAATGTTCCTATGAAATGAATGTAGCACCCAGTTTTCCAAATAAGGGTAATTTTGAAATTTTGTGTTTATAATTATTTTAATAATGATATTTAATTCATGATATAATTTTTGGTGATTTTAAATCATTTTAAAATTATTTAAATCAATGACTTGTGGTTTTGACGTTTTGCTAGTGAAACCATAGAGACTGTTTGACCTAGAGCCTAACCATATGATTATGATATTTTAATATCATTTTTGGCCTAAGAATATTTTTGCATTTGACCTCTTTGAATTATTTTGATATTATTTTATTATTTATGATATTGTTTTCGGATTATTTTAGTCGGGTTCGAATTTCATCTCAATCCGACTTGTAACGGGGACCCGGGGTAACTTAGACTCTAGTTGGACCCATGCATTAGTTAGCCATGGCCCACATTTTAATTAGTCATGATAGAAAGATTAGTCATAATCCTAATTATTAGGTTAACCATTTAGAGTTTTTATTTTGACCCTTTTACCCCCAAACCCTAACCAAAATTGTTTTAAACACTTGTAACTAAAGGAGGGGCAATCTTGTAATATTCAATGAGGTGGGGATATAACCATTGTGGCCGGCCCTAATAGGACTCCCATCTCATTTCCTTTCTTTGAGAAGTCTTCTTCCCCAAGTGCTCTCAAGCTCTCCTAAGGAAGAAGCCTTTCTCTTTGGATTTTCTCTCATTTAGGTAATATTTCCTTCTCTTTTATTTCACCATTTTGCATTTAGGAAAGTTTTAACCATAGGAATGACCCTCATTGTTGTGTCCCTATTTTGTGTCCTCTTGTGTCCATTATGTGTCCTTTAGGGATTTCTATTGTATTATTGTTGTGTCTTGTGTTCATGGGGAAAACCCCCAAACTTGGACACACTTTATATTTTAAATATTGATTAAATAATTAATTCATTTTAAATCTCAGATTTGAATATGTAGAGATGTGTTCTTGAGTACTTTACATTTCATTCATGTATCTCTTATAGATGTGTTCATGTAACATATATAGATTTGTGTATATATATATATATATATATATATATATATATATATATATATATATATATATATATATATATATATATATATATATATATTGTAATGGAGTGTATCTATATTTATATATGTAATAAATGGTTCATAATGATTATATAATCAAGTTTGTGAGTGTGGTTCCTCATATTATTATTGTCATTATTGTTGCGGATAATTAGGATATATATTGTGTATTCTTTTGGCTTAAACTATCTAAATCCGTCATGATTTTTATCCACGTTTTTAATTTCAGCCCTAACTTAGAAATGTCATAACTTCTAGCTCAAAGCTCGGTTTAATCTCCCGTTTTTTTAAAAGAAGCGTATTGAAGTTAGCTTTCCAAAAACATGTATTAATAGGCCTAATTCGTTCTGTAACTTTCTGGAGAATTATTTGAGTGTCAGTTGTACGAAAGACAAACGCGTTCTCGGTGTTTTCGCGATTTCGGGAGTTTTCAGAAACAAAAACGCGATCCGTTTGAAGTTTCGGAAAGCTAACACATAGATCTATAACATACTTTAATCCTATATTTTAATTCATTCTGAGATGGTACATTATTGATTATTAGTAGGAGTTACTATTCGGTATATGCATTTTGTGCACCCTTGTGTGTAATATAATGTTCTATTTGATTCTAACCCATGTTAATGTATATACATTATGTAATTAAATAGAGAATGCAAGCATGAGTAAATGTTTAAATAAATGATGTATGAGGTATAAGTACCCTATCTAATATAAGCATGTATAAGTATGGCTTGTAATGAATATGTAGGTTCCATAGTATGTAATGTATGGTGCATATAGTAGTGCAAGAGAATAAATGAATGATGAATGAATGCAAGCATGAATGTAATGTAATAATAGATGTAATATATGCAATATACAAGTTAATGAGATATAATATTCTATGTTAACATAAATCCTATATTACCTCATGTACCCCTTACACTATGTTGACACTATCACACTTGACACTTTGTTCACTTACACTTTGACACTCTTTGATATGTACCTATTTAACCCTCACTTGCCCCTTTGCCATGTTCATATACATACACATAGCCTCTTAAATAAGTAT
Organism: Iris pallida; assembly: GCA_029216955.1. Lineage (NCBI taxonomy): Eukaryota > Viridiplantae > Streptophyta > Magnoliopsida > Asparagales > Iridaceae > Iris > Iris pallida. The sequence goes on from JANAVB010005796.1 coordinate 22,987,203, forward strand.
TTATGAATATAGTTAACTTAGCTATGTATGTATATTATATATATGTTAGCATATTTTGTTGTAATATATAAGTTTATATAACCATTTGAAATGCCATGATTATAGACCTAATGTTGAATACCAATATATGCATGTGTATATATGTGTAAACATATATAGCTTGAAGTAATAGATTACCTAGTGTATATCCAATGTGAATTCTTGCCTATTTGAGTATTGAATAATTGCATGCTATATAGAGTTGGGTGTATGTTGGCTTGTATAGTCTTCTATTGATGTGTGCTTGCTAGGATAGTCTTGGTTAGGCCTAGTAAGACTTGCTGGGTTAGGACATGACCTAGTTTGACCTAGTTTGACTAGTGCAGTTGACCAGAGTTGACCAAGGGTTGACTTTGGCCTAGTTTGACCTAGATTCATGTATAATGCATTGTAGTGCTTTATATTATCCTTCTGGACATGTTGTGACTTGTGCTGTTCTAATTAGGAGCCAGACACCTCTCCTCGGACAGTATTTTTACCTTGGACATTCAGATATCAGGCGAGTACATTCTCTGATCATTTCATATCCTGTTTAGAATTATTTTCCTGCTTTAAATTACTTTACTTGATACTGTCACGTTGGTCACACGGATTGGTACTATATGGATCCTTTCTTGAGATGTTATCCTTTAGGAGGATCATATACTACATGTTCTGTGCGTTTCACTTACATGGTGTATCACTATGCTTCACGGTTCTTCGATCACTTGTGACATATACTCTCATGATCACAGAGTTTTCCCAGAATCACCTATTTATGGGCATTCCTAGAATCACCCCATTGTGGGCATTCCCAGAATCACCCACTTATGGGCTATCCATGTATCACCCCTTGTAGGCCTTTGCATGGAATCATAACATAACCTGGTTGGATCCTTCTGTTTTGATTGGGGGTACGGAGGAGTAGAAGTAAACATGTGAATAATATCCAAGTAGTGCAGTTCCCAGAATCACTCCATAGTATAGTTCCCAAAATCTTCTATGCCATTCACATGTTTATATTGTACTCTGACTCACTAGCCACTGTTAGCTCTCTACTTATAGTAGATATTTCTATTACAGTTCTCTTTCTCGGGTTACATACTGTATTTCCTTCAGATCCTGTATCTTACTTTACTGTATGATTATATTTTCTAACCTGCTATGATCTGTTGAGATGTACTGTGCTCGCTCCAGTCCTGACTGGACCCATTGATAAATTTTACAGATAGCCTGGAGGTTGCCTGCTAGCCTAGAGGAGACAGTAGAGGTTGCATAGATAGCTAGGGTTTTTGCTTATAGTTTATTTTCAGTCATCTTGAGTTGTATTTATGGATTATTGTAATTGAGTTCTGAGATGTATTCTGAGTTTGTATCTTAGACACTTAGTCTCTTCTGATCTTCTGTATTTTATTTGAGTTTTATATCTCACCGTACTTCTTCTTTCTTAGTTGTGATTGGGTTTACATTCTGCTATGTCACCTCCATTCGGGGAGTATAAACTGTTTAGTCTTATACTGTTAGATGCATTGAGACCTAGGACAGCGTTCTACGGCCGACACTGCGGCGTAGGCTGGGCATTGTTACGTTCTCGTACCCTAAAAGTGGGTGCGGATCGTGACACGTTTTTAGTGGTGGCCCATGCAGGTCGAGATTCACATTAGTGCGATTTTGTAGCAGCGCAACGACTTAGTTGTACTACTACGAGCCTGCTATAGGATATATAAATAAGATGTTAGGATGAGAGGATACTCAATCACTGTTAGGATTCCTTGAGAGATTCCTGGGATGATCCTTGAGAATCTCATTTTTAATTCCGAATTAAACTCCTTTTCCTTGTTTTGATTCACCTTTTTCCTTGATTTACATTTGATTTTGTGGATTCATTGTAGAACTTTGAATCCTGGTATTAGTTGATAATTTTGATAAAATTTTGTAGTTGTTGATTTAATTTTGTATTTAGATTAATATTTTCAAATCCAAGGTACTCAATCACACTTAGGATTCTTTGAGAGATTTCTGGGACGACCCCTGAGCAACTCATTTTGAACTTCAATTGGAATTCCTTTTCCTCTTGTTTGGATTCACCCTCATTCCTTGCTATTGAATTTAAGCTTGATGGGTTCCTCTCGTTTGAACCGATGAGAAGGAACATATCTTCATCATTCTTCTCGCCATTATTCCCTTGCATTCTTATTTACCTCTTATCTTAAACTCTGTCTTATTATATTAATTACTCATATCTTGTCGTCCCTACCAGATGTACGTCGAAACCCTTGAATCTTCGTATCTTTTACATGGGGAAGGCTAAGGAAGTGACGTAAATTATGTAGCTCAGAGAAGACGTAACTGGTTATTTTATGATGATCTAAAGAAAATCAAATGTAGAGTGTTCCATATGGAAACTTGAGATAGAAATGTGGTAAAGGTCTCGAGTAGAATAAAGAGATGTATACTGCCAATCTGGAAATAATTACATTTAGAGAAAGTTTGGGGTTATGAGATAGTTTATAGGTGTATTCAAAACTAATGAGGATATCAGAGGTCAAGCTAGTTTTGAGAACTTAGAAAATCTTGGTTATTGATTCTGGGAAAACTTTTACTCTGAGGCTATGTAGAAGGTTAGTAATAGAAAAGAGAAGTTAATTGTGTTTAATAAGGATATTAAATAAGATGTTGCGAGGAAATGACTAGGGATAGAGAGAACACAAAGTTATGGAAGTTTAGAGATTTTTGTGAAATATTTTTAGGAGAATAATATTCAAGGGTGTATGTCGAAGAAAATACGGAAGTTGATTTTATGATGGAAGATAAGTTTTGTAAGGCCTAGAGATTTAAATTAAATAATACGAGGAGAACAATTTGAACAAGTTCAAGGAATTCGTAAACGGGATTTAGAGATTTTGGGTCAAATTTAAGGCAAGGTGAAAGAACTTGGAAATTTAAATAAATGGTTAATGTTGATTCCTAAATGTGAGGGCTGTGCTTCAAGAGTGATGTTTGGAAATTGGGAATTGCCTACGGTAGTCATGGTAAGGGTTTAAGTAAAGGTTAAATTTTCATATGGGGACTGGTGAGATAAAGATATGATTGGCAAGTTATGACCAGATGAACTTAAGAGTATCAGAAGCAGATGACTAACTCGATCTTCATTATTTTTGTGCATTAATTACCACCTCTTGAACTCCCACTTTCTAATTGAGATTCTTGACGTTCCTTATCGTGACTTTGATATTCGGAATGTAATACTAGCTGTTACCCTCCAACAAATCTTATATGCAAGACCTAGACGAGCTCACCTTCGTGTAGGTATATCATGTCCCACTAAAACCCGTCTTCTTGTACTCTATTTTCTTGATATGATTTTCTGGTCAACTGGCTAAACTATAACCTCTACCATTATACTAAATTTTTTCTTATTTCAATTAGAAATCCAGCCTTGACTCAATTCTTTCGACCTGACATGTGATGGTGTTCTGCTTGTTTCCTTAGATGCTTAACCTTGTACCATATCTGATTACTTGACCCGTTGGTTAAGAAACTTGGACTATGTAATTCCTTTCATCAATACCACCCTTATATCTTGTGATGCTAAATTAGCCTTAGTTTTGCAAGCTTATCTATTTTCGAGCTTGGTCATGACATATTTTATTGGGTGGCCACCCACTAACATATTGTCTAATCAGAACCGGTACATGATGATCTGATCAACCTATTGCACTTTGGTTCGCTTTTTTCATGTATCAATCTACGAGAATGGAGACATAGTTAAACTTGACTCTAGAGTCTCATTCGCGACAGCCTTGACAATTCTCCTTGAAATCTTTTTATCGCCTATGAACCTCGTATTCATACCCAGTTGAATTAAATTTAATCATGACCTGAACCTCCATCATTGGATGTTCGTGCTCATACTTTGATTTTATTGATTTCCCTTCTTGCCCAAATCTCGTTTTATCTCGAAATTGATCAACTTAGATCGTGTCAAGACAAAAATCTATTTGTGATTTGTTGTGCCTAAATTTTTAATTTTTGCTATTTTATGGAATAGTGACCTTTTAATAATTTCTTAGTTGCTTGTTAATGACCAATTTTTATATAGGATGGTAGACAGCCCTACAACCTTGATGATTGTTGTTCCCTTACCTTTCCAATTAGGACACCCTAGATTGTTGGTGTGTTGATACCATAGTAATGTTTTGACCTAGAATGATTAGTGTACCTAGGTGAGACTTCCAACTGCTACGGTATGCCTGACCTTGTATACTATTCCTTTAAATTGCATAATTTAGATAAAAAATTTAGACCTTGATTGTTAGGAAATAGGGACGTCACCCCATTAGTATCAGTTGTAGATATATAGGTTAGTCCTTGATGTGGGGATATGTGTCTATAAACATGTAGCTTGTGAGATTTATGAGAGATTATAGTATCAGCCTTGATAGGATGTACTAGTCTTTTGGTGAGTATAAATGTGTTATGAGAGATAGGGGCCTATATGTCTTAGTAATGTATCGTTCCTATGGTAATAGAATGTATTAATAGATGGTTAATAGGAAGATAATAGTTTGAGAATACCTATAGCCTATGATCAGTTCCTTTTCATCCTTAGTTAAGACCACTTTAAAATAGGTCCAGTCCCTTGGATATAGGTTCCAGTCCATATTTTATTGAAGTTCCTTTACCGCCGTACAGTAGAGCAGTGTTGGAGGTATTCCTAGATTGACACTATTTAGATGTCCGTTTATTATTCCAGTGTTAGGAAGTGTTACCTTAGATATTGGGTAGGTTAGAGGCTCTAGAAGGAGTACTATCGATCTTAAATTTCGAGGACGAAAGTTTTCTAAGGTGGGTAGAGTTGTAGCACCCAGTTTTCCAAATGAGGGTAATTTTGAAATTTTGTGATTATAATTATTTTAATAATGATATTTAATTCATGATATAATTTTTTGTGATTTTAAATCATTTTAAAATTGTTTAAATCAATGACTTGTGGTTTTGACGTTTTGCTAGTGAAACCCTAGAGACTGTTTGACCTAGAGCCTAACCATGTGATTATGATATTTTAATATCATTTCTGGCCTAAGGATATTTTTGCATTTGATCTCTTTGAATTATTTTGATATTATTTTATTATTTATGATATTGTTTTAGGATTATTTGAGTCAGGTTCGAATTTTATCTCAATCCGACTTGTAACGGGGACCCGGGGTAACTTAGACTCTAGTTGGACCCATGCATTAGTTAGCCACGGCCCACATTTTAATTAGTCATGATAGAAAGATTAGTCATAATCCTAATTATTAGGTTAACCATTTAGAGTTTTTATTTTGACCCTTTTACCCCCAAACCCTAACCAAAATTGTTTTAAACACTTGTAACTAAAGGAGGGGCAAACTTGTAATATTCAATGAGGTGGGGATATAACCATTGTGGCCGGCCCTAATAGGACTCCCATCTCATTTCCTCTCTTTGAGAAGTCTTCTTCCCCAAGTGCTCTCAAGCTCTCCCAAGGAAGAAGCATTTCTCTTTGGATTTTCTCTCCTTTAGGTAATATTTCCTTCTCTTTTATTTCTCTATTTTGCATTTAGAAAAGTTTTAACCATAGGAATGACCCTCATTGTTGTGTCCCTATTTTGTGTCCTCTTGTGTCCATTATGTGTCCTTTAGGGATTTCTATTGTATTATTGTTGTGTCTTGTGTTCATGGGTGAAACCCCCAAACTTGGACACACTTTATATTTAAAATATTGATTAAATGAATTAATTCATATTAAATCTCAGATTTGAATATGTAGAGATGTGTTCTTGAGTACTTTACATTTCATTCATGTTTCTCTTATAGATGTGTTCATGTAACATATATAGATTTGTGTATGTATATATATATATATATATATTGTAATGAGAGTGTATCTATATTTATATATGTAATAAATGGTTCATGATGATTATATAATCAAGTTTGTGAGTGTGGTTCCTCATATTATTATTGTCATTATTGTTGTGGATAATTAGGATATATATTGTGTATTCTTTTGGCTCAAACTATCTAAATCTGTCATGATTTTTATCCACGTTTTTAATTTCAGCCCTAACTTAGAAATGTCATAACTTCTAGCTCAAAGCTCGGTTTAATCTTCCGTTATTTTAAAAAGAAGCGTATTGAAGTTAGCTTTCCAAAAACATGTATTAATAGGCCTAATTCATTCTGTAACTTTCTGGAGAACTATTTGAGTGTCAGCTGTACGAAAGACAAACGCGTTCTCGGTGTTTTCGCGATTCCGGGAGTTTCCAGAAACGAAAACGCGATCCGTTTGAAGTTTCGGAAAGCTAACACATAGATCTATAACATACTTTAATCCTAGATTTTAATTCATTCTGAGATGGTATAGTATTGATTATTAGTAGGAGTTACTATTCGGCATATGCATTTTGTGCACCCTTGTGTGTAATATAATGTTCTATTTGATTTTAACCCATGTTAATGTATATACATTATGTAATTAAATAGAAAATGCAAGAATAAGTAAATGTTTAAATAAATGATGTCTGAGGTATAAGTATCCTATCTAATATAAGCATGTATAAGTATGGCTTGTAATGAATATGTAGGTTCCATAGTATGTAATATATGGTGCATATAGTAGTACAAGAGAATAAATGAATGATGAATGAATGCAAGCATGAATGTAATGTAATAATAGATATAATGTATGCAATACAAGTTAATGAGATGTAATGTTCTATGTTAACACAAATCATATATTATCTTATGTACCCCTTACACTATGTTGACACTATCACACTTGACACTTTGTTCACTTACACTTTGACACTCTTTGATATGTATACACTATGTATGGCCATTTAACCCTCACTTGCCCCTTTGGCATGTTCACATACACACACATAGCCTCTTAAATAAGTATTTATGAATATAGTTAACTTAGCTATGTATGTATATTATATATATGTTAGCATATTGTGTTGTAATATATAAGTTTATATAACCATTTGAAATGCCATAATTATAGACCTAATATTGAATACCAATATATGCATGTGTATATATGTGTAGACATATATAGCTTGAAGTAATAGATTACCTAGTGTATATCCAATGTGAATTCTTGCCTATTTGAGTATTGAATAATTGCATGCTATATAGAGTTGGGTGTATGTTGGCTTGTATAGCCTTGTATTGATGTGTGCTTGCTAGGATAGTCTTGGTTAGGCCTAGTAAGACTTGCTGGGTTAGGACATGACCTACTTTGACCTAGTTTGACTAGTGCAGTTGACCAGAGTTGACCAAGGGTTGACTTTGGCCTAGTTTGACCAAGATTCATGTATAATGCATTGTAGTGCTTTATATTACCCTTCTGGACATGTTGTGACTTGTGCTGTTCTAATTAGGAGCCAGACACCTCTCCTCGGACAGTATCTTTACCTTGGACATTTAGATATCAGGCGAGTACATTCTCTGATCATTTTATATCCTGTTTAGAATTATTTTCCTGCTTTAAATTACTTTACTTGATACAGTCACGTTGGTCACACGGATTGGTACTATATGGATCCTTTCTTTAGATGTTATCCTTTAGGAGCATCGTATACTACATGTTCTGTGCGTTTCACTTACATGGTGTATCAGTATGCTTCACGGTTCTTCGATCACTTGTGACATGTACTCTCATGATCACAGAGTCTTCCCAGAATCACCCATTTATGGGCATTCCCAGAATCACCCCATTGTGGGCATTCCCAGAATCACCCACTTATGGGCTATCCATGTATCACCCCTTGTAGGCCTTTGCATGGAATCATAACATAACCTGGTTGGATCCTTGTGTATTGATTGGGGGTACGGGGGAGTAGAAGTAAACATGTGAATAATATCCAAGTAGTGCAGTTCCCAGAATCACTCCATAGTATAGTTCCCAGAATCTCCTATGCCATTCACATGTTTATATTGTACTCTGACTCACTAGCCACTGTTAGCTCTCTACTTATAGTAGATATTTCTATTACAGTTCTCTTTCTCTGGTTACATACTGTATTTTCTTCAGATCCTATATCTTACTTTACTGCATGATTATATTTTCTAACCTGCTATGATCTATTGAGATGTACTGTGCTCGCTCCAGTCCTGACTGGACCCGTTGATAAATTTTACAGATAGCCTGGAGGTTGCCTGCTAGCCTATAGGAGACAGTAGAGGTTGCATAGATAGCTAGGGTTTTTGCTTATAGTTTATTTTCAGTCATCTTGAGTTGTATTTATGGATTATTGTATTTGAGTTCTGAGATGTATTCTGAGTTTGTATCTTAGACACTTAGTCTCTTATGATCTTCTGTATTTTATTTGAGTTTTATATCTTACCGTACTTCTTCTTCCTTAGTTGTGATTGGGTTTACATTCTGCTATGTCACCTCCATTCGGGGAGTATAAACTATTTAGTCTTATACTGTTAGATGCATTGAGACCTAGGACAACGTTCTACCGCCGACACTGCGGCGTATGCTGGGCATTGTTACGTTCTTGTACCCTAACAGTGGGTGCGGGTCGTTACAATGAATGAAATATTGTTTGTTCCTCTTAGAAAGGAACGATATGAGAAATATTGCAATAAAGCAATGAATGAGAATTGATAAAGCATGGGATCATTGAGCTCACCAAATGAAAGGATGGTAATAATGAAATGAATAAGTCATTGAATATGACTTAATGATGCACTATTGCCTTTACTTTCTTTAATATACTTTACCATGCGATTATGTTTACAATCGAGTCGGACACGCATTCGCATGGTCATGGACAACTTGTATATAAGGTTTGAGTTTTAATTTTCTTGAATGGTACCGTGGCACCGGGACCGATTCGGCCTAGGAGGAAATAATGATGAGTGCTTTGGGAGCACGGATAAGGCAGGGTGGCATAGAGGCTCGCCACCTACGATGCTGACCACATTATCTTGAAGTAAAATAAAAAGAGTCCATATGGTTTAACGACACCAGGGACCATGTAGTCAGGATGCACGCTAATGAATATTTTTGTGTAGGCAAAGTAAGTATATCTGCTAACCTGTATTTGATATAGGTACGAGAAGTCGGCTATCGATAAGAAATCACATAATTGTGATATTATATATGTTGGTTCAACTAGCCAGCTTAACATGTTAAATAAAATGATGCTGTGCTATTGCCTTTAAATGAGAAACTCTATAACATGCTCAACATGTTAAATACGATTTACTAATGTATTGCCTTTTAGAATATTGCCATAACCTGGGGAACGATAACACCAAGTATGCTGAACGATGTCTTCCAGGAATATTTCCATAATATGCTCAACATGTTAACTAAATGTTGCTTAGATGATGCCTTACACAAAGAAATGTTATATCATGCTACAACATGTTTACTTACTTCAATGTTTCTGCTCAAGAACTGTAAACTGATGCTAGGCCCCAAGTAGAAAGATTATTCTATTAAATTCTTGCTAAAATTGACTAGTTAGTTTATGTTTAGGCGAGTGAGTTGGATTCTGCTCGCCTATACATAGATGATGTACTGACCCACGCTTTGTGGGCATGTGCTCGTGCTTGGGACATTCTGTACATGAAGATTGGCTTGATCGGTCCCCGGGCATCGAAGATTTGTTGGGCATACAGAAGCTCTCCTTGTACAAGATGATGTCTTTTGTTTATAGTGGACATAATGTATGGAACATTGTAAGCAATTGTACCCGTGAGTTGTAAGACAAGGCGGTATATCAAGTTGTAATCCAATGTATCAAAGTATCAAATGTAAGTCTTCTAGCATTTGTTCAGTTGGCTATCAATGTAAAGTGAGATATGTTGTAAGCATTGTATTTCAATATGAGTCTTGTACTCTTCTTCAATTATCAATAAAGAGAATACTTATATATACTTCTCTGTGGCTGCAAATTATCTTCTCATTTTCGCTGTTACAACTAAAATTATGTGTTCCTATACGATAAGAAAGATTGTCCTCGTTATCTTCAATTTGTCTGCTTATGCCACTGTGATGTGTTCCTATTTGAAGATAATCAATTATGTACCATATTTGCCTTGTATAAGTGTAATACCAGAATTGTACGGCATCACGCCCAAGCGAGGACGATTGATTCTAAGAGATAAATATGTAAATAAATGACTTTACGAATCAGGGCGTGACAATAAGCTCCAATTCGTTGCAATCACTGTTATCATCCGAACTCGAATAAGAATCAAGTCTCGTACGTATCAAGATCCATTCTGTTGTAACTAACTATCATCATCGAGACACGATTTCTAATTTATATATCCATTCTCATATTCCTAACTCGAACTTCCAAATCGTGCTACCGACTCATCGTGCTAACTCAAATTCGTTCGCATGATTTCTTCGTACCTACTCAACTCGTTCCGAACAAGTCTTCATACTAACTGAATGCAAATTCGACTGAGTCAACTACTTTTTCAACGCAAAATTCTCTCTATATTTTCAGCCTATCGTTCGGCTTACACTCAACGAACTCTCCTCCGACGTATCATCCACGGATACGACTTTTCGCATAATCGTTCAACTCAATTCATCGAAGCTTACTTGCATCAACTTCTTTCGAGTCATTCCCACTCGAGTCTCGATACTACTCCGTCCATTGAGGACAAACTTATTGTAACCGACACAATCGTCTCGATGCATTCTATTGCAAGTCACCAAATGGCTTAACATAGCTATCGCTAAGTGGTATTGCATATACCACTCAGAAATTGAGCCTATCGTTATCGATATGATGCTTCACTATACTGATCGCACAAGTTGTATTGCGTATACCACACGAAATCGAGTCATTACTCGACTTTACACTGCGCATAGATACGACATCCATTTGAAGTTAACTATCCCGTAGCGATCTTTTTCGGTCTAGCTCTAGTGTTCGCTTACTTGAGTTGGCACAACAACTAAAGCAACATGATAGTCGTTCGTCCAAGTTTGACATACAATCAATCTAACCGTGTCTTGGCAATCATATCGATCACGCACGCAACATTCGCTAAGTCAAGGCTCAACACGACATATGGCCAACATAAACGTTCGCTTACTCAAATTCGACTAGTGACAAACTCGACTCATTATCGCATCCACGATCTTCCAATCTCACTCATTGTAACTCGTATAACGATTTATTTTTGATACTTAAGGTCATTACTCAATCTCATTCAATATATCGCTATCTGTCACGCCCCGCTCCCGTAGGATCGATCGTCCTTTCTAAGGCGTGATGCCGAGTGAGCCTAAATTGCACTCACGCAAGGCAGGTCCATAACGGCTGATTACAGGCTAAACGAGGGGGGTCATCGCACAGAAGTCCCAAGCAGAAATATTGAATAGTTAGCAGCAGAAATTTTGAAGCAAAACACAAGTCATGGAAAATACTATTTTATTGATCTTGAACAAAGATTACAATGTGGGAGCAAGGCCAAATTACAAGTCTCTCAAGCTCACTTTTCTCTCATATTACAAGTCACTCTGCTCTCTTTCATTTCTCAATACAAGCTTCAAGCAACGAGATGCAGATTCTGCGGAATGGCGATGTCCATACATTATGTCCCGTATAAGTCCAGACTCCATGTAGCCGTACGCCTCGAAACGCCAAGTAACTCCGTTCCTCGACGCATCCAAGCGAGCTCCATGCCATTGGGCTTCTACATGTACCTACACATAAAAATTGTAAGGGTGTCAGTGTAGAAGCATGGAAAATAACAGAGAAAAGCCTATGCGGCTCCAACAGAAGGATCCCTATATGGCACAGAAATGACTTATGCGCCTCATGCGGCTCGGGTAGCCCTATGCGACTCAGAAAAGAGCCACGTGGCCCTAAACAGTTCTCCTCTACAGCTGGCCATGAAGTGACTGCTCCCATTAAATGCTCTGACATGAAGTGATAACTCTGACATTAAAGCTGAAATGATGAACTCTGACATGACGACGTATTCCTAGGAAAACGAAAAAAATCTCCGGTGCAGCTGGCATGATACACCAACTCCAAAGACTCCCATGCGGCTGATGCTATCATACGGCTCCGATCGTGGAGACCATCGTCATGCGGCTCAAAGAATCCACCCCATGCGGCTGCTGTTCTTATGCAGTTCGGATCGTGTGGATCATCTCTATGCGGCTCAAATATTGAGATGCCATGCCCATGCAGCCTTGACACGTGGCTAGTCTTATGCGGCTCAATTGGAAACCGCCCCTATGCGGCTCAGATTTTGGAGGCTACACCTATGCGGCTGCCACCTTCATGCGGTTCAAAACCTAAGAATCTACCCACATGCGGCTGTGGCTCGCGGCTATGACACGTGGCAGAAGATCAGTTTCTCGGTAATGATGGTTAGACACGTGGCATTAAATCAATCAAGATTTATCAACAAATCTCAACAACAAGAATTAGTGCATTTATCATAATTACCCGAATCAAAGCAGATTTAGTGCCATTCCCTTGCAAAAGATCCCCGATCAAAACCAAAAAATATATAGCAAAGTGCCATTCCCTTGCGAAAGAGATCCTCTCCACCCGGCTGGACACAAAGAGAGACAAAGGCGCGCATAGAAGAGTCTTCCCATCTTGAGAGCATTTCTTCATCAGAGCCAAGGCTACGTCTGATCGTCCAAGGAGTAAGGCAGAGCGGCCATCGCTTTTTCGAGCCCCTACCGTCAGCCCCCAGAATCAAAACTAAACAATCGTACTTAGATTGTTGTACCTAGGTTTTCGTCCCTAGGCTTTCTTTGTACGAGCGAGTTTGTATTATGAAGTAAAAGTCCAGTCCTCTCATATAATTGTTCTGTTCTTTTATAATTAATGGCAAACACAATGACAACACTGCTGGGGACTAACTTCTCCACGGCTGAGGAGTTGGTGATGCAATCAGACGCAGCCAAACTTGGCTCTACTCAACAAATGTTGGTCGCCTCGTTCGACCAACAGGCGTTTAAAAAAATGCTCTCTGACGGGAGCGCTAGCCCGGTCTAGCAGTGAGCCCGCACGAAGAAGGCCCGCAGGGAGAGGAGACCCAAATCATTCGCTCCTTCCCAAGCTCTCGAAGAAGTACTCTCTGATGCCCGAGACAGTGGAGAAGTCTCGCTTGCGGCCCCACATCAGACCATAGAGGACTCTGCAGTTCCCAAGTCCGGCAGAAGAAAATACTATGATGCTGGACTTGCAGCGGCAAAGAGGAACTCTGTGCAGTCCGAGCCGCATAAGGGCACCAGCCGCATGGAGGCTCATGCAGCCGCAACGGCCAACCGTATGGAGAAAACTCATGCGGCAACAAACGTCAGCCGCATGCAGAAAGCCCATGCGGCCAGAACTTCCAGCCGCATGCAGGCAGCCTGTACGGCCATGACTTCTAGCCGCATACAGAAGGTTCATGCGGCCACAAAGGATAGCCTCATGCAGACAGCCTGTACGGCCACAACTTCTAGCCGCATACAGAAGGATCATACGGCCATAAAGAATAGCCGCATGCAGATAGCCTGCACGGCCACTGATCCCAGCCGCATACCATCCATCCCATACGGCTCACGGTTAGTCTTCGACCGCCTATCAGGCGATCCTGACCCCAAATGCTCTCATGTGCCAGTCTCCGTGGACTCTTCCTACTATGCACTCTCAGGTGCTAGAAGAAAGAAGTCTCGGGCAGCGCGAGCTCGGCGAGATCAGTCGGCTTTCCCAACTTCTGACTATCAGGGCGTCCCGCTGACTATTACGCGGGCCCTGATGGAAAGTTATACAGAACTACCCGTGTTCAGCACCCGACGGCCAACGAACGGGATAGTCATCAAGAACCTCCCAATAAGGATTAGGGGCAAGTACTCGTGCTATCCCCACATCAGGGAACAGACAGGAGGTCAACACATTCATGTGCTCAGGACTCCCAAGCCCACCAAGCAGGTGACTTGCGCAACGTGATTCTTCACAAGCGCAAGGAAAGAGACAAAGATTTGATGTGCGGAGAGTCCTGTCAAGGACATCAATGCACCCAAGTCATTGTCAACTGCTGCTGCAACAAGGCAGCAGTACAAAAGACTGGCGGTCTGTCTTGCAAAGGCTGCAACACCCAAGCTCAGAAGACGAGGCGCTTCTCGTTGCCTTTTGTAATTCGGCTCTGAAGATTCTCGGCAGCGGTAGAGGGAAGAAAACAAATATCTTCAGCCCAAAAATTTTAACCGGCATAACCAAGAAACTTTCTTCTAAATGGTTATCTACCACCGTTACAGGAGGAGTTTACCAAGGTACCCGCTCAAAGACGAAATCTGACACACTGGGAGATTCGCCCACATCTATAGGAGACACCGGAGCCGGGGGTAGCATTCCTCCAAATATCTACAACAACCTGGTATTCCAGGAAGATAGTCTGGGGGAAATGGTTCACCCAACAGATACAGCAGATCCCGTCGTCCCCGAGGACGTCCACAATTCTCAAGACGAGGCAAGCTCTGAAGCTGGGGGTACCACTTTTCTGAGTCCGAACCAGAGGAGAACATTCTCACATACCCTGATGACTTCTCTGTACAAGGGTACGACGCAGAGGGCACGTCCTCTACCGTTCCTTCCATCTCTCATCATATAAGGACGGTATTCATGATGGACAGCAACCAAGAGGGTCCCAGTGATCGCCAACACATTGACACTCTGGAGGCCGTACTGCATGCTTTGGTCAAATCCGTAGACGAGATCAAAGAGGCCCTTCCAACTCTGCAAGGAAGGACACCTGGCCAAACAAGTTTGGGTCCCGCGGTCAATACGTACTCGAACTCAGCTGCACCAAACCCGGGCGATAATCCTCCTGAAATATCGGCTCCCACCGCTATAGACGAGGCCAGGGAGGCAAGAAGAGAGGTCCAGGAGCTCCGGGCCGTGTTCCAAGCTCGAGAAACCTACCAGGACCTCGGGATACGACAACCGTATCCTACTACGTGGAGAGATGTGCCTTTCCCACCAAAATATAAACCATTCCACATCAATCCATATGATGGGAAGACATCTGCAAGCTTGTACATCACCTACTTCAAAGTCACAACCGACCATCTGCCTCATGACGACACCATCCTCACGCGGTTGTTCATTGGAGCATTGGAAGGGGTCATCTTCGACTGGTACCACAACTTGTCGGACAATTGCATCCACTCCTTCACCGGCTTCAAACGTATCTTCTTGGAGAGTTTCTACGAAGTAGGACAAGAGGTAACAATGTCCACCCTCATGGACGTTGTTCAGGGAGAAAAGGAGCTGACAAGAAACTATATCGAGCGGTTTTGCCAAATCGCGATGAAGCTGCCTTCTGGTAACCCTGATTCCTCCTTGATTGAAATTTGACATAAGAGACTGCTCCCTACAATCAGCCTCTAGATGGGCGAAAGTCAATTCAAAGATTGGAAGACGTTCATCATCAGTGCCACTATCGCAGAAGACAAGGTAAAAAAATCCCGCCAACTGGGATTGCACATCTCAGAAGGGGAAGACAAGGGCAAACGCCCTAACGTCAACAACAACAATGGTGGCAATTCCTCCAGCAACAGAGACAACAAGGGAAAATAGGCTATGGTGGCCGACACAGCCCCAAAGCTCGAACCAAAGTCGACAGAAAAGCAGTGGCCTCAGGTGACCTACTCCTTCGAGGATGGCCATGTTAAACCCATCTTAGACATGCTCATCCAAGGAGGACAAATTCAGCTCCCTCCTCCAAGGCGTGAGCCTCGTCCTACAGATATGGAGAGTCCCAAGTACTACCATTACCATCGGTATGTTCACCATGCTACACAAAACTGCTACCAGCTAAAGTGATACATCCAACATCTCATCGATTCTAAGTCCCTTGCCATTGATTTCGAGGAGGTAACCGTGGCGGCCAACTTGGTGTTAGTACAATTTGGCAGCTTCTCTCCGACAAAAACTCAAGATGGAGTAGTACCCATCCCTAGAGCAAAGATGGAGATCGCTAACTTTCCACCTCCCCGAGACCAAGCTGCTGGTCTAGTGCCCCTTACTACATCGGGAGAGATCATGTGGGTCCATCCAGACTTGGTACCTGAGGTGACTAAGTCCGTACCTCCCTCTACCAGCAAGAAAAAGAATGGGAAAGTCAAGTCATACCGCACGATCTCGACAAAGGTTGAAGAAGCTACTGCTGTTGTTATCCGCTCCGGCGTACAAACCCAACCTCCACCGGATAACTCGGCTGAAGACCATCAACCGACAGCTACTGATGCTCCAGGACCTTCACAGCCTTCGACGACCGAAAAGCCTAGGCCGAAGGAGACTCGCTTCGACAAACTGCTCCGAAGGAAGATGCCTCATGGACTGGAGAGGCCCTACAACTTTGACATCTTGGCGCAACTGGCCAATACACGGCTAAATTATCGTTATATGAACTCCTGAGACTCTCCAAGGATGTTCGCGTCGTACTAAGCGAGGCCCTCCAGAATGTCGACGCATATCTAGCTCAGTCCAATCTCACTGGGGAAAGCCCGCCTGCAGATCTCTAGGACAGTGCTTGCACAGGGTCAATGCCGAACATTGTCTTCACTCCGTAAGATATGCTCATCAAGACAAACCTGCACAACCGCCCTCTGTATTATACTGGGTATATTGGCAATATCAAGGTGGATCGGATGCATATTGATCCCGGTTCTTCCATAGGCATTATCCCGAAAAGCTTGCTACACCATCTGCGTATCCCAATACATCGCCTGACGTCGACAAGCACCGCCATCAGCGGTTTCAATTCGGGCAGGAGCTACCCGATCGGGAAGATTCGTCTAAAGTGCCAAATCGGCGACCTTCAATCAGAAGTAACCTGTTATGTCATAGATGCGGACACTTCCTACAATATTGTCCTGGGGCGCCCTTGGATACACGATTACATTATCGTGCCTTCCACACTGTACCAGAGCTTCAAGTACGTCGACAAGCACGGCCTCGTGAGGACAGAATTTGCCGACATCGATCCCTTTAAAGGGGTCGAATCCTACTACTCAGATTCATACTTGTACGAAAAGTCAAAAAAGCATCTTGCCGAAGGAGATACTCAAGCTCAAACTGAGGCAGCAACTGGATTAGAAGAACCTCTGACGATCTACCTCCAAGCCCGCAAACCTGGCATAACTGCGCTGATGAAACTGGGGATTCCCAGGACCCTTCCTTTGGTGTGTGTATTGATCGATAGAAAGTTAAACAGATCTAATACGTGTTCTAACCCTTCATAGGCGGAAACTAGGGTTCACGAATTATACCTGCGACGGAAAGGAGACAAGTAATTCCTGGCAATCTCGAGTGGATGACCCCAAGATCTTCTGCACGTATTCCTTCCTCGAGTTGGACGTCGTGTTGGCGACGATCTCCCAACCTTTTCTTCTCCTTGGCAGCCCTCTCTTTCTCTCCTTACATGAATTACGAATTTAGAGAAAATTTCAAATTTCTGATCAGTAATCTGGCGGCCAGAGAATAGAGGATATATAGGCTACGGCAGGGACCATGAGAAGAAATTAGGGTTAGGCCTCCTAACGGATCTGGATATCCCGTATTTAGCCCGAACACACAATTCAGGCCCATTAACAATAGCTCGTTCCACTAATAAGTATTGTTGCACTACCTCCTTAATCCTAAATTATGTTTGTGGGCTCCTTTTATTATATGCTCGTTTGGCTCCCCTTATTAAGATATCGTATGTCCGTCGATCAAATTAAGTTAATGACAACTATATTGATTCGACATCTTTTATCCTTAAGTAGTACCGCTCAACTTTATTTGTCATGTCGGATATAATCTACCTGCAGGGTTTACATGACAATCCTTATGAGCTCCTTAAGAGGACATCATCAACCCGATGTATCTGGACATGGATTCCATTTATAATCAACCCCATCATACATACAATGTTATTACCCAATTCATAGAGGTTGTTGATCCATATTGAATCTCACTCTTTTATGAGTCAAAGTAATACACAATGCATATATATGTCCGTTATTATATCTGGATTAAGAGCACAAGCATCCATAATAACAGAGGTGTTTGTTCTCTTATGTAGTCAGTACAAAGAGAACAACCTCAAGTGGTCCTGTTCAATACACACAAAGTGTACTAGTGTAAACCTATAGTCAAGATAGACTAATACCAGATTACACTACAACCTTTCCAATATTGTCCAAGTACATCTAGGTTGTGAACTATTTATATACTCCATAGGAAACTGATAATATGATCTCTGTGTGACACCACACACCATATTATCTACAATATAGAATATCAGACATTTGCATTAACACTTGCAACAAATACATATGCAAACATTTGCCCATATGATTCTCAATCAAAATTTAAGGAAATAAGGTTACTACAAAAGTGATGCTTTTAGTATAACCCTAACAATCTCCCACTTATACTCAAAGTATTGCTTTTTAGTATACTGTTACAAATCTTCCATTATACTTAAAGCCATGATGCTACACATCTGACTCCTATTCCCTCAACCTGACTATCAAAAGTCTTAGCTGGTAAGCTCTTTGTAAAGGGATCAGCTAGGTTGTCGGCTGATGCTATCTTGATCACAGCAACTTTTTCTTTCATTACGAAATCTCGTATCAGGCGGTACTTGCGCTCAATGTGTTTGCCTGTCTTATGGGCTCATGGTTCCTTCGAGTTTGCAACTGCACTACTATTATCATAAAAAGTGTAATAGACTTAGGCAAACTAGGAACCACATCCAAGTCCAACAGAAAGTTTCTGAGCTAAACCGCTTCTTTGGCTGCCTCAGAGGCTGCCACATACTCGGCTTCCATGGTGGAATCAACAATATATTTTTGCTTGATACTCCTCCACAAAATGGCTCCACCTCCCAAAGTAAACACATAACCTGAGGTAGATTTCCTGGAATCCATATCTGACTGAAAATCTGAGTCTGTATACCCCAAGGGAACTAAACTATCTGCCTGGTAAACTAGCATATACTCTTTAGTCCTTTTCAGGTACCTCAAAATATGCTTTACGGTAGTCCAGTGCTCTTGTCCTGGGTTAGACTGATACCTGCTGACCATGCCTACGGTAAAGCAGATGTCTGGTTTCGTACATAGTATTGCATACATTAAGCTTCCTACTGCTGAAGCATAAGGAACTGCCTTCATGTTCTCTATCTCTTTATGTGTCCTCGGACACTGCTCCTTTGATAGAGCAATTTCATGTCTAAAAGGTAAGAAACCTTTCTTAGAATTTTGTATACTAAAACGAGTTAGTACAGTATCGATATAGGAAGCTTGGGATAAGGCCAACATCCTTTTCTTGCGATCTCGTAGAACTTTGATCCCAAGGATGTGACCTACTTCTCCCAAGTCCTTCATATCAAACTGTTTGGAAAACCATACCCTTACATCAGATAATACCTTCACATTGTTTCCAATGAGCAAGATGTCATCCACATAAAGTACTAGGAACACCACCACATTTTCGTCACACTTTCTATATACACATGATTCATCCTGACATTGATCAAATCCATAGGATTTTATCACCTAATCAAAACATATGTTCCAAGATCTGGAATCTTGCTTAAGACCATAAATGGACTTCTTGAGCTTACAAACAAGATGCTCCTGGCCCTTTTCAATGAATCCGTCTGGTTGCTTCATATAGATGTCTCCTCGACTTCCATTAAGGAAAGCTGTCTTGACATCCATTTGCCAAATCTCATAATCGAGATGAGCTGTAATAGATAAAAGAATCCGAATAGACTTAAGCATGGCTACAGGAGAAAAGGTTTCCTCATAATCGATATCCTCTCTTTGAGTAAAACCTTTTGCTACAAGCCGAGCTTTAAAGGTTTCAACCTTACCATCTGATCCTCTTTTTTTCTTATAGACCCACTTGCATCCAATGGCTTTCACACCAACGGGTGGTTCTACAGCTCTCAGACCTGATTAGAATCCATAGATTCTATTTCAGATAACATTGCTTTTTGCCACGACTCTGCATCATTATCTTGGAGTGCTTCATTATAGGTACGGGATCATAATCTTGTTCCTCAGGGACGAAGTCTGACGACTCTCTCAAGAACATATATCTATCAGGTTGTATCACAACCTCCCACTACGACGAGGCACTATCGGTTGTGGTGTAACATTTGTGACACGTTGTGCAGTTATTTGGTTCATCCTCTTGTACTATTGGTACTGAAGTACTTGGTTTCTCACGTCTCAGTTCTTCTAGAACAACTCTACTTGTGGGTTTATGGTTCATCACATAGTCTTCCTCTAAGAATCGGGCATTGGTGCTAACAATGACCTTCTGATCCTTAGGACTATAAAATAAACCTCCTTTTGTTCCTCTTCGATAGCCTACAAACAAGCGTACTTCTGTATGAGATTCCAACTTATCTGTTTTCCCATTCAGTACATGTGTTGGACTACACCAAATATGAACATGTTTCAGACTAGGCATACGCCCAATCCACAGCTCTATGGGAGTAAGAGGTACTGACTTAGAAGGAACCAAGTTCAAAATATAAGCTGCAGTCTCTAAGGCATATCCCCAAAATAATTGGAAAATTCGAATAACTCATCATTGATCTAACCATCTCCATAAGAGTTCTATTCCTTCTTTCGGCTACACCATTCTGTTGGGGCATTCCAGGTGCAGTCAATTGGGATGCAATCCCAGCCTCTGATAAATAATCCCTAAACTCTCCAAAGAGGTACTTGCCACCACGATCTGATCGTAATGACTTGATACATTTTCTATGACGTTTCTCCGTTTCAGCCTTGTACTCTTTAAATTTCTCAAAGCACTCAGACTTACGGCGCATCAAATAAATGTATCCATACCTTGAATAATCGTCAATAAATGTGACAAAATATTCAAAGCCACCTCTAGTTGGATAGTCATGGGTCCACACAAATCAGATTGAACCAATTCTAACACATCTTTGGCCCTATACCTCTTTGCCATAAAAGGCCTTTTGGTCATTTTACCTTCCAAGCAGATTCACAGACTGGTAGTGCCTCCACTTCTAATGAACTCAAAGGTCCATCTTCAACCAGTCTTTGAATCCTTCTTAGGTTAATATGCCCCAATCGTAAGTGCCAAAGATATGTTTGGTTCATACAAGAAGGTTCTTTTCTCTTATTTAAGTTAGATGACATATTATTCATTTCCATAAGTTGCATTGTGGGCGAAATAGGATTAATGACATACAAATTATCAACCAATGCACCAGAACAGATAAAATGTTTATTCTTTCTAATAACAATATTGTCATTAAATAAACTGAATATCCATCCTTAACTAACATAGAAACAGAAACTAAATTCCTTCTAAGTAAAGGTGCATAAAGACAATCTCTCAATGTCAAAGAATTATTTCTACCAAAAGATAAAGTAACATCTCCTAATGCAATGACCGATACTTTTGTAGCATCACCCATGAACAAGCATATCTCTCCATCACTGAGCCGTCTGGTTTCCTGGAACCCCTACAATGTATTGCAGACATGATTAGTGGCTCCTGTATCTACACACCAGGTGCCGGTAGATAACACCGCTAAACATGTTTCAACTACTAGTAAATGAGATATACCCGCTTTGTTCCCTTGTTTGAGAAGTGGACAATCAGTCTTCCAATATCCTGATCCTTTGCACTTGAAATATTTGCCTTTCGGCTTTTTACCGCGCCTTGAGGTCCCATGCCCTTCTTTGCTGAGTTTGCCTGTTTCTGAATGTTATTCTTCTTCTTACCACCTTTTGGCTTAGAGGTAGAAGCCTTTTCAGAAACAAAAATATGACCACCACTGCCTAAAGAGAGATTCAGCTTCCTGTAGCTCTTTTGTAAGTTCTGCCAAACTATACAACCTTTTGTTCATGTTGTAATTAAGGCAGAAATTGTCAAAACTTTTAGGCAGAGTCTCGAGAATGATATCGACCTGGGATTCCCCATCGATTTCAGCTCCAAGGATCTCCATCTCATTCAGATGACCCATCATCTTTAGAACATAATCCCTTACTGGTGTACCCTCAGCCACTTTTATTCATCAAACATTTTATAGCAAACTGCCTAGCTGCTTTACTCTGATGTCCGAAGAGTTCCTTGAGGTTATACATCATGTCATAAGCTGTGGCCATGGCCTGATGCTGATGTTGCAGTACATTTGACATAGATGCCAGAATGTAACACCGCGCCATCTCATCTGCCTTTTTCCACTTCTTATAAGCCTCTTTGACCTCTTCATCAGAGTTAGCATCACGCTTATATGGGCATTCCTCAACAAGTACATATTTGTACTCCTCAGCAGTCAGAACAATGTCCAAATTATGTTTCCAGTCAATATAATTAGGTCCAGTAAGTTTGTTTTCTTTAAGAATCACCTTAAGTAGACTGAAAGAACCCATTCTTAAAATCCTGAGAATCACATAAATAAAAATATGTAGGGCAAAAAAACTTTTTGAATTAACTAAATATTGATTCCCTCAAAACGATAATAAAAAATTCACCAACACCTTGAACACCATGAATTTAGCATGCCACGATAGTGTGGACGTATACAAATTCAACTTTGTTCAAGTAGATTTTTTTTATTAATTTTACTATCATGTCAATATAACTTTATGACAAATAAAATTAATATGCTGGTCTTGCTCTGGTCATACAAATAATAGCAGTGACTCCGATGGGGAGGATACCATTATTTGTATCTAAGTGTATACCATTACTTAATACTAAGTCCATTACCTTGTAATGAGTTCCTTCAGATGGAGAAGTGAACACATACTAGGTAACTTTCTACAATTATCCCTAAGGAAGTTTGTACTAGTGATCCATAATTATACTCATCGATATGGAGGAAAGCACTAAAGCCAACACGCAAGTATAATTACATCACCTACAAACCAGTAATAGAGACCATAGGATTTATACAAATAAAAATCCTCTTCCACTTAGTTATTTAACAATGAGGGTTTTTCTACTGGTTGATATTATGTCCATGTTGTCCATTATGTAGGCTTGGTTTTTCAAAAAAAACAACCACCCAATAAACATGCATAATCAGAAAAAGCAAAATGACAAAAATAAGAGAAAATATCCAACTATTATGGTCATCTTTGCTGCTCCATCCTCAACTATCCGAATCAAAAATCTGGCGCTGCGCAGATCTATTCGGGGTTCGACCTTGCCCGGTCAGGTCGCGGGGTTCGGGGACTGCTTAAAACCATCTGTCTGCCTTTGGACTGCTTAATCATCTGTCTATTCCGAATTATCCTTAAGTCAGATGATCTGTCTGCCTCTGGACTGCTTAAAACTAACATCTCGTCCGGCGTCAGAAACAGCCACCACCGTCATCACGATTGATCAAAAATAATTAAAATTACATCAATCCTATGCCTCCCGAAGGAGTTCACACATAATCTAGATTAAAAAATTAAAAATAAGCACGATCAACCCTCGTGATTTTAATTACATCCACACAACAACAACATCCACGACATGTGCGTAGTTTAAACAACACAATCAAAAACATGCATTGGACCATAATAGTTGGATCTAAGATGCCTGCAAAACCGAGTTAGAACAGATCTACATCTACCGACTATTACACAGCACAGTTTTATTGGACAACATGGACGTATCAATCAATACGTAGATCCAAAGTGGCTCTGATACCAATTGATGGAACTGGGGATTCCCAGGACCCTTCCTTTGGTGTGCGTATTGATCGATAGAAAGTTAAACAGATCTAATACGTGTTCTAACCCTTCATAGACGGAAACTAGGGTTCAATAATTATACCTGCGGCGGAAAGAAGACAAGTAATTCCTGGCAATCTCGAGCGGACGACCCCAAGATCTTCTGCACGTATTCCTTCCTCGAGTTGGACGTCGTGTGGGCGACGATCTCCCAACCTTTTCTTCTTCTTGGCAGCCCTCTCTTTCTCTCCTTACGTGAATCACAACTTTAGAGAAAATTTCAGATTTCTGATCAGTAATCTGGCGGCCAGAGAATAGAGGATATATATAGGCTACGGCAGGGACCATGAGAAGAAATTAGGGTTAGGCCTCCTAACGGATCTGGATATCCCGTGTTCAGCCCGAACACACAATCCAAGCCCATTAACAATAGCTCGGTCCACTAATGAGCTATTATTGCACTACCTCTCTAATCCCAAATTATTTTGTGGGCTCCTTTTATTATGCTCGTTTGGCTCCCCATGTTAAGATATCGTATGTCCGTCGATCAAATTAAGTTACTGACAACTATATTGATTCGACATCTTTTATCCTTAAGTAGTACCGCTCAACTTTATTTGTCATGTCGGATATAATCCACATGTAGGGTTTACATGACAATCCTTATGAGGTCCTTAAGAGGACATCATCAACCCGATGTATCGGGACATATTCCATTTATAATCAACAGCCCATCATACATACAATGTTATTATCAATTCATAGAGGTTGTTGATCCATAATGAATCTCACTCTTTTATGAGTCAAAGTAATACACACTACATATACATGTCCGTTATTATATCTGGATTAAGAGCACAAGCATCCATAATAACAGAGGTATTTGTTCTCTTATGTAGTCAGTACAAAGAGAACAACCTCAAGTGGTCCTGTTCAATACACATAAAGTGTACTAGTGTAAACCTATAGTCAAGATAGACTAATACCAGATTACATTACAACCTTTCCAATAGATTGTCCAAGTACATCTAGGTTGTGAATTATTTATATACTCCATAGGAAACTGATAATATGATCTTCTGTGTGACACCACACACCATATTATCTACAATATAGAATATCAGACATTTGCATTAACACTTAGAACAAATACAATATACAAACATTTGCCCATATAATTCTTATTCAAAATTTAAGGAAATAAGGTTACTACAAAAGTGATGCTTTTAGTATATAACCCTAACATGCGCCTCTTACAGCCACTCTGCACAAGGACGTAATTAGCCTCTCTACACAGGAGGAACATATGATAATCCGACTGCCAAGGTCTGGCCAAGCACCAAGACCCACAACAGAGCCGCTGACAATTAGGCTGTCTAAAGCTAGCCAAGAACAAGCAGAGGAGCTCAATCCCTCTGTCAAGCCGATGACAATTCGTCTTCCCAGAATGAATCGACAACCGAGCACTAAGCAAGGGACTTCTAGCCAGCCAACAACTCCCCGCTCAGCACCGAACACCAAACTGGGGGTAGCTAGTATGCCAACGACTCCACATTCTGCTCACCCATGGAGCCCCTGATAATCAAGCTGCCCAAGTCATCCTCTCAGTCCTTATTTATGCAGGGCGTAGCTGAAGAAGAGTCAGAACTGGCCAAGTATATGGCTGCTTACACAGATGTACCATCCACAGATGATGTAATCCCACTGGAAAAGTTACCTTACTTCATCAATAAAGGGCTATCTTTGAATTATCTCGAGCTTAATAAGCTTTGTACAATGTATGCTATGGAACACGGTATAGGCACTCACCTGCACACACAAGTACAAATGTCTACACCATAAACCAACTTACTCCAGTGGAAGACGCTTATCGCATAATCGAGGGAGAGGATCACCCAATCATCTTTGGCCGGAAGAATGATCTACAGCCCTTCAAAATAGAAAAAGCTGATCTCGAACCCGATACCGGAAGATTGCCCCTTTATCTGTATAGTTCCCAATCCATGTACCTTATGCAAAAATAAGGGTATGATCTGGAAACTGCGCCAGGCTTGAACTACGGTACTAAACGGCGATTACCCTTACAATCGCCGATCCCGATTGGGAAACCACGAGACTACTTCAACAAAACCAGATGTGGGCTAGGTTATGTCACACCTACAACAACCCCTGAAAGCTCAGATGAGAAATACGACTGGAACTCACACTCAATCGGATCACCCACTTTCGATTCAGATATCAGCATCGGGGACATGCTTAGGCAAGTCTGGTCCGTCAATATGGTTTGCCGATGCCTACGAAGAAGATGAAGACATTCCTGAACATCTTGAGCTAGAGCCATGGGCACAACCACTAGATGCACAGTGGGAGAAGCGGTTCAAACAAAGAGAGCCTCCCACCAGGATGATGTTGTGCAAGTCGATCTTGTGATGAGTCCTCTCCAAAGCCCATCTTCGTCAGCAATAACCTGACAGACGAAGAACGAGAATCACTAATACAACTCGTCAGAGAATACATCGACGTGTTCGCCTAGAGCTACGAAGATATGCCAGGACTGAACCCCGAGGTTGTACTTCACAAGCTCAACATCCGTCCGGACGCAAAACCGGTCAAGCAACAACAACGACGGTTCCGTCCCGACGTCATAAATGCCATTGAAGCCGAGGTAAACAAACTGATAGCCAGCGGCTTCATCCGTGAGGAACAGCATCCTGACTGGGTCGCCAACATAGAGCCAGTCCTGAAAAAAAGTAGAAAGATTTGAATCTGCATCGACTTTCGCAATCTGAATGAGGAGCATCCTAAAGATGAGTTCTCTCTCCCTATGACAGACATCATGATCGATAACACCTGCGGCTTTGAGCGTATGTCATTCACGGATGGTTTCTCGGGGTACAACCAAATCAAGATGTTCCCTGACGACGAAAAGCATACATCATTCCGAACACCAATTGGCACATACTGCTACATAGTTATGCCTTTCGGTCTAAAGAACGCTGGCGCCACCTATCAAAGAGCTATGAGCATCATCTTTAGAGATCACTTGCGCAAAATAGTATAATGCTACGTCGACGACATCGCCGTCAAAAGCCGCTCTATGGAAGATTATCTGTATGATCTGAGGACAATGTTCGACCTGATGCGAGCGCATAATTTGAAAATGAATCCCACAAAATCTTTTGTGGGCGTACCCAGCAGGAAGTTCTTGGG
Organism: Iris pallida; assembly: GCA_029216955.1. NCBI lineage: Eukaryota > Viridiplantae > Streptophyta > Magnoliopsida > Asparagales > Iridaceae > Iris > Iris pallida. The sequence continues at coordinate 23,014,165 of JANAVB010005796.1, forward strand.
TTTCATCATTACCTCCCAGGGTATCTACGTTGACCCTGAGAAGACGAAGGCAATCATGGAGATGGGTCCTCCAAAAAATCTCCGTGAACTCCGAGGCCTTCAAGGGAGGCTAGCCTACATCAGGAGGTTATCTCCAACCTCTCCAGAAGATGTCTGCCATTCACCAATCTCATGAAGAAGTGTATTTCATTCGTATGGGATGAAAAATGCCAGCGCGCCTTCGACAACATCAAAGAATATCTGACGAACCCTCCAGTCCTGGTAGCCCCGATTGCTGGAAGACCATTCTTACTCTATGTACGAGCGATGGAACATTCTCTCGGTGCTCTGCTAGCACAAAACAACGAGGCAGGCCACGAACAAGCTATATATTAACTCAGCCGAATGATGATGGGGCCGGAACATCGATACACTGCCATAGAGAAAGAGTACCTTGCTCTGGTTTTTGCCATTCAAAAGATGACACTACGTCATAGGATAAACTATCTACGTTATATCAGGAGTCAACCCCCTCAGGGTCCTTATGACTAAGCCAGGTGCACTCAACTCTCGCCTCGCTACCTGGGTGATATTACTGTCCCCCTACCAAATGATCTTCGTCCCACAAAAGGCTGTTAAAGGTCAAGCTCTGGCAGACTTTTTAGTAGCTCATCCAGGTTTGGAGTCAACCAAAATAGACAAAGAGATTCCAGACAAGGTCGCTAATTCAAATATGGCCTCCCATGATACCATATGGCGGATGTTCTTCGACGGCGCTTCTAGAACCGGGCCTAAGGGCAACACATCGTCGCTGGAGTCGGAGTAGTGCTGGTTTCTCCCACAGGGTGATGATCAATCGAGCTTATTCCCTCACAGAGCCCTGTTCAAACAATGTGGCCGAGTATAACACTTTGGTCATTGGCCTCTAACTTGCAAAAGAGCTGGGGGTAGAGCACCTTGAAGTATACGGCGATTCACAGCTAATCGTCAATCAGATACGGGGTTCATACGAGGTTCGCCATAAAGACATTATCCTCTATCACCAAATAGCAATCGACATCATCTCGTCCCTGGAGGGGTTCTTCATAGAGCACATTTCCAGGCTCCAAAACATTGAAGCCGATACCCTAGCAGGTCTTGCGCTTCCTTAGCAGTTCCAAATCATGCTCATCATCTGGTTGACATCATAGGCCGTGAGTTGGTCTGTCCCCAGAATAATGTTCAATGTGTCGAGAGTTACTCCACTCTGACAGTCGACGAAGCACCAAACTGGAGACAACCGTTCATCGACTTCGTAGTCTACGACATCCTACGAGAGAATTCGAAGGAAGCCACCTCTATCAGAAGACGTTCTCTCAGATTCTTCTACGATACAGAGACGAAAATGTTATACAGCGATCATACGATGGATTACTGCTTCGATGTCTGTCAAATACAGAAGCCAAAGAAGCCGTGCATGAAGCCCACGATAGCATCTGTGGGGCCCATCAGCCTGGCCCGAAACTACAAGATCGCCTTCGCCGAATGGGCTATTACTGGCCCACTGTAACACCCAGTTTTCCAGAAGAGGGTAATTTTGAAATTTTGTAATTATAATTATTATTTAATGGTATTTATTTCATGTTATATTTTTAGTGATATTTAATTATTTTTAAACTATTTAAATTTATGACTTATGAGTTGGTGTCTTGCTAGTGTTCATTTTGAGACTGAGGGGTATTTTAGTATTTTTGTAATTTTAAGAATTATTTGGGATTATTAATTATTATTTAAAGTTATAGAATTTATTGAATTTATGAGAATTTTAGGAATTATTTTAGAATTGTTTGGACTAGGTTGACTTTGACTAGTTTGACCCTTGTAGACTAACCTAGTGGCTAACCTAGGTATGACTATGAGACTAGGATATGTAACTCTAGTTAGACTAAAGTTAACCCATGTTTTAGTCTTTAAAACTTAAGTTAGAATAGAGAGATTTTAGTCATAAGCCATGACTTATGGTTTTGAAAACCATTAGTTAGCAACTTAGCCCATAGAGGCCCAAGCCCGTCACTAAACCCTAAACCTAGCATTTATGACCAGACCTAGGATCCACACTCCTATTTAATGTCTCCTAAATTTTAGGGCTAGCCTCTTTTAGGGTTCTTTCAAAAGTTCTAAGGAAAGAGGTGAGTTCCATCTTCCAAAATTCATTAAAAATCCATTTTAAGTCCTTTCTTCCCCAAACCAATTTCATTAGGACCTGAAATCAATGCTCTTACTGTTGGTAATGGTTATTTGCAGGGAAACAACAATTTGTGAAAGTTAGGGTGGCTTGAGGAATCTCTCCATTTTAGCTTTTGTGAAGGCTTGTTCACCAATAGGTAACTTTCCCATTTCTCAATGAAATTTCATTTAGTCTTCACCAATAGGAAGCCCTAAGGGTCCCCCTAAGGTCTGGATAGATTTCGTGTCCAGTGTCGGTGGATTCGTGTCCATTCTGGACACGTATCAATCACTAGTCTCAGGTGTTTGACAAAATGCCTCAATGAGCATTTTGTATTGATTTTGATTTTGTGTTTGAATAGGAAATAGGGTTTTGTTCTTGCTTACTATTTCGTATCTTTGTGTCTTAGATTTTGTGTCGTCCTGTGTCGTTTTGATAGTGTGGACACGCGCGCGCGCTGCTACAGGGATCCCCTGCCTATCGGGCCTGTAGCGGACACGACACGAACTTTCTGGACACAAACTTTTGGGAGCCTCGGGGCACCCACTGACACGCCATGTGTCAAGTTTCATGGGCCCACGTGGCGTATCGAGTGAGAAATCCTCGACGCACGAGTTTCTCTATGTTCTGTGCTGTGTGGTTTTGGGCCACTGACACGGGTCTCGTGTCCAACCCTGACACTTCGTGGACACAGGCCAGTGGGCCCATGAGGTAGCCCTATAGGTGGGCTACCCATGTGTGTCACCACGAGATCCATCCGTGTCCTGTGTCGTGCATACGACACAAGTGCACGTGTGCACGAGACAGTGCACTAACAGTGCACTGTGTGTATCACTTTGTGATTTTTGCTATGGACACGCCGTGTCAGGCTATGGGTGACACGAGATGATGTGTGGGGTTGTGCACAAGGGGGTTTGCATTTTTCCAAGCTTTAGATTTATGATGGTTGATTATTGCTATTCGTTTCCACATTGGAATCAATGTCTGATACTGAACTATTAACCTGTCATTTTTCCAGTTCCTATTTGATACTGTTCAATGATTTTAATCCTAGTATTGATGATAATTACTGTGGTTAGGACCTAATTATAATTCTCCTACTTATTACCATGCCATGGATTAACTTGATGTGTTAAATTGATGTTTAAAACTGTTATTGAAATCTGAGATTGTTGGATTAATCTAAAAACTGAGAATTAGAAAGCATGAATTGATTTCTATCCTTTCATTCTAATTGAGATTCAAATGGGACTGTCTTGATGAGTGGTGTATAGGTTTAATTGAAGTTGGGTTTTGCCTTTGGCAATCTGAGAAAATAGTACTGAAGTACACTGGTTCTCCTGGGTATTCTCATGAACTGGGTTTGGGTTTTCTTTAAAAACCTGAGTTTGGGTTGCTATGTAAAACTGAGTTTTAGTCTCAGTTTCCCATAACCTGAGATTTGGGGTTCATTAAATCTATATGGGTTGGTTTTGATTTTGTAATACACTGTTTTATTAAACTGGTTTCCCTGCTGTTGAACCTGAGATTTATTGAGTAATTATACTGTGGTGGCATTCACATAACTAAGAATAGGATGGGGGGGGAAACTGTTATTGATTTGCTGAGTTTGTCTTGGTATCTACAACCTGTGTATACACTGTTTGGGTTTCCTTCAAAAACTGAGATTTGAGAACAATGATTTGATTTCCCTTTCCTTTTCCTTTCTTCTTAACTGGAATAATGTGATGTGTAACCTTAATAAAAATTGAGTTTTGAGTTTAGTTTTATATAACCTGAGTTTACACACAGTCCAATTCACTGTTACTATACACCACACACACACACACACACACACATTTTTCCTCTTCCTTCACTGTTTTGTATATAATCACATTTGACACACACTTCTCTATTGTACACACACATGTGCACTGTTATTGCTCACTGTTTGTAAATTTCAGATTTATCAATATAGCCTAGACACCTAATGCACAGTCTATATTATGACTATACCTATATACA
>JANAVB010005796.1:23018366-23366961 GCA_029216955.1 Iris pallida
CACACGAATGGTACTATATGGATCCTTTCTTGAGATGTTATCCTTTAGGAGGATCATATACATGTTCTGTGCGTTTCACTTACATGGTGTATCACTATGCTTCACGGTTCTTCGATCACTTGTGACATACTCTCATGATCACAGAGTTTTCCCAGAATCACCTATTTATGGGCATTCCTAGAATCACCCCATTGTGGGCATTCCCAGAATCACCCACTTATGGGCTATCCATGTATCACCCCTTGTAGGCCTTTGCATGGAATCATAACATAACCTGGTTGGATCCTTGTGTTTTGATTGGGGGTACGGAGGAGTAGAAGTAAACATGTGAATAATATCCAAGTAGTGCAGTTCCCAGAATCACTCCATAGTATAGTTCCCAAAATCTTCTATGCCATTCACATGTTTATATTGTACTCTGACTCACTAGCCACTGTTAGCTCTCTACTTAGTAGATATTTCTATTACAGTTCTCTTTCTCGGGTTACATACTGTATTTCCTTCAGATCCTGTATCTTACTTTACTGTATGATTATATTTTCTAACCTGCTATGATCTGTTGAGATGTACTGTGCTCGCTCCAGTCCTGACTGGACCCGTTGATAAATTTTACAGATAGCCTGGAGGTGCCTGCTAGCCTAGAGGAGACAGTAGAGGTTGCATAGATAGCTAGGGTTTTTGCTTATAGTTTATTTTCAGTCATCTTGAGTTGTATTTATGGATTATTGTAATTGAGTTCTGAGATGTATTCTGAGTTTGTATCTTAGACACTTAGTCTCTTCTGATCTTCTGTATTTTATTTGAGTTTTATATCTTACCGTACTTCTTCTTTCTTAGTTGTGATTGGGTTTACATTCTGCTATGTCACCTCCATTCGGGGAGTATAAACTGTTTAGTCTTATACTGTTAGATGCATTGAGGACAGCGTTCTACCGCCGACACTGCGGTGTAGGCTGGGGCATTGTTACGTTCTCGTACCCTAAAAGTGGGTGCGGGTCGTGACACGTTTTAGTGGTGGCCCATGCAGTCGAGATTCACATTAGTGCGATTTTGTAGCAGCGCAACGACTTAGTTGTACTACTACGAGCCTGCTATAGGATATATAAATAAGATGTTAGGATGAGAGGATACTCAATCACTGTTAGGATTCCTTGAGAGATTCCTGGGATCCTTGAGAATCTCATTTTTAATTCCGAATTAAACTCCTTTTCCTTGTTTTGATTCACCTTTTTCCTTGATTTATATTTGATTTTGTGGATTCATTGTAGAACTTTGAATCCTGGTATTAGTTGATAATTTTGATAAAATTTTGTAGTTGTTGATTTAATTTTGTATTTAGATTAATATTTTCAAATCCAAGGTACTCAATCACACTTAGGATTCTTTGAGAGATTTCTGGGACGACCCCTGAGCAACTCATTTTGAACTTCAATTGGAATTCCTTTTCCTCTTGTTTGGATTCACCCTCATTCCTTGCTATTGAATTTAAGCTTGATGGGTTCCTCTCGTTTGAACCGATGAGAAGGAACATATCTTCATCATTCTTCTCGCCATTATTCCCTTGCATTCTTATTTACCTCTTATCTTAAACTCTGTCTTATTATTAATTACTCATATCTTGTCGTCCCTACCAGATGTACGTCGAAACCCTTGAATTCGTATCTTTTACATGGGGAAGGCTAAGGAAGTGACGTAAATTATGTAGCTCAGAGAAGACGTAACTGGTTATTTATGATGATCTAAAGAAAATCAAATGTAGAGTGTTCCATATGGAAACTTGAGATAGAAATGTGGTAAAGGTCTCGAGTAGAATAAAGAGATGTATACTGCCAATCTGGAAATAATTACATTTAGAGAAAGTTTGGGGTTATGAGATAGTTTATAGGTGTATTCAAAACTAATGAGGATATCAGAGGTCAAGCTAGTTTTGAGAACTTAGAAAATCTTGGTTATTGATTCTGGGGAAAACTTTTACTCTGAGGCTATGTAGAAGGTTAGTAATGGAAAAGAGAAGTTAATTGTGTTTAATAAGGATATTAAATAAGATGTTGCGAGGAAATGACTAGGGATAGAGAGAACACAAAGTTATGGAAGTTTAGAGATTTTTGTGAAATATTTTTAGGAGAATAATATTCAAGGGTGTATGTCGAAGAAAATACGGAAGTTGATTTTATGATGGAAGATAAGTTTTGTAAGGCCTAGAGATTTAAATTAAATAATACGAGGAGAACAATTTGAACAAGTTCAAGGAATTCGTAAACGGGATTTAGAGATTTGGGTCAAATTTAAGGCAAGGTGAAAGAACTTGGAAATTTAAATAAATGGTTAATGTTGATTCCTAAATGTGAGGGCTGTGCTTCAAGAGTGATGTTTGGAAATTGGGAATTGCCTACGGTAGTCATGGTAAGGGTTTAAGTAAAGGTTAAATTTTCATATGGGGACTGGTGAGGTAAAGATATGATTGGCAAGTTATGACCAGATGAACTTAAGAGTATCAGAAGCAGATGACTAACTCGATCTTCATTATTTTTGTGCATTAATTACCACCTCTTGAACTCCTACTTTCTAATTGAGATTCTTGACGTTCCTTATCGTGACTTTGATATTCGGAATGTAATACTAGCTGTTACCCTCCAACAAATCTTATATGCAAGACCTAGACGAGCTCACCTTCGTGTAGGTATATCATGTCCCACTAAAACCCGTCTTCTTGTACTCTATTTTCTTGATATGATTTTCTGGTCAACTGGCTAAACTATAACCTCTACCATTATACTAAATTTTTTCTTATTTCAATTAGAAATTCAGCCTTGACTCAATTCTTTCGACCTGACATGTGATGGTGTTCTGCTTGTTTCCTTAGATGCTTAACCTTGTACCATATCTGATTACTTGACCCGTTGGTTAAGAAACTTGGACTATGTAATTCCTTTCATCAATACCACCCTTATATCTTGTGATGCTAAATTAGCCTTAGTTTTGCAAGCTTATCTATTTTCGAGCTTGGTCATGACATATTTTATTGGGTGGCCACCCACTAACATATTGTCTAATCAGAACCGGTACATGATGATCTGATCAACCTATTGCACTTTGGTTCGCTTTTTTCATGTATCAATCTACGAGAATGGAGACATAGTTAAACTTGACTCTAGAGTCTCATTCGCGACAGCCTTGACAATTCTCCTTGAAATCTTTTTATCGCCTATGAACCTCGTATTCATACCCAGTTGAATTAAATTTAATCATGACCTGAACCTCCATCATTGGATGTTCGTGCTCATACTTTGATTTCATTGATTTCCCTTCTTGCCCAAATCTCGTTTTATCCGAAATTGATCAACTTAGATCGTGTCAAGACAAAAATCTATTTGTGATTTGTTGTGCCTAAATTTTTAATTTTTGCTATTTTATGGAATAGTGACCTTTTAATAATTTCTTAGTTGCTTGTTAATGACCAATTTTTATATAGGATGGTAGACAGCCCTACAACCTTGATGATTGTTGTTCCCTTACCTTTCCAATTAGGACACCCTAGATTGTTGGTGTGTTGATACCATAGTAATGTTTTGACCTAGAATGATTAGTGTACCTAGGTGAGACTTCCAACTGCTACGGTATGCCTGACCTTGTATACTATTCCTTTAAATTGCATAATTTAGATAAAAAATTTAGACCTTGATTGTTAGGAAATAGGGACGTCACCCCATTAGTATCAGTTGTAGATATATATAGGTTAGTCCTTGATGTGGGGATATGTGTCTATAAACATGTAGCTTATGAGATTTATGAGAGATTATAGTATCAGCCTTGATAGGATGTACTAGTTTTGGTGAGTATAAATGTATTATGAGAGATAGGGGCCTATATGTCTTAGTAATGTATCGTTCCTATGGTAATAGAATGTATTAATAGATGGTTAATAGGAAGATAATAGTTTGAGAATACCTATAGCCTATGATCAGTTCCTTTTCATCCTTAGTTAAGACCACTTTAAAATAGGTCCAGTCCCTTGGATATAGGTTCCAGTCCATTTTATTGAAGTTCCTTTACCGCCGTACAGTAGAGCAGTGTTGGAGGTATTCCTAGATTGACACTATTTAGATGTCCGTTATTATTCCAGTGTTAGGAAGTGTTACCTTAGATATTGGGTAGGTTAGAGGCTCTAGAAGGAGTACTATCGATCTTAAATTTCGAGGACGAAAGTTTTCTAAGGTGGGTAGAGTTGTAGCACCCAGTTTTCCAAATGAGGGTAATTTTGAAATTTTGTGATTATAATTATTTTAATAATGATATTTAATTCATGATATAATTTTTTGTGATTTTAAATCATTTTAAAATTGTTTAAATCAATGACTTGTGGTTTTGACGTTTTGCTAGTGAAACCCTAGAGACTGTTTGACCTAGAGCCTAACCATGTGATTATGATATTTTAATATCATTTCTGGCCTAAGGATATTTTTGCATTTGATCTCTTTGAATTATTTTGATATTATTTTATTATTTATGATATTGTTTTAGGATTATTTGAGTCAGGTTCGAATTTTATCTCAATCCGACTTGTAACGGGGACCCGGGGTAACTTAGACTCTAGTTGGACCCATGCATTAGTTAGCCATGGCCCACATTTTAATTAGTCATGATAGAAAGATTAGTCATAATCCTAATTATTAGGTTAACCATTTAGAGTTTTTATTTTGACCCTTTTACCCCCAAACCCTAACCAAAATTGTTTTAAACACTTGTAACTAAAGGAGGGGCAAACTTGTAATATTCAATGAGGTGGGGATATAACCATTGTGGCCGGCCCTAATAGGACTCCCATCTCATTTCCTCTCTTTGAGAAGTCTTCTTCCCAAGTGCTCTCAAGCTCTCCCAAGGAAGAAGCATTTCTCTTTGGATTTTCTCTCCTTTAGGTAATATTTCCTTCTCTTTTATTTCTCTATTTTGCATTTAGAAAAGTTTTAACCATAGGAATGACCCTCATTGTTGTGTCCCTATTTGTGTCCTCTTGTGTCCATTATGTGTCCTTTAGGGATTTCTATTGTATTATTGTTGTGTCTTGTGTTCATGGGTGAAACCCCCAAACTTGGACACACTTTATATTTAAAATATTGATTAAATGAATTAATTCATATTAAATCTCAGATTTGAATATGTAGAGATGTGTTCTTGAGTACTTTACATTTCATTCATGTTTCTCTTATAGATGTGTTCATGTAACATATATAGATTTGTGTATGTATATATATATATATTTGTAATGAGAGTGTATATTTATATATGTAATAAATGGTTCATGATGATTATATAATCAAGTTTGTGAGTGTGGTTCCTCATATTATTATGTATTGTTGTGGATAATTAGGATATATATTGTGTATTCTTTTGGCTCAAACTATCTAAATCTGTCATGATTTTTATCCACGTTTTTAATTTCAGCCCTAACTTAGAAATGTCATAACTTCTAGCTCAAAGCTCGGTTTAATCTTCCGTTATTTTAAAAAGAAGCGTATTGAAGTTAGCTTTCCAAAAACATGTATTAATAGGCCTAATTCATTCTGTAACTTTCTGGAGAACTATTTGAGTGTCAGCTGTACGAAAAGACAAACGCGTTCTCGGTGTTTTCGCGATTCCGGGAGTTTCCAGAAACGAAAACGCGATCCGTTTGAAGTTTCGGAAAGCTAACACATAGATCTATAACATACTTTAATCCTAGATTTTAATTCATTCTGAGATGGTATAGTATTGATTATTAGTAGGAGTTACTATTCGGCATATGCATTTTGTGCACCCTTGTGTGTAATATAATGTTCTATTTGATTTTAACCCATGTTAATGTATATACATTATGTAATTAAATAGAAAATGCAAGAATAAGTAAATGTTTAAATAAATGATGTCTGAGGTATAAGTATCCTATCTAATATAAGCATGTATAAGTATGGCTTGTAATGAATATGTAGGTTCCATAGTATGTAATATATGGTGCATATAGTAGTACAAGAGAATAAATGAATGATGAATGAATGCAAGCATGAATGTAATGTAATAATAGATATAATGTATGCAATACAAGTTAATGAGATGTAATGTTCTATGTTAACACAAATCATATATTATCTTATGTACCCCTTACACTATGTTGACACTATCACACTTGACACTTTGTTCACTTACACTTTGACACTCTTGATATGTATACACTATGTATGCCATTTAACCCTCACTTGCCCCTTTGGCATGTTCACATACACACACATAGCCTCTTAAATAAGTATTTATGAATATAGTTAACTTAGCTATGTATGTATATTATATATATGTTAGCATATTGTGTTGTAATATATAAGTTTATATAACCATTTGAAATGCCATAATTATAGACCTAATATTGAATACCAATATATGCATGTGTATATATGTGTAGACATATATAGCTTGAAGTAATAGATTACCTAGTGTATATCCAATGTGAATTCTTGCCTATTTGAGTATTGAATAATTGCATGCTATATAGAGTTGGGTGTATGTTGGCTTGTATAGCCTTGTATTGATGTGTGCTTGCTAGGATAGTCTTGGTTAGGCCTAGTAAGACTTGCTGGGTTAGGACATGACCTACTTTGACCTAGTTTGACTAGTGCAGTTGACCAGAGTTGACCAAGGGTTGACTTTGGCCTAGTTTGACCAAGATTCATGTATAATGCATTGTAGTGCTTTATATTACCCTTCTGGACATGTTGTGACTTGTGCTGTTCTAATTAGGAGCCAGACACCTCTCCTCGGACAGTATCTTTACCTTGGACATTTAGATATCAGGCGAGTACATTCTCTGATCATTTTATATCCTGTTTAGAATTATTTTCCTGCTTTAAATTACTTTACTTGATACAGTCACGTTGGTCACACGGATTGGTACTATATGGATCCTTTCTTTAGATGTTATCCTTTAGGAGCATCGTATACTACATGTTCTGTGCGTTTCACTTACATGGTGTATCAGTATGCTTCACGGTTCTTCGATCACTTGTGACATGTACTCTCATGATCACAGAGTCTTCCCAGAATCACCCATTTATGGGCATTCCCAGAATCACCCCATTGTGGGCATTCCCAGAATCACCCACTTATGGGCTATCCATGTATCACCCCTTGTAGGCCTTTGCATGGAATCATAACATAACCTGGTTGGATCCTTGTGTATTGATTGGGGGTACGGGGGAGTAGAAGTAAACATGTGAATAATATCCAAGTAGTGCAGTTCCCAGAATCACTCCATAGTATAGTTCCCAGAATCTCCTATGCCATTCACATGTTTATATTGTACTCTGACTCACTAGCCACTGTTAGCTCTCTACTTATAGTAGATATTTCTATTACAGTTCTCTTTCTCTGGTTACATACTGTATTTTCTTCAGATCCTATATCTTACTTTACTGCATGATTATATTTTCTAACCTGCTATGATCTATTGAGATGTACTGTGCTCGCTCCAGTCCTGACTGGACCCGTTGATAAATTTTACAGATAGCCTGGAGGTTGCCTGCTAGCCTATAGGAGACAGTAGAGGTTGCATAGATAGCTAGGGTTTTTGCTTATAGTTTATTTTCAGTCATCTTGAGTTGTATTTATGGATTATTGTATTTGAGTTCTGAGATGTATTCTGAGTTTGTATCTTAGACACTTAGTCTCTTATGATCTTCTGTATTTTATTTGAGTTTTATATCTTACCGTACTTCTTCTTCCTTAGTTGTGATTGGGTTTACATTCTGCTATGTCACCTCCATTCGGGGAGTATAAACTATTTAGTCTTATACTGTTAGATGCATTGAGACCTAGGACAACGTTCTACCGCCGACACTGCGGCGTATGCTGGGCATTGTTACGTTCTTGTACCCTAACAGTGGGTGCGGGTCGTTACAATGAATGAAATATTGTTTGTTCCTCTTAGAAAGGAACGATATGAGAAATATTGCAATAAAGCAATGAATGAGAATTGATAAAGCATGGGATCATTGAGCTCACCAAATGAAAGGATGGTAATAATGAAATGAATAAGTCATTGAATATGACTTAATGATGCACTATTGCCTTTACTTTCTTTAATATACTTTACCATGCGATTATGTTTACAATCGAGTCGGACACGCATTCGCATGGTCATGGACAACTTGTATATAAGGTTTGAGTTTTAATTTTCTTGAATGGTACCGTGGCACCGGGACCGATTCGGCCTAGGAGGAAATAATGATGAGTGCTTTGGGAGCACGGATAAGGCAGGGTGGCATAGAGGCTCGCCACCTACGATGCTGACCACATTATCTTGAAGTAAAATAAAAAGAGTCCATATGGTTTAACGACACCAGGGACCATGTAGTCAGGATGCACGCTAATGAATATTTTTGTGTAGGCAAAGTAAGTATATCTGCTAACCTGTATTTGATATAGGTACGAGAAGTCGGCTATCGATAAGAAATCACATAATTGTGATATTATATATGTTGGTTCAACTAGCCAGCTTAACATGTTAAATAAAATGATGCTGTGCTATTGCCTTTAAATGAGAAACTCTATAACATGCTCAACATGTTAAATACGATTTACTAATGTATTGCCTTTTAGAATATTGCCATAACCTGGGGAACGATAACACCAAGTATGCTGAACGATGTCTTCCAGGAATATTTCCATAATATGCTCAACATGTTAACTAAATGTTGCTTAGATGATGCCTTACACAAAGAAATGTTATATCATGCTACAACATGTTTACTTACTTCAATGTTTCTGCTCAAGAACTGTAAACTGATGCTAGGCCCCAAGTAGAAAGATTATTCTATTAAATTCTTGCTAAAATTGACTAGTTAGTTTATGTTTAGGCGAGTGAGTTGGATTCTGCTCGCCTATACATAGATGATGTACTGACCCACGCTTTGTGGGCATGTGCTCGTGCTTGGGACATTCTGTACATGAAGATTGGCTTGATCGGTCCCCGGGCATCGAAGATTTGTTGGGCATACAGAAGCTCTCCTTGTACAAGATGATGTCTTTTGTTTATAGTGGACATAATGTATGGAACATTGTAAGCAATTGTACCCGTGAGTTGTAAGACAAGGCGGTATATCAAGTTGTAATCCAATGTATCAAAGTATCAAATGTAAGTCTTCTAGCATTTGTTCAGTTGGCTATCAATGTAAAGTGAGATATGTTGTAAGCATTGTATTTCAATATGAGTCTTGTACTCTTCTTCAATTATCAATAAAGAGAATACTTATATATACTTCTCTGTGGCTGCAAATTATCTTCTCATTTTCGCTGTTACAACTAAAATTATGTGTTCCTATACGATAAGAAAGATTGTCCTCGTTATCTTCAATTTGTCTGCTTATGCCACTGTGATGTGTTCCTATTTGAAGATAATCAATTATGTACCATATTTGCCTTGTATAAGTGTAATACCAGAATTGTACGGCATCACGCCCAAGCGAGGACGATTGATTCTAAGAGATAAATATGTAAATAAATGACTTTACGAATCAGGGCGTGACAATAAGCTCCAATTCGTTGCAATCACTGTTATCATCCGAACTCGAATAAGAATCAAGTCTCGTACGTATCAAGATCCATTCTGTTGTAACTAACTATCATCATCGAGACACGATTTCTAATTTATATATCCATTCTCATATTCCTAACTCGAACTTCCAAATCGTGCTACCGACTCATCGTGCTAACTCAAATTCGTTCGCATGATTTCTTCGTACCTACTCAACTCGTTCCGAACAAGTCTTCATACTAACTGAATGCAAATTCGACTGAGTCAACTACTTTTTCAACGCAAAATTCTCTCTATATTTTCAGCCTATCGTTCGGCTTACACTCAACGAACTCTCCTCCGACGTATCATCCACGGATACGACTTTTCGCATAATCGTTCAACTCAATTCATCGAAGCTTACTTGCATCAACTTCTTTCGAGTCATTCCCACTCGAGTCTCGATACTACTCCGTCCATTGAGGACAAACTTATTGTAACCGACACAATCGTCTCGATGCATTCTATTGCAAGTCACCAAATGGCTTAACATAGCTATCGCTAAGTGGTATTGCATATACCACTCAGAAATTGAGCCTATCGTTATCGATATGATGCTTCACTATACTGATCGCACAAGTTGTATTGCGTATACCACACGAAATCGAGTCATTACTCGACTTTACACTGCGCATAGATACGACATCCATTTGAAGTTAACTATCCCGTAGCGATCTTTTTCGGTCTAGCTCTAGTGTTCGCTTACTTGAGTTGGCACAACAACTAAAGCAACATGATAGTCGTTCGTCCAAGTTTGACATACAATCAATCTAACCGTGTCTTGGCAATCATATCGATCACGCACGCAACATTCGCTAAGTCAAGGCTCAACACGACATATGGCCAACATAAACGTTCGCTTACTCAAATTCGACTAGTGACAAACTCGACTCATTATCGCATCCACGATCTTCCAATCTCACTCATTGTAACTCGTATAACGATTTATTTTTGATACTTAAGGTCATTACTCAATCTCATTCAATATATCGCTATCTGTCACGCCCCGCTCCCGTAGGATCGATCGTCCTTTCTAAGGCGTGATGCCGAGTGAGCCTAAATTGCACTCACGCAAGGCAGGTCCATAACGGCTGATTACAGGCTAAACGAGGGGGGTCATCGCACAGAAGTCCCAAGCAGAAATATTGAATAGTTAGCAGCAGAAATTTTGAAGCAAAACACAAGTCATGGAAAATACTATTTTATTGATCTTGAACAAAGATTACAATGTGGGAGCAAGGCCAAATTACAAGTCTCTCAAGCTCACTTTTCTCTCATATTACAAGTCACTCTGCTCTCTTTCATTTCTCAATACAAGCTTCAAGCAACGAGATGCAGATTCTGCGGAATGGCGATGTCCATACATTATGTCCCGTATAAGTCCAGACTCCATGTAGCCGTACGCCTCGAAACGCCAAGTAACTCCGTTCCTCGACGCATCCAAGCGAGCTCCATGCCATTGGGCTTCTACATGTACCTACACATAAAAATTGTAAGGGTGTCAGTGTAGAAGCATGGAAAATAACAGAGAAAAGCCTATGCGGCTCCAACAGAAGGATCCCTATATGGCACAGAAATGACTTATGCGCCTCATGCGGCTCGGGTAGCCCTATGCGACTCAGAAAAGAGCCACGTGGCCCTAAACAGTTCTCCTCTACAGCTGGCCATGAAGTGACTGCTCCCATTAAATGCTCTGACATGAAGTGATAACTCTGACATTAAAGCTGAAATGATGAACTCTGACATGACGACGTATTCCTAGGAAAACGAAAAAAATCTCCGGTGCAGCTGGCATGATACACCAACTCCAAAGACTCCCATGCGGCTGATGCTATCATACGGCTCCGATCGTGGAGACCATCGTCATGCGGCTCAAAGAATCCACCCCATGCGGCTGCTGTTCTTATGCAGTTCGGATCGTGTGGATCATCTCTATGCGGCTCAAATATTGAGATGCCATGCCCATGCAGCCTTGACACGTGGCTAGTCTTATGCGGCTCAATTGGAAACCGCCCCTATGCGGCTCAGATTTTGGAGGCTACACCTATGCGGCTGCCACCTTCATGCGGTTCAAAACCTAAGAATCTACCCACATGCGGCTGTGGCTCGCGGCTATGACACGTGGCAGAAGATCAGTTTCTCGGTAATGATGGTTAGACACGTGGCATTAAATCAATCAAGATTTATCAACAAATCTCAACAACAAGAATTAGTGCATTTATCATAATTACCCGAATCAAAGCAGATTTAGTGCCATTCCCTTGCAAAAGATCCCCGATCAAAAACCAAAAAATATATAGCAAAGTGCCATTCCCTTGCGAAAGAGATCCTCTCCACCCGGCTGGACACAAAGAGAGACAAAGGCGCGCATAGAAGAGTCTTCCCATCTTGAGAGCATTTCTTCATCAGAGCCAAGGCTACGTCTGATCGTCCAAGGAGTAAGGCAGAGCGGCCATCGCTTTTTCGAGCCCCTACCGTCAGCCCCCAGAATCAAAACTAAACAATCGTACTTAGATTGTTGTACCTAGGTTTTCGTCCCTAGGCTTTCTTTGTACGAGCGAGTTTGTATTATGAAGTAAAAGTCCAGTCCTCTCATATAATTGTTCTGTTCTTTTATAATTAATGGCAAACACAATGACAACACTGCTGGGGACTAACTTCTCCACGGCTGAGGAGTTGGTGATGCAATCAGACGCAGCCAAACTTGGCTCTACTCAACAAATGTTGGTCGCCTCGTTCGACCAACAGGCGTTTAAAAAAATGCTCTCTGACGGGAGCGCTAGCCCGGTCTAGCAGTGAGCCCGCACGAAGAAGGCCCGCAGGGAGAGGAGACCCAAATCATTCGCTCCTTCCCAAGCTCTCGAAGAAGTACTCTCTGATGCCCGAGACAGTGGAGAAGTCTCGCTTGCGGCCCCACATCAGACCATAGAGGACTCTGCAGTTCCCAAGTCCGGCAGAAGAAAATACTATGATGCTGGACTTGCAGCGGCAAAGAGGAACTCTGTGCAGTCCGAGCCGCATAAGGGCACCAGCCGCATGGAGGCTCATGCAGCCGCAACGGCCAACCGTATGGAGAAAACTCATGCGGCAACAAACGTCAGCCGCATGCAGAAAGCCCATGCGGCCAGAACTTCCAGCCGCATGCAGGCAGCCTGTACGGCCATGACTTCTAGCCGCATACAGAAGGTTCATGCGGCCACAAAGGATAGCCTCATGCAGACAGCCTGTACGGCCACAACTTCTAGCCGCATACAGAAGGATCATACGGCCATAAAGAATAGCCGCATGCAGATAGCCTGCACGGCCACTGATCCCAGCCGCATACCATCCATCCCATACGGCTCACGGTTAGTCTTCGACCGCCTATCAGGCGATCCTGACCCCAAATGCTCTCATGTGCCAGTCTCCGTGGACTCTTCCTACTATGCACTCTCAGGTGCTAGAAGAAAGAAGTCTCGGGCAGCGCGAGCTCGGCGAGATCAGTCGGCTTTCCCAACTTCTGACTATCAGGGCGTCCCGCTGACTATTACGCGGGCCCCTGATGGAAAGTTATACAGAACTACCCGTGTTCAGCACCCGACGGCCAACGAACGGGATAGTCATCAAGAACCTCCCAATAAGGATTAGGGGCAAGTACTCGTGCTATCCCCACATCAGGGAACAGACAGGAGGTCAACACATTCATGTGCTCAGGACTCCCAAGCCCACCAAGCAGGTGACTTGCGCAACGTGATTCTTCACAAGCGCAAGGAAAGAGACAAAGATTTGATGTGCGGAGAGTCCTGTCAAGGACATCAAT
Source organism: Iris pallida (assembly GCA_029216955.1). NCBI lineage: Eukaryota > Viridiplantae > Streptophyta > Magnoliopsida > Asparagales > Iridaceae > Iris > Iris pallida. Next base: position 23,031,761 of record JANAVB010005796.1, read on the forward strand.
GCACCCAAGTCATTGTCAACTGCTGCTGCAACAAGGCAGCAGTACAAAAAGACTGGCGGTCTGTCTTGCAAAGGCTGCAACACCCAAGCTCAGAAGACGAGGCGCTTCTCGTTGCCTTTTGTAATTCGGCTCTGAAGATTCTCGGCAGCGGTAGAGGGAAGAAAACAAATATCTTCAGCCCAAAAATTTTAACCGGCATAACCAAGAAACTTTCTTCTAAATGGTTATCTACCACCGTTACAGGAGGAGTTTACCAAGGTACCCGCTCAAAGACGAAATCTGACACACTGGGAGATTCGCCCACATCTATAGGAGACACCGGAGCCGGGGGTAGCATTCCTCCAAATATCTACAACAACCTGGTATTCCAGGAAGATAGTCTGGGGGAAATGGTTCACCCAACAGATACAGCAGATCCCGTCGTCCCCGAGGACGTCCACAATTCTCAAGACGAGGCAAGCTCTGAAGCTGGGGGTACCACTCTTTCTGAGTCCGAACCAGAGGAGAACATTCTCACATACCCTGATGACTTCTCTGTACAAGGGTACGACGCAGAGGGCACGTCCTCTACCGTTCCTTCCATCTCTCATCATATAAGGACGGTATTCATGATGGACAGCAACCAAGAGGGTCCCAGTGATCGCCAACACATTGACACTCTGGAGGCCGTACTGCATGCTTTGGTCAAATCCGTAGACGAGATCAAAGAGGCCCTTCCAACTCTGCAAGGAAGGACACCTGGCCAAACAAGTTTGGGTCCCGCGGTCAATACGTACTCGAACTCAGCTGCACCAAACCCGGGCGATAATCCTCCTGAAATATCGGCTCCCACCGCTATAGACGAGGCCAGGGAGGCAAGAAGAGAGGTCCAGGAGCTCCGGGCCGTGTTCCAAGCTCGAGAAACCTACCAGGACCTCGGGATACGACAACCGTATCCTACTACGTGGAGAGATGTGCCTTTCCCACCAAAATATAAACCATTCCACATCAATCCATATGATGGGAAGACATCTGCAAGCTTGTACATCACCTACTTCAAAGTCACAACCGACCATCTGCCTCATGACGACACCATCCTCACGCGGTTGTTCATTGGAGCATTGGAAGGGGTCATCTTCGACTGGTACCACAACTTGTCGGACAATTGCATCCACTCCTTCACCGGCTTCAAACGTATCTTCTTGGAGAGTTTCTACGAAGTAGGACAAGAGGTAACAATGTCCACCCTCATGGACGTTGTTCAGGGAGAAAAGGAGCTGACAAGAAACTATATCGAGCGGTTTTGCCAAATCGCGATGAAGCTGCCTTCTGGTAACCCTGATTCCTCCTTGATTGAAATTTGACATAAGAGACTGCTCCCTACAATCAGCCTCTAGATGGGCGAAAGTCAATTCAAAGATTGGAAGACGTTCATCATCAGTGCCACTATCGCAGAAGACAAGGTAAAAAAATCCCGCCAACTGGGATTGCACATCTCAGAAGGGGAAGACAAGGGCAAACGCCCTAACGTCAACAACAACAATGGTGGCAATTCCTCCAGCAACAGAGACAACAAGGGAAAATAGGCTATGGTGGCCGACACAGCCCCAAAGCTCGAACCAAAGTCGACAGAAAAGCAGTGGCCTCAGGTGACCTACTCCTTCGAGGATGGCCATGTTAAACCCATCTTAGACATGCTCATCCAAGGAGGACAAATTCAGCTCCCTCCTCCAAGGCGTGAGCCTCGTCCTACAGATATGGAGAGTCCCAAGTACTACCATTACCATCGGTATGTTCACCATGCTACACAAAACTGCTACCAGCTAAAGTGATACATCCAACATCTCATCGATTCTAAGTCCCTTGCCATTGATTTCGAGGAGGTAACCGTGGCGGCCAACTTGGTGTTAGTACAATTTGGCAGCTTCTCTCCGACAAAAACTCAAGATGGAGTAGTACCCATCCCTAGAGCAAAGATGGAGATCGCTAACTTTCCACCTCCCCGAGACCAAGCTGCTGGTCTAGTGCCCCTTACTACATCACGGAGAGAGATCATGTGGGTCCATCCAGACTTGGTACCTGAGGTGACTAAGTCCGTACCTCCCTCTACCAGCAAGAAAAAGAATGGGAAAGTCAAGTCATACCGCACGATCTCGACAAAGGTTGAAGAAGCTACTGCTGTTGTTATCCGCTCCGGCGTACAAACCCAACCTCCACCGGATAACTCGGCTGAAGACCATCAACCGACAGCTACTGATGCTCCAGGACCTTCACAGCCTTCGACGACCGAAAAGCCTAGGCCGAAGGAGACTCGCTTCGACAAACTGCTCCGAAGGAAGATGCCTCATGGACTGGAGAGGCCCTACAACTTTGACATCTTGGCGCAACTGGCCAATACACCGGCTAAATTATCGTTATATGAACTCCTGAGACTCTCCAAGGATGTTCGCGTCGTACTAAGCGAGGCCCTCCAGAATGTCGACGCATATCTAGCTCAGTCCAATCTCACTGGGGAAAGCCCGCCTGCAGATCTCTAGGACAGTGCTTGCACAGGGTCAATGCCGAACATTGTCTTCACTCCGTAAGATATGCTCATCAAGACAAACCTGCACAACCGCCCTCTGTATTATACTGGGTATATTGGCAATATCAAGGTGGATCGGATGCATATTGATCCCGGTTCTTCCATAGGCATTATCCCGAAAAGCTTGCTACACCATCTGCGTATCCCAATACATCGCCTGACGTCGACAAGCACCGCCATCAGCGGTTTCAATTCGGGCAGGAGCTACCCGATCGGGAAGATTCGTCTAAAGTGCCAAATCGGCGACCTTCAATCAGAAGTAACCTGTTATGTCATAGATGCGGACACTTCCTACAATATTGTCCTGGGGCGCCCTTGGATACACGATTACATTATCGTGCCTTCCACACTGTACCAGAGCTTCAAGTACGTCGACAAGCACGGCCTCGTGAGGACAGAATTTGCCGACATCGATCCCTTTAAAGGGGTCGAATCCTACTACTCAGATTCATACTTGTACGAAAAGTCAAAAAAGCATCTTGCCGAAGGAGATACTCAAGCTCAAACTGAGGCAGCAACTGGATTAGAAGAACCTCTGACGATCTACCTCCAAGCCCGCAAACCTGGCATAACTGCGCTGATGAAACTGGGGATTCCCAGGACCCTTCCTTTGGTGTGTGTATTGATCGATAGAAAGTTAAACAGATCTAATACGTGTTCTAACCCTTCATAGGCGGAAACTAGGGTTCACGAATTATACCTGCGACGGAAAGGAGACAAGTAATTCCTGGCAATCTCGAGTGGATGACCCCAAGATCTTCTGCACGTATTCCTTCCTCGAGTTGGACGTCGTGTTGGCGACGATCTCCCAACCTTTTCTTCTCCTTGGCAGCCCTCTCTTTCTCTCCTTACATGAATTACGAATTTAGAGAAAATTTCAAATTTCTGATCAGTAATCTGGCGGCCAGAGAATAGAGGATATATATAGGCTACGGCAGGGACCATGAGAAGAAATTAGGGTTAGGCCTCCTAACGGATCTGGATATCCCGTATTTAGCCCGAACACACAATTCAGGCCCATTAACAATAGCTCGTTCCACTAATAAGCTATTGTTGCACTACCTCCTTAATCCTAAATTATGTTTGTGGGCTCCTTTTATTATATGCTCGTTTGGCTCCCCTTATTAAGATATCGTATGTCCGTCGATCAAATTAAGTTAATGACAACTATATTGATTCGACATCTTTTATCCTTAAGTAGTACCGCTCAACTTTATTTGTCATGTCGGATATAATCTACCTGCAGGGTTTACATGACAATCCTTATGAGCTCCTTAAGAGGACATCATCAACCCGATGTATCTGGACATGGATTCCATTTATAATCAACAGCCCATCATACATACAATGTTATTACCCAATTCATAGAGGTTGTTGATCCATATTGAATCTCACTCTTTTATGAGTCAAAGTAATACACAATGCATATATATGTCCGTTATTATATCTGGATTAAGAGCACAAGCATCCATAATAACAGAGGTGTTTGTTCTCTTATGTAGTCAGTACAAAGAGAACAACCTCAAGTGGTCCTGTTCAATACACACAAAGTGTACTAGTGTAAACCTATAGTCAAGATAGACTAATACCAGATTACACTACAACCTTTCCAATATATTGTCCAAGTACATCTAGGTTGTGAACTATTTATATACTCCATAGGAAACTGATAATATGATCATCTGTGTGACACCACACACCATATTATCTACAATATAGAATATCAGACATTTGCATTAACACTTGCAACAAATACATTATGCAAACATTTGCCCATATGATTCTCAATCAAAATTTAAGGAAATAAGGTTACTACAAAAGTGATGCTTTTAGTATATAACCCTAACAATCTCCCACTTATACTCAAAGTATTGCTTTTTAGTATACTGTTACAAATCTTCCATTTATACTTAAAGCCATGATGCTACACATCTGACTCCTATTCCCTCAACCTGACTATCAAAAGTCTTAGCTGGTAAGCTCTTTGTAAAGGGATCAGCTAGGTTGTCGGCTGATGCTATCTTGATCACAGCAACTTTTTCTTTCATTACGAAATCTCGTATCAGGCGGTACTTGCGCTCAATGTGTTTACCTGTCTTATGGGCTCATGGTTCCTTCGAGTTTGCAACTGCACTACTATTATCATAAAAAGTGTAATAGACTTAGGCAAACTAGGAACCACATCCAAGTCCAACAGAAAGTTTCTGAGCTAAACCGCTTCTTTGGCTGCCTCAGAGGCTGCCACATACTCGGCTTCCATGGTGGAATCAACAATATATTTTTGCTTGATACTCCTCCACAAAATGGCTCCACCTCCCAAAGTAAACACATAACCTGAGGTAGATTTCCTGGAATCCATATCTGACTGAAAATCTGAGTCTGTATACCCCAAGGGAACTAAACTATCTGCCTGGTAAACTAGCATATACTCTTTAGTCCTTTTCAGGTACCTCAAAATATGCTTTACGGTAGTCCAGTGCTCTTGTCCTGGGTTAGACTGATACCTGCTGACCATGCCTACGGTAAAGCAGATGTCTGGTTTCGTACATAGTATTGCATACATTAAGCTTCCTACTGCTGAAGCATAAGGAACTGCCTTCATGTTCTCTATCTCTTTATGTGTCCTCGGACACTGCTCCTTTGATAGAGCAATTTCATGTCTAAAAGGTAAGAAACCTTTCTTAGAATTTTGTATACTAAAACGAGTTAGTACAGTATCGATATAGGAAGCTTGGGATAAGGCCAACATCCTTTTCTTGCGATCTCGTAGAACTTTGATCCCAAGGATGTGACCTACTTCTCCCAAGTCCTTCATATCAAACTGTTTGGAAAACCATACCCTTACATCAGATAATACCTTCACATTGTTTCCAATGAGCAAGATGTCATCCACATAAAGTACTAGGAACACCACCACATTTTCGTCACACTTTCTATATACACATGATTCATCCTGACATTGATCAAATCCATAGGATTTTATCACCTAATCAAAACATATGTTCCAAGATCTGGAATCTTGCTTAAGACCATAAATGGACTTCTTGAGCTTACAAACAAGATGCTCCTGGCCCTTTTCAATGAATCCGTCTGGTTGCTTCATATAGATGTCTTCCTCAAGACTTCCATTAAGGAAAGCTGTCTTGACATCCATTTGCCAAATCTCATAATCGAGATGAGCTGTAATAGATAAAAGAATCCGAATAGACTTAAGCATGGCTACAGGAGAAAAGGTTTCCTCATAATCGATATCCTCTCTTTGAGTAAAACCTTTTGCTACAAGCCGAGCTTTAAAGGTTTCAACCTTACCATCTGATCCTCTTTTTTTCTTATAGACCCACTTGCATCCAATGGCTTTCACACCAACGGGTGGTTCTACCAGCTCTCAGACCTGATTAGAATCCATAGATTCTATTTCAGATAACATTGCTTTTTGCCACGACTCTGCATCATTATCTTGGAGTGCTTCATTATAGGTACGGAGATCATAATCTTGTTCCTCAGGGACGAAGTCTGACGACTCTCTCAAGAACATATATCTATCAGGTTGTATCACAACCCTCCCACTACGACGAGGCACTATCGGTTGTGGTGTAACATTTGTGACACGTTGTGCAGTTATTTGTGGTTCATCCTCTTGTACTATTGGTACTGAAGTACTTGGTTTCTCACGTCTCAGTTCTTCTAGAACAACTCTACTTGTGGGTTTATGGTTCATCACATAGTCTTCCTCTAAGAATCGGGCATTGGTGCTAACAATGACCTTCTGATCCTTAGGACTATAAAATAAACCTCCTTTTGTTCCTCTTCGATAGCCTACAAACAAGCGTACTTCTGTATGAGATTCCAACTTATCTGTTTTCCCATTCAGTACATGTGTTGGACTACACCAAATATGAACATGTTTCAGACTAGGCATACGCCCAATCCACAGCTCTATGGGAGTAAGAGGTACTGACTTAGAAGGAACCAAGTTCAAAATATAAGCTGCAGTCTCTAAGGCATATCCCCAAAATAAATTTGGAAAATTCGAATAACTCATCATTGATCTAACCATCTCCATAAGAGTTCTATTCCTTCTTTCGGCTATACCATTCTGTTGGGGCATTCCAGGTGCAGTCAATTGGGATGCAATCCCAGCCTCTGATAAATAATCCCTAAACTCTCCAAAGAGGTACTCGCCACCACGATCTGATCGTAATGACTTGATACATTTTCTATGACGTTTCTCCGTTTCAGCCTTGTACTCTTTAAATTTCTCAAAGCACTCAGACTTACGGCGCATCAAATAAATGTATCCATACCTTGAATAATCGTCAATAAATGTGACAAAATATTCAAAGCCACCTCTAGCTTGGATAGTCATGGGTCCACACAAATCAGATTGAACCAATTCTAACACATCTTTGGCCCTATACCTCTTTGCCATAAAAGGCCTTTTGGTCATTTTACCTTCCAAGCAAGATTCACAGACTGGTAGTGCCTCCACTTCTAATGAACTCAAAGGTCCATCTTCAACCAGTCTTTGAATCCTTCTTAGGTTAATATGCCCCAATCGTAAGTGCCAAAGATATGTTTGGTTCATACAAGAAGGTTCTTTTCTCTTATTTAAGTTAGATGACATATTATTCATTTCCATAAGTTGCATTGTGGGCGAAATAGGATTAATGACATACAAATTATCAACCAATGCACCAGAACAGATAAAATGTTTATTCTTTCTAATAACAATATTGTCATTAAAATAAACTGAATATCCATCCTTAACTAACATAGAAACAGAAACTAAATTCCTTCTAAGTAAAGGTGCATAAAGACAATCTCTCAATGTCAAAGAATTATTTCTACCAAAAGATAAAGTAACATCTCCTAATGCAATGACCGATACTTTTGTAGCATCACCCATGAACAAGCATATCTCTCCATCACTGAGCCGTCTGGTTTCCTGGAACCCCTACAATGTATTGCAGACATGATTAGTGGCTCCTGTATCTACACACCAGGTGCCGGTAGATAACACCGCTAAACATGTTTCAACTACTAGTAAATGAGATATACCCGCTTTGTTCCCTTGTTTGAGAAGTGGACAATCAGTCTTCCAATATCCTGATCCTTTGCACTTGAAATATTTGCCTTTCGGCTTTTTTACCGCGCCTTGAGGTCCCATGCCCTTCTTTGCTGAGTTTGCCTGTTTCTGAATGTTATTCTTCTTCTTACCACCTTTTGGCTTAGAGGTAGAAGCCTTTTCAGAAACAAAAATATGACCACTCTGCCTAAAGAGAGATTCAGCTTCCTGTAGCTCTTTTGTAAGTTCTGCCAAACTATACAACCTTTTGTTCATGTTGTAATTAAGGCAGAAATTGTCAAAACTTTTAGGCAGAGTCTCGAGAATGATATCGACCTGGGATTCCCCATCGATTTCAGCTCCAAGGATCTCCATCTCATTCAGATGACCCATCATCTTTAGAACATAATCCCTTACTGGTGTACCCTCAGCCACTTTTGTATTCATCAAACATTTTATAGCAAACTGCCTAGCTGCTTTACTCTGATGTCCGAAGAGTTCCTTGAGGTTATACATCATGTCATAAGCTGTGGCCATGGCCTGATGCTGATGTTGCAGTACATTTGACATAGATGCCAGAATGTAACACCGCGCCATCTCATCTGCCTTTTTCCACTTCTTATAAGCCTCTTTGACCTCTTCATCAGAGTTAGCATCACGCTTATGTGGGCATTCCTCAACAAGTACATATTTGTACTCCTCAGCAGTCAGAACAATGTCCAAATTATGTTTCCAGTCAATATAATTAGGTCCAGTAAGTTTGTTTTCTTTAAGAATCACCTTAAGTAGACTGAAAGAACCCATTCTTAAAATCCTGAGAATCACATAAATAAAAATATGTAGGGCAAAAAAACTTTTTGAATTAACTAAATATTGATTCCCTCAAAACGATAATAAAAAATTCACCAACACCTTGAACACCATGAATTTAGCATGCCACGATAGTGTGGACGTATACAAATTCAACTTTGTTCAAGTAGATTTTTTTTATTAATTTTACTATCATGTCAATATAACTTTATGACAAATAAAATTAATATGCTGGTCTTGCTCTGGTCATACAAATAATAGCAGTGACTCCGATGGGGAGGATACCATTATTTGTATCTAAGTGTATACCATTACTTAATACTAAGTCCATTACCTTGTAATGAGTTCCTTCAGATGGAGAAGTGAACACATACTAGGTAACTTTCTACAATTATCCCTAAGGAAGTTTGTACTAGTGATCCATAATTATACTCATTCGATATGGAGGAAAGCACTAAAGCCAACACGCAAGTATAATTACATCACCTACAAACCAGTAATAGAGACCATAGGATTTATACTAAATAAAAATCCTCTTCCACTTAGTTATTTAACAATGAGGGTTTTTCTACTGGTTGATATTATGTCCATGTTGTCCATTATTAATGTAGGCTTGGTTTTTCAAAAAAAACAACCACCCAATAATAAACATGCATAATCAGAAAAAGCAAAATGACAAAAATAAGAGAAAATATCCAACTATTATGGTCATCTTTGCTGCTCCATCCTCAACTATCCGAATCAAAAATCTGGCGCTGCGCAGATCTATTCGGGGTTCGACCTTGCCCGGTCAGGTCGCGGGGTTCGGGGACTGCTTAAAACCATCTGTCTGCCTTTGGACTGCTTAATCATCTGTCTATTCCGAATTATCCTTAAGTAGACAGATGATCTGTCTGCCTCTGGACTGCTTAAAACTAACATCTCGTCCGGCGTCAGAAACAGCCACCACCGTCATCACGATTGATCAAAAATAATTAAAATTACATCAATCCTATGCCTCCCGAAGGAGTTCACACATAATCTAGATTAAAAAATTAAAATAATAAGCACGATCAACCCTCGTGATTTTAATTACATCCACAGCAACAACAACATCCACGACATGTGCGTAGTTTAAACAACACAATCAAAAAACATGCATTGGACCATAATAGTTGGATCTAAGATGCCTGCAAAACCGAGTTAGAACAGATCTACATCTACCGACTATTACACAGCACAAGTTTTATTGGACAACATGGACGTATCAATCAATACGTAGATCCAAAGTGGCTCTGATACCAATTGATGGAACTGGGGATTCCCAGGACCCTTCCTTTGGTGTGCGTATTGATCGATAGAAAGTTAAACAGATCTAATACGTGTTCTAACCCTTCATAGACGGAAACTAGGGTTCAATAATTATACCTGCGGCGGAAAGAAGACAAGTAATTCCTGGCAATCTCGAGCGGACGACCCCAAGATCTTCTGCACGTATTCCTTCCTCGAGTTGGACGTCGTGTGGGCGACGATCTCCCAACCTTTTCTTCTTCTTGGCAGCCCTCTCTTTCTCTCCTTACGTGAATCACAACTTTAGAGAAAATTTCAGATTTCTGATCAGTAATCTGGCGGCCAGAGAATAGAGGATATATATAGGCTACGGCAGGGACCATGAGAAGAAATTAGGGTTAGGCCTCCTAACGGATCTGGATATCCCGTGTTCAGCCCGAACACACAATCCAAGCCCATTAACAATAGCTCGGTCCACTAATGAGCTATTATTGCACTACCTCTCTAATCCCAAATTATGTTTGTGGGCTCCTTTTATTATATGCTCGTTTGGCTCCCCATGTTAAGATATCGTATGTCCGTCGATCAAATTAAGTTACTGACAACTATATTGATTCGACATCTTTTATCCTTAAGTAGTACCGCTCAACTTTATTTGTCATGTCGGATATAATCCACATGTAGGGTTTACATGACAATCCTTATGAGGTCCTTAAGAGGACATCATCAACCCGATGTATCGGGACATGGATTCCATTTATAATCAACAGCCCATCATACATACAATGTTATTATCCAATTCATAGAGGTTGTTGATCCATAATGAATCTCACTCTTTTATGAGTCAAAGTAATACACACTACATATACATGTCCGTTATTATATCTGGATTAAGAGCACAAGCATCCATAATAACAGAGGTATTTGTTCTCTTATGTAGTCAGTACAAAGAGAACAACCTCAAGTGGTCCTGTTCAATACACATAAAGTGTACTAGTGTAAACCTATAGTCAAGATAGACTAATACCAGATTACATTACAACCTTTCCAATAGATTGTCCAAGTACATCTAGGTTGTGAATTATTTATATACTCCATAGGAAACTGATAATATGATCTTCTGTGTGACACCACACACCATATTATCTACAATATAGAATATCAGACATTTGCATTAACACTTAGAACAAATACAATATACAAACATTTGCCCATATAATTCTTATTCAAAATTTAAGGAAATAAGGTTACTACAAAAGTGATGCTTTTAGTATATAACCCTAACATGCGCCTCTTACAGCCACTCTGCACAAGGACGTAATTAGCCTCTCTACACAGGAGGAACATATGATAATCCGACTGCCAAGGTCTGGCCAAGCACCAAGACCCACAACAGAGCCGCTGACAATTAGGCTGTCTAAAGCTAGCCAAGAACAAGCAGAGGAGCTCAATCCCTCTGTCAAGCCGATGACAATTCGTCTTCCCAGAATGAATCGACAACCGAGCACTAAGCAAGGGACTTCTAGCCAGCCAACAACTCCCCGCTCAACACCGAACACCAAACTGGGGGTAGCTAGTATGCCAACGACTCCACATTCTGCTCCACCCATGGAGCCCCTGATAATCAAGCTGCCCAAGTCATCCTCTCAGTCCTTATTTATGCAGGGCGTAGCTGAAGAAGAGTCAGAACTGGCCAAGTATATGGCTGCTTACACAGATGTACCATCCACAGATGATGTAATCCCACTGGAAAAGTTACCTTACTTCATCAATAAAGGGCTATCTTTGAATTATCTCGAGCTTAATAAGCTTTGTACAATGTATGCTATGGAACACGGTATAGGCACTCACCTGCACACACAAGTAACAAATGTCTACACCATAAACCAACTTACTCCAGTGGAAGACGCTTATCGCATAATCGAGGGAGAGGATCACCCAATCATCTTTGGCCGGAAGAATGATCTACAGCCCTTCAAAATAGAAAAAGCTGATCTCGAACCCGATACCGGAAGATTGCCCCTTTATCTGTATAGTTCCCAATCCATGTACCTTATGCAAAAATAAGGGTATGATCTGGAAACTGCGCCAGGCTTGAACTACGGTACTAAACGGCGATTACCCTTACAATCGCCGATCCCGATTGGGAAACCACGAGACTACTTCAACAAAACCAGATGTGGGCTAGGTTATGTCACACCTACAACAACCCCTGAAAGCTCAGATGAGAAATACGACTGGAACTCACACTCAATCGGATCACCCACTTTCGATTCAGATATCAGCATCGGGGACATGCTTAGGCAAGTCTGGTCCGTCAATATGGTATTTGCCGATGCCTACGAAGAAGATGAAGACATTCCTGAACATCTTGAGCTAGAGCCATGGGCACAACCACTAGATGCACAGTGGGAGAAGCGGTTCAAACAAAGAGAGCCTCCCACCGAGGATGATGTTGTGCAAGTCGATCTTTGTGATGAGTCCTCTCCAAAGCCCATCTTCGTCAGCAATAACCTGACAGACGAAGAACGAGAATCACTAATACAACTCGTCAGAGAATACATCGACGTGTTCGCCTAGAGCTACGAAGATATGCCAGGACTGAACCCCGAGGTTGTACTTCACAAGCTCAACATCCGTCCGGACGCAAAACCGGTCAAGCAACAACAACGACGGTTCCGTCCCGACGTCATAAATGCCATTGAAGCCGAGGTAAACAAACTGATAGCCAGCGGCTTCATCCGTGAGGAACAGCATCCTGACTGGGTCGCCAACATAGAGCCAGTCCTGAAAAAAAGTAGAAAGATTTGAATCTGCATCGACTTTCGCAATCTGAATGAGGAGCATCCTAAAGATGAGTTCTCTCTCCCTATGACAGACATCATGATCGATAACACCTGCGGCTTTGAGCGTATGTCATTCACGGATGGTTTCTCGGGGTACAACCAAATCAAGATGTTCCCTGACGACGAAAAGCATACATCATTCCGAACACCAATTGGCACATACTGCTACATAGTTATGCCTTTCGGTCTAAAGAACGCTGGCGCCACCTATCAAAGAGCTATGAGCATCATCTTTAGAGATCACTTGCGCAAAATAGTACAATGCTACGTCGACGACATCGCCGTCAAAAGCCGCTCTATGGAAGATTATCTGTATGATCTGAGGACAATGTTCGACCTGATGCGAGCGCATAATTTGAAAATGAATCCCACAAAATCTTTTGTGGGCGTACCCAGCAGGAAGTTCTTGGGTTTCATCATTACCTCCCAGGGTATCTACGTTGACCCTGAGAAGACGAAGGCAATCATGGAGATGGGTCCTCCAAAAAATCTCCGTGAACTCCGAGGCCTTCAAGGGAGGCTAGCCTACATCAGGAGGTTTATCTCCAACCTCTCCAGAAGATGTCTGCCATTCACCAATCTCATGAAGAAGTGTATTTCATTCGTATGGGATGAAAAATGCCAGCGCGCCTTCGACAACATCAAAGAATATCTGACGAACCCTCCAGTCCTGGTAGCCCCGATTGCTGGAAGACCATTCTTACTCTATGTACGAGCGATGGAACATTCTCTCGGTGCTCTGCTAGCACAAAACAACGAGGCAGGCCACGAACAAGCTATATATTAACTCAGCCGAATGATGATGGGGCCGGAACATCGATACACTGCCATAGAGAAAGAGTACCTTGCTCTGGTTTTTGCCATTCAAAAGATGCGACACTACGTCATAGGATAAACTATCTACGTTATATCAGGAGTCAACCCCCTCAGGGTCCTTATGACTAAGCCAGGTGCACTCAACTCTCGCCTCGCTACCTGGGTGATATTACTGTCCCCCTACCAAATGATCTTCGTCCCACAAAAGGCTGTTAAAGGTCAAGCTCTGGCAGACTTTTTAGTAGCTCATCCAGGTTTGGAGTCAACCAAAATAGACAAAGAGATTCCAGACAAGGTCGCTAATTCAAATATGGCCTCCCATGATACCATATGGCGGATGTTCTTCGACGGCGCTTCTAGAACCGGGCCTAAGGGCAACATCATCGCTGGAGTCGGAGTAGTGCTGGTTTCTCCCACCAGGGTGATGATCAATCGAGCTTATTCCCTCACAGAGCCCTGTTCAAACAATGTGGCCGAGTATAACACTTTGGTCATTGGCCTCTAACTTGCAAAAGAGCTGGGGGTAGAGCACCTTGAAGTATACGGCGATTCACAGCTAATCGTCAATCAGATACGGGGTTCATACGAGGTTCGCCATAAAGACATTATCCTCTATCACCAAATAGCAATCGACATCATCTCGTCCCTGGAGGGGTTCTTCATAGAGCACATTTCCAGGCTCCAAAACATTGAAGCCGATACCCTAGCAGGTCTTGTCGCTTCCTTAGCAGTTCCAAATCATGCTCATCATCTGGTTGACATCATAGGCCGTGAGTTGGTCTGTCCCCAGAATAATGTTCAATGTGTCGAGAGTTACTCCACTCTGACAGTCGACGAAGCACCAAACTGGAGACAACCGTTCATCGACTTCGTAGTCTACGACATCCTACGAGAGAATTCGAAGGAAGCCACCTCTATCAGAAGACGTTCTCTCAGATTCTTCTACGATACAGAGACGAAAATGTTGTATCAGCGATCATACGATGGATTACTGCTTCGATGTCTGTCAAATACAGAAGCCAAAGAAGCCGTGCATGAAGCCCACGATAGCATCTGTGGGGCCCATCAGCCTGGCCCGAAACTACAAGATCGCCTTCGCCGAATGGGCTATTACTGGCCCACTGTAACACCCAGTTTTCCAGAAGAGGGTAATTTTGAAATTTTGTAATTATAATTATTATTTAATGGTATTTATTTCATGTTATGATTTTTAGTGATATTTAATTATTTTTAAACTATTTAAATTTATGACTTATGAGTTGGTGTCTTGCTAGTGTTCATTTTGAGACTGAGGGGTATTTTAGTTATTTTTGTAATTTTAAGAATTATTTGGGATTATTAATTATTATTTAAAGTTATAGAATTTATTGAATTTATGAGAATTTTAGGAATTATTTTAGAATTGTTTGGACTAGGTTGACTTTGACTAGTTTGACCCTTGTAGACTAACCTAGTGGCTAACCTAGGTTATGACTATGAGACTAGGATATGTAACTCTAGTTAGACTAAAGTTAACCCATGTTTTAGTCTTTAAAACTTAAGTTAGAATAGAGAGATTTTTAGTCATAAGCCATGACTTATGGTTTTGAAAACCATTAGTTAGCAACTTAGCCCATAGAGGCCCAAGCCCGTCACTAAACCCTAAACCTAGCATTTATGACCAGCTACCTAGGGATCCACACTCCTATTTAATGTCTCCTAAATTTTAGGGCTAGCCTCTTTTAGGGTTCTTTCAAAAGTTCTAAGGAAAGAGGTGAGTTCCATCTTCCAAAATTCATTAAAAATCCATTTTAAGTCCTTTCTTCCCCAAACCAATTTCATTAGGACCTGAAATCAATGCTCTTACTGTTGGTAATGGTTATTTGCAGGGAAACAACAATTTGTGAAAGTTAGGGTGGCTTGAGGAATCTCTCCATTTTAGCTTTTGTGAAGGCTTGTTCACCAATAGGTAACTTTCCCATTTCTCAATGAAATTTCATTTAGTCTTCACCAATAGGAAGCCCTAAGGGTCCCCCTAAGGTCTGGATAGATTTCGTGTCCAGTGTCGGTGGATTCGTGTCCATTCTGGACACGTATCAATCACTAGTCTCAGGTGTTTGACAAAATGCCTCAATGAGCATTTTGTATTGATTTTGATTTTGTGTTTGAATAGGAAATAGGGTTTTGTTCTTGCTTACTATTTCGTATCTTTGTGTCTTAGATTTTGTGTCGTCCTGTGTCGTTTTGATAGTGTGGACACGCGCGCGCGCTGCTACAGGGATCCCCTGCCTATCGGGCCCTGTAGCGGACACGACACGAACTTTCTGGACACAAAACTTTGTGGGAGCCTCGGGGCACCCACTGACACGCCATGTGTCAAGTTTCATGGGCCCACGTGGCGTATCGAGTGAGAAATCCTCGACGCACGAGTTTCTCTATGTTCTGTGCTGTGTGGTTTTGGGCCACTGACACGGGTCTCGTGTCCAACCCTGACACTTCGTGGACACAGGCCAGTGGGCCCATGAGGTAGCCCTATAGGTGGGCTACCCATGTGTGTCACCACGAGATCCATCCGTGTCCTGTGTCGTGCATACGACACAAGTGCACGTGTGCACGAGACAGTGCACTAACAGTGCACTGTGTGTATCACTTTGTGATTTCTTGCTATGGACACGCCGTGTCAGGCTATGGGTGACACGAGATGATGTGTGGGGTTGTGCACAAGGGGTGTTTGCATTTTTCCAAGCTTTAGATTTATGATGGTTGATTATTGCTATTCGTTTCCACATTGGAATCAATGTCTGATACTGAACTATTAACCTGTCATTTTTCCAGTTCCTATTTGATACTGTTCAATGATTTTAATCCTAGTATTGATGATAATTACTGTGGTTAGGACCTAATTATAATTCTCCTACTTATTACCATGCCATGGATTAACTTGATGTGTTAAATTGATGTTTAAAACTGTTATTGAAATCTGAGATTGTTGGATTAATCTAAAAACTGAGAATTAGAAAGCATGAATTGATTTTCTATCCTTTCATTCTAATTGAGATTCAAATGGGACTGTCTTGATGAGTGGTGTATAGGTTTAATTGAAGTTGGGTTTTGCCTTTGGCAATCTGAGAAAATAGTATACTGAAGTACACTGGTTCTCCTGGGTATTCTCATGAACTGGGTTTGGGTTTTCTTTAAAAACCTGAGTTTGGGTTGCTATGTAAAACTGAGTTTTAGTCTCAGTTTCCCATAACCTGAGATTTGGGGTTCATGATAAATCTATATGGGTTGGTTTTGATTTGTGTAATACACTGTTTTATTAAACTGGTTTCCCTGCTGTTGAACCTGAGATTTATTGAGTAATTATACTGTGGTGGGCATTCATCATAACTAAGAATAGGATGGGGGGGGGGAAACTGTTATTGATTTGCTGAGTTTGTCTTGGTATCTACAACCTGTGTATACACTGTTTGGGTTTCCTTCAAAAACTGAGATTTGAGAACAATGATTTGATTTCCCTTTCCTTTTCCTTTCTTCTTAACTGGAATAATGTGATGTGTAACCTTAATGTAAAAATTGAGTTTTGAGTTTAGTTTTATATAACCTGAGTTTACACACAGTCCAATTCACTGTTACTATATCACACACACACACACACACACACATTTTTCCTCTTCCTTCACTGTTTTGTATATAATCACATTTGACACACACTTCTCTATTGCACACACACACATGTGCACTGTTATTGCTCACTGTTTGTAAATTTCAGATTTATCAATATAGCCTAGACACCTAATGCACAGTCTATATTATGACTATACCTATATACATGGTGTGTGAAATGTTATGGAGAATGTGTATACTTGTGTGTGATGCATATCTATATGAATACATATAGTATTTAGCCTAGGTATGCATAGTGTTAATCCAAATATTTGTATCTATATATATAATGTTGTATACGCATAGGTGTATGGGTACTTGAAATGTTGGGTGTAGTCTAGTATAGCCTTGTTAGAGCCTAGCATGACTTGTTAGACCTAGATAGTGGAGTTTAGACTTGATTAGACTAGGTTGACCTAGTTTGACTTCTAGGGTTGACCAGAGTTGACCAAGAGTTGACTTTGGCCTAGGTTGACTTAGAATCATGTAGAATGCATAGTAGGACTCCATTTTACTATTTTAGACTTGTTGTGACTTGTACTGTTCTATAGGAGACAGACACCACTCCTCGGACAGTATATTCTCTTCAGATACTCAGGATATCAGGCGAGTACATTCTCTGACCGTTTCATACTTGTATGGATTTACATTATTGCTCTAGATTACTGTACTTGATGCTGACACGATCTTTATCACGGATTGGTACTATATAGATCTTCTTCTGAGATGTTATCTCCCTGTATTCACTAAGTACATATTGTGATGTGCGTTTCAATTACATGTTGTATTTATTGAATACCTTTATCATTGTACACTCATTGTGCATATTGTACTCTCAGTATCACATTGAGCCATTGTACAAGCCATTGTACAAGCTATTGTACAAGCCATTGTACAAGTCATTGTACAAGTCATTGTATAAGGTAACGTAACTGAATTGGATCCTTGTGTATTGATTGGGGAGGGGGAGTAGAAAATGGTTATGTGATCAATCGTATTGTATAAGAAATTATATATGTCCATTGTACACCCACGTACAAAGGAGTCCCATTTTATTGTATAACCTAAACCGTTTACATAACCATATTGTGCTCTACAATCACATGTTCCTTACAGTCTTACTTATCATATTTAGATATTTCCTGTTATCAAATCTCTACTATTTTTCATATATCTCCTTCTTTCAGCGTTTCATATACTTTACTCTATTGCATGCTTTATATTTCCTAACTCGTTATGAACTGCGTGAGATGTTTTGTGCTCGCTCCCGTCCTGACTGGACCTGTTGAAAATTTTACAGACGATGAGGAGGAGGCCTACATAGACACCTACTATGGGGCAGCTGTAGATGCCATGTGTAACCCAGATTTCCAGCCTGATCCGCTAGCTTAGAGACTGAGGCTCCCTAGTCTAGGTTTTCTATTTCTGTCATTTGAGATGTAGATTGTATATATTCTTCATTTCAGTGCTAGAGTCTTGTATTGAGCTGGATGTTCTGATTTGTTATGTCAGTAGACACTTAGACTCTCTGGTTGTGTTTATGTGGTTTTTCCTTCATTCCAGTATTTATCTATCTATCTTCCTATCTGTCATTCTGCCTTAGATGTGATTGAGATTGTATATTGCTATGTTACCTCAATTCGGAGTATATACACTGTACAGGTACCTTTATATTTGTTAGATGATTGACCTAGGACAGCATTCTACCGTCGATACTGCGGCGTCGGCTGGGCGTCATTACGTTCTCGTACCCTCACAGTGGGTGCGGGTAGTGACACGTTTTTAGTGGTGGCCCATGCAGGTCGAGTTTGTGTAGTGGTATTCGAACTAGAGTATCACTACAGCCAGCAATAGGATTAGGATATTTTGAAGGTACTCAATCACACTAGGAAAAACTCATATCAAATTCATACCATCTCAGTTCTTGCTGATATTGTTCTCCTTAAATATAACTGTCCTCCTTTGCTATTTCTACTCATTCTCAGTAATTGTTGTTTGATCTGTCTTCAGGATGGTGGAGACGCGATTACAGCGTGCCATTCATGGAGATACTGTAGAGGGGACTGCTACCTCTCAGCCAGTTCAGCATGGTCGGGAGGCTATAGCTCCTGCCACCTCTGCTCATATTGGGACTTCAGCAGCAGCAGCAGCTGAGGGTATGCCTTCACCAGTTCGGAGGCAGGACCCAGTCATTCCAGAGGTACTATTCCAGCAGCCGCCGCCAACAGGAAACGTGGACGCAGCTCAGATGTTCGCGTATTTCCAGCAGTTCATGGACCGACAGCAGGCTCGACAGGACAGAGGCATGGAGTTGGTCATTTTGACAGTTGCAGCCCGACCAGTGGTGCAGCAGCCAAAGACACCGGGGATGTAGCAGTTTCAGAAGATGAGCCCCAGAGACTTTCATGGGACAGAGGGGATCCTATATGCCGATGAGTGGATCGAGCATATAGAGGAGATCTTCCGCTTGGCCAGGATTCCAGCAGATCTTCAGATCGAGGCCGCAGCTAGCCGGATGCGCGATCTTGCTCGCACCTGGTATCAGTCGGACCCCAGGGTGGGGGTAGTCGGACAGACTTGGAAGGAGTTCAAGGGCTTCTTCAAGAAGAAATTCTTCCCAGATTCAGCGCTCAGAGCTTTAGAGTCACAGTTTGAGAGCCTAGTTCAGGGGAGCCTGTCAGTGGAGGAGTACGCTGGGGAGTTCGGCCGCCTCAGCAGATTCGTGGAGGGTTTGAGCGAGGCGGCGAAGGCCCAGAGGTTCAGGAAGGGTCTGGTCAAGGAAGTCAAGTCCTTGACCAAGGGCAACAGGGATGCCACATTCGAGGAGATTCGGACGAGAGCTTTACTGGCTGAGGATGATCTTGAGCTTAGGCTCAAGAGAGGGCGGGACCCAGTTGGGGGCACCAGCAGCAGAGGACCGGCCAAGAGGCCGCACGTTCAGCATCAGTTTCAGCAGCAGTATCAGTAGCCGATGCCAGGCATACAGTTTCAGCAGCAGTATCAGCAGCCGATGCCAGGCATACAGTTTGAGCAGCAGTACCAGCAGCCGAGGGCTCAGATACATCAGCTACAGCAGAGGCCTGTTCAGTATCAGGGTCAGGGACAGGTGCAGTATCAGCAGGACACCGTGTACAACTTCTGCAAGAAGCCAGGCCATTGGTGGAACGATTGCAGGAAGAGACTGGGTATGTGTTTACTTTGCGGGTCAGCAGCGCATCAGTGTAGAGAGTGTCACCAGAACCCGACACCATTGGCTCAGGTAGCACCAGGAGCTAGAGCCCCGGCAGGGCAGCAGAGGGGACTACCATTGCAGACTCAGCAGCAGAGGTTTGTCCAGCATCAGCAGCAGGCCAGGGGAGGCCAGCCAGGGCGAGCTTTCGCCATGTCAGCCGAGGATGCTCAGGCCGTTGGAGATCTAGTTGCAGGTTCTGTTCTTTGATTCAATTCTGCAATTCCTATCTTGAAATTCAGTTCCATCTATTTCTGTCTGTTTTTATTGTTGATAAGTCGATCTGGTGTTTCCTTATGATTTAATTTTCTTCTGAGATAAGTCGTATTGGCTAGGTCGCCTCCATTATAAGATTTTAGAATCCTCTAGGGTCATGCTAGTAGGCATAGTGAGGACATATAGTCGGACTATGGACGTATTTCTTGGGTGTAGGAATTTAAGGTTTTTGCTGCCAAGTGCGCGACAATGCAAAAATTTTAAATACCATAGTCCTAGAAGTATGTACCATAGTTGAGGACTCTGTGATTATCGTAGCCTTGCTCACTGGCATGACAGAGATTCTGAGTATCATGGTTTTGGACAGACGCATATGATTATCTGACGGTATGTTTGAGACTCTGATTTTGGGGTGTTTGACCTAGAAGGACTACTGCCATGTTAATTTCGAGGACGAAATTTTTCTAAGGTGGGTAGGATTGTAACACCCAATTTTCCAGAAGAGGGTAATTTTGAAATTTTGTAATTATAATTATTATTTAATGGTATTTATTTCATGTTATGATTTTTAGTAATATTTAATTATTTTTAAACTATTTAAATTCATGACTTATGAGTTGGTGTCTTGCTAGTGTTCATTTCCAGACTGAGGGGTATTTTAGTCATTTTTGTAATTTTAAGAATTATTTGGGATTATTAATTATTATTTAAAGTTATAGAATTTATTGAATTTATGAGAATTTTTAGAAATTATTTTAGAATTGTTTGGACTAGGTTGACTTTGACTAGTTTGACCCTTGTAGACTAACCTAGTGGCTAACCTAGGTCATGACTATGAGACTAGGATATGTAACCCTAGTTAGACTAAAGTTAACCCATGTTTTAGTCTTTAAAACTTAAGTTAGAATAGAGAGGTTTTTAGTCATAAGCCATGACTTATGGTTTTGAAAACCATTAGTTAGCAACTTAGCCCATAGAGGCCGAAGCCCATCACTAAACCCTAAACCTAGCATTTATGACCAGCCACCTAGGGATCCAAACTCCTATTTAATGTCTCCTAAATTTTAGGACTAGCCTCTTTTAGGGTTCTTTCAAAAGTTCTAAGGAAAGAGGTGAGTTCCATCTTCCAAAATTCATTAAAAATCCATTTTAAGTCCTTTCTTCCCCAAACCAATTTCATTAGGACCTAAAATCAATGCTCTTACTGTTGGTAATGGTTATTTGCAGGGAAACAACAATTTGTGAAAGTTAGGGTGGCTTGAGGAATCTCTCCATTTTAGCTTTTGTGAAGGCTTGTTCACCAATAGGTAACTTTCCCATTTCTCAATGAAATTTCATTTAGTCTTCACCAATAGGAAGCCCTAAGGGTCCCCCTAAGGTCTGGATAGATTTCGTGTCCAGTGTCGGTGGATTCGTGTCCATTCTGGACACGTATCAATCACTAGTCTCAGGTGTTTGACAAAATGCCTCAATAAGCATTTTGTATTGATTTTGATTTTATGTTTGAATAGGAAATAGGATTTTGTTCTTGCTTACTATTTCGTGTCTTTGTGTCTTAGATTTCTTGTCGTCCTGTGTCATTTTGATAGTGTGGACACGCGCGCGCGCTGCTACAGGGATCCCCTGCCTATCGGGCCCTGTAGCGGATACGACACGAACTTTCTGGACACGAAACTTTGTGGAAGCCTCGGGGCACCCACTGACACGCCATGTGTCAAGTTTCGTAGGCCCACGTGGCGTATCGAGTGAGAAATCCTCGACGTACGAGTTTCTTTATGTTCTGTGCTGTGTGGTTTTGGGCCACTGACACGGGTCTCGTGTCCAACCCTGACACTTCGTGGACACAGGCCAGTGGGCCCATGAGGTAGCCCCATAGGTGGGCTACCCATGTGTGTCACCACGAGATCCATTCGTGACCTGTGTCGTGCATACGACACAAGTGCACGTGTGTACGAGACAGTGCACTAACAGTGCACTGTGTGTATCACTTTGTGATTTCTTGCTATGGACACGCCGTGTCAGGCTATGGGTGACACGAGATGATGTGTAGGGTTGTGCACAAGGGGTGTTTGCATTTTTCCAAGCTTTAGATTCATGATGGTTGATTATTGCTATTCGTTTCCACATTGGAATCAATGTCTGATACTGAACTATTAACCTGTCATTTTTTCAGTTCCTATTTGATGCTGTTCAATGATTTTAATCCTAGTATTGATGATAATTACTGAGGTTAGGACCTAATTATAATTCTCCTACTTATTACCATGCCATGGATTAACTTGATGTGTTAAATTGATGTTTAAAACTGTTATTGAAATCTGAGATTGTTGGATTAATCTAAAAATTGAGAATTAGAAAGCATGAATTGATTTCCTATCCTTTCATTCTAATTGAGATTCAAATGGGACTGTGTTGATGAGTGGTGTATAGGTTTAATTGAAGTTGGGTTTTGCCTTTGGCAATCTGAGAAAATAGTGTACTGAAGTACACTGGTTCTCCTGGGTATTCTCATGAACTGGGTTTGGGTTTTCTTCAAAAACCTGAGTTTTGGTTGCTATGTAAAACTGAGTTTTAGTCTCAGTTTCCCATAACCTGAGATTTGGGGTTCATGATAAGTCTATATGGGTTGGTTTTGATTTGTGTAATACACTATTTTATTAAACTGGTTTCCCTGCTGTTGAACCTGAGATTTATTGAGCAATTATACTGTGGTGGGCATTCATCATAACTGAGAATAGGATGGGGGGGGAAACTGTTATTGATTTGCTGAGTTTGTCTTGGTATCTACAACCTGTGTATGCACTGTTTGGGTTTCCTTCAAAAACTGAGATTTGAGAACAATAATTTGATTTTCCTTTCCTTTTCCTTTCTTCTTAACTGGAATAATGTGATGTGTAACCTTAATGTAAAAATTGAGTTTTGAGTTCAGTTTTATATAACCTGAGTTTACACACAGTCCTATTCACTGTTACTATATCACACACACACACACACACACACACATTTTTCCTCTTCCTTCACTGTTTTGTATATAATCACATTTGACACACACTTCTCTATTGCACACACACACATGTGCACTGTTATTACTCACTGTTTGTAAATTTCAGATTTATCAATATAGCCTAGACACCTAATGCACAGTCTATATTATGACTATACCTATATACATGGTGTGTGAAATGTTATGGAGAATGTGTATACTTGTGTGTGATGCATATCTATATGAATACATATAGTATTTAGCCTAGGTATGCATAGTGTTAATCCAAATATTAGTATCTATATATATAATGTTGTATATGCATTGGTGTATGGGTACTTGAAATGTTGGGTGTAGTCTAGTATAGCCTTGTTAGAGCCTAGCATGACTTGTTAGACCTTGATAGTGGAGTTTAGACTTGATTAGACTAGGTTGACCTAGTTTGACTTCTAGGGTTGACCAGAGTTGACCAAGAGTTGACTTTGGCCTAGGTTGACTTAGAATCATGTAGAATGCATAGTAGGACTCCATTTTACTATTTTAGACTTGTTGTGACTTGTACTGTTCTATAGGAGACAGACACCACTCCTCGGATAGTATATTCTCTTCAGACACTCAGGATATCAGGCGAGTACATTCTCTGACCGTTTCATACTTGTATGGATTTACATTCTTGCTCTAGATTACTGTACTTGATGCTGACACGATCTTTATCACGGATTGGTACTATATAGATCTTCTTCTGAGATGTTATCTCCCTGTATTCACTAAGTACATATTGTGATGTGCATTTTAATTACATGTTGTATTTATTGAATATCCTTATCATTGTACACTCATTGTGCATATTGTACTCTCAGTATCACATTGAGCCTTTGTACAAGCCATTGTACAAGCTATTGTACAAGCCATTGTACAAGTTATTGTACAAGTCATTGTATAAGGTAACGTAACTGAATTGGATCCTTGTGTATTGATTGGGAAGGGGGAGTAGAAAATGGTTATGTGATCAATCGTATTGTATAAGAAATTGTATATGTCCATTGTACACCCACGTACAAAGGAGTCCCATTTTATTATATAACCTAAACCGTTTACATAACCATATTGTGCTCTACAATCACATGTTCCTTACAGTCTTACTTATCATATATTAGATATTTCCTGTTATCAAATCTCTACTATTTTTCATATATCTCCTTCTTTCAGCGTTTTATGTACTTTACTCTATTGCATGCTTTATATTTCCTAACTCGTTATGAACTTCGTGAGATGTTTTATGCTCACTCCCGTCCTGACAGGACCTGTTGAAAATTTTACAGACGATGAGGAGGAGGCCTGCATAGACACCTACTATGGGGCAGCTGTAGATGCCATGTGTAATCCAGATTTCCAGCCTGATCCGCTAGCTTAGAGACTGAGGCTCCCTAGTCTAGGTTTTCTATTTCTGTCATTTGAGATCTAGATTGTATATATTTTTCATTTCAGTGCTAGAGTCTTGTATTGAGCTGGATGTTCTGATTTGTTATGTCATTAGACACTTAGACTCTCTGGTTGTGTTTATGTGGTTTTTCCTTCATTCCAGTATTTATCTATCTATCTTTCTATCGGTCATTCTGCCTTAGATGTGATTGAGACTGTATATTACTATGTTACCTCAATTCGAAGTGTATACACTGTACAGGTACCTTTATATTTGTTAGATGATTGACCTAGGACAGCGTTCTACCGCCGACACTACAGGGATCCCCTGCCTATCGGGCCCTGTAGTGGACACGACACGAACTTTCTGGACACGAAACTTTGTGGGAGCCTCGGGGCACCCACTTACACGCCATGTGTCAAGTTTCGTGGGCCCACGTGGCGTATCGAGTGAAAAATCCTCGACGCACGAGTTTCTCTATGTTCTGTGCTGTGTGGTTTTGGGCCACTGACACGGGTCTCGTGTCCAACCCTGACACTTTGTGGACACAGGCCAGTGGGCCCATGAGGTAGCCCTATAGGTAGGCTACCCATGTGTGTCACCATGAGATCCATTCGTGTCCTGTGTCGTACATACGACACAAGTGCACGTGTGCACGAGACAGTGCACTAACAGTGCACTGTGTGTATCACTTTGTGATTTCTTGCTATGGACACGCCGTATCAGGCTATGGGTGACACGAGATGATGTGTGGGGTTGTGCACAAGGGGTGTTTACATTTTTCCAAGCTTTAGATTCATGATGGTTGATTATTGCTATTCGTTTCCACATTGGAATCAATGTCTGATACTGAACTATTAACCTGTCATTTTTCCAGTTCCTATTTGATGTTGTTCAATGATTTTAATCCTAGTATTGATGATAATTACTGAGGTTAGGACCTAATTATAATTCTCCTACTTATTACCTTGCCATGGATTAACTTGATGTGTTAAATTGATGTTTAAAACTGTTATTGAATTCTGAGATTGTTGGATTAATCTGAAAACTGAGAATTAGAAAGCATGAATTGATTTCCTATCCTTTCATTCTAATTGAGATTCAAATGGGACTGTGTTGATGAGTGGTGTATAGGTTTAATTGAAGTTGGGTTTTGCCTTTGGCAATCTGAGAAAACAGTGTACTGAAGTACACTGGTTCTCCTGTGTATTCTCATGAACTGGGTTTGGGTTTTCTTCAAAAAACTTAGTTTGGGTTGCTATGTAAAACTGAGTTTTTGTCTCCGTTTCCCATAACCTGAGATTTGGGGTTCATGATAAATCTATATGGGTTGGTTTTGATTTGTGTAATACACTGTTTTTTTAAACTGGTTTCCCTGCTGTTGACCCTGAGATTTATTGAGTAATTATACTGTGGTGGGCATTCATCATAACTGAGAATAGGAAGGGAGGAAACTGTTATTGATTTGTTGAGTTTGCCTTGGTATTTACAACCTGTGTATGCACTGTTTGGGTTTCCTTCAAAAACTGAGATTTGAGAACAATGATTTGATTTCCCTTTCCTTTTCCTTTCTTCTTAACTGGAATAATGTGATGTGTAACCTTAATGTAAAAACTAAGATTTGAGTTCAGTTTTATATAACCTGAGTTTATACACAGTCCTATTCACTGTTACTGTATCACACACACACACACACATTTTTCCTATTCCTTCACTGTTTTGTATATAATCACATTTGACACACACTTCTCTATTGCACACACACACATGTGCACTGTTATTGCTCACTGTTTACAAATTTTAGATTTATCAATATAGCCTAGACACCTAATGCACAGTCTATATTATGACTATACCTATATACATGGTGTGTGAAATGTTGTGGAGAATGTGTATACTTGTGTACTTGTGTGTGATGCATATCTATATGACTACATATAGTATTTAGCCTAGGTATGCATAGTGTTAATCCAAATATTTGTATCTATATATATAATGTTGTATATGCATAGGTGTATGGGTACTTGAAATGTTGGGTGTAGTATAGTATAGCCTTGTTAGAGCCTAGCATGACTTGTTAGACCTAGATAGTGGAGTTTAGACTTGATTAGACTAGGTTGACCTAGTTTGACTTCTAGGGTTGACCAGAGTTGACCAAGAGTTGACTTTGGCCTAGGTTGACTTAGAATCATGTAGAATGCATAGTAGGACTCCATTTTACTATTTTAGACTTGTTGTGACTTGTACTATTTTATAGGAGACATACACCACTCCTCGGACAGTATATTCTCTTCAGACACTCAGGATATCAGGCGAGTACATTCTCTGACCGTTTCATACTTGTATGGATTTACATTCTTGCTCTAGATTACTGTACTTGATGTTGACACGATCCTTATCACGGATTGGTACTATATGGATCTTCTTCTGAGATGTTATCTCCCTGTATTCACTAAGTACATATTGTGATGTGAGTTTCATTTACATGTTGTATTTATTGAATTCCCTTATCATTGTACACTCATTATGCATATTATACTCTCAGTATCACATTGAGCCATTGTACAAGCCATTGTACAAGTCATTGTATAAGTCATTGTATAAGGTAACGTAACTGAATTGGATCCTTGTGTATTGATTGGGGAGGGGGAG
The DNA here is from genome assembly GCA_029216955.1 of Iris pallida. Lineage (NCBI taxonomy): Eukaryota > Viridiplantae > Streptophyta > Magnoliopsida > Asparagales > Iridaceae > Iris > Iris pallida. Next base: position 23,059,278 of record JANAVB010005796.1, read on the forward strand.
TAGAAAATGGTTATGTGATCAATCGTATTGTATAAGAAATTGTATATGTCCATTGTACACCCACATACAAAGGAGTCCCATTTTATTGTATAACCTAACCCGTTTACATAACCATATTGTGCTCTACAATCACATGTTCCTTACAGTCTTACTTATCATATTTAGATATTTTTTGTTATCAAATCTCTACTGTTTTTCATATATCTCATTCTTTCAGCGTTTCATGTACTTTACTCTATTGCATGCTTTATATTTTCTAACTCGTTATGAACTACGTGAGATGTTTTGTGCTCGCTCCCGTCCTGACTGGACCTGTTGAAAATTTTACAGAGGATGAGGAGGAGGCCTGTATAGACACCTACTATGGGGCAGCTGTAGATGCCATGTGTGACCCAGATTTCCAGCCTGATCAGCTAGCTTAGAGACTGAGGCTCCCTAGTCTAGGTTTTCTATTTCTGTCATTTGAGACCTAGATTGTATATATTCTTCATTTCAGTGGTAGAGTCTTATATTGAGCTGGATGTTCTGATTTGTTATGTCAGTAGACACTTAGACTCTCTGGTTGTGTTTATGTGGTTTTTCCTTCATTCCAGTATTTATCTATCTATCTTCCTATCTGTCATTCTGCCTTAGATGTGATTGAGACTGTATATTGCTATGTTACCTCTATTCGGAGTGTATACACTGTACAGGTACCTTTATATTTGTTAGATGATTGACCTAGGACAGCGTTCTACCGCCGACACTGCGGCGTAGGCTGGGCGTCGTTACGTTCTCGTACCCTCACAGTGGGTACGGGTCGTGACACCCACGATAGTTGCAGACGCAATAGACAATGCACAAAAATGCAAAGCCTGTCAAGTCCACGCAGATTTCATCCACCAGCCATCCGAGTTTCTACACCCGACGGTAGCATCGTGGCCCTTTCGAAGCATGGGGAATGGACATCATCGGTCCGATCACTCCGCCTTCGTCCCGAGGACATCGCTTCATACTCGCAATTACAGATTACTTCGCCAAATAGGCGGAGGCTATTCCGCTGGCAGAAGTAAAGACTTCAAACGTGATCAGCTTCCTCAAGCATCACGTCATCTATCGCTTTGGACTGCCCCGAAGGATCATCCATGATAATGGTCCGCAGTTCGCAAGCCACGCCTTCTATCGGTTTTGCAACAAATACTGCATCCAGAATATTGCTTCAACACTATACAACCCGGCGGCTAATGGTCTGGCTGAAGCATTCAATAAAACAATCATCAAGCTTCTCAAGAAGTTCGTGTCATCAAACAAACGCGACTGGAATAAAAAGCTCGGTGAATGCTTATGGGCGTACCGTACTACAGTACGAACTGCTACCGGAAATACACCATTCTCTTTGTTATATGGAAGCGAGATAATTCTCCCACTGGAGACTCAAATCCCCTCACTCCGTATCGCTCTCACCTACAGATTGACGACAGATGATAATCACCATCGCCGACTACAAGAGTTGGAGGCCCTAGATGAGAAGCGCCTATTAGCTCAACAACGAATCGAGCTATAATATGCACGTATCTCCGGAGCCTTCTACAAGAAGGTTAAAATCAGAACATTCCAAGTTGGCGATCTCGTTCTGGCAGTTCGGAGGCCGATGGTTATGACTCACAAAACCGCCGGCAAGTTCCAGCCAAAGTGGGAAGGCCCGTTCATCATTGATGTTGTATTCTCCAATTGAGCTTATCGCCTCGCAAAACAAAATGGAGACTTGCTCATGTTGCCCATCAACGACAAGTTCCTACAGAAGTATTACGTCTGAAATGACATCCTCCAAGGTGATGAGTTACGTACCCGCTGGTACCGCTGAACTCACATCCCGCCTACAAATCTGCCAAAGTGATGAGTTACGTACCCGCTGGTACTGCTGAACTCACATCCCGACAATAAATTTGCCAAAGTGATGAGTCACGTACCCGTTGGTACCACTGAACTCACATCCCGATTATAAATCTGCCAAAGTGATGAGTTACGTACCCGCTGGTACCACTGAACTCACATCCCGACTACAAATTTGCCAAAGTGACGAGTCACGTACCCGCAGGTACCGCTGAACTTACATTCTGGTCCCAAATCTCCCAGATTGTTGAGTTATGTACCCGCAAGTACGGCTGAACTCACATCATGGTCACTACAGATGAATCTATATCCCGTCTTTTAGGTAGTAAGTCATGTATGATTATACCTCTGAACTCTCTTCCCAAAAAGAGCTCACTCCTTATGATCCAATACCCGTACTTTTAGTGCACAAAAAGGGTAACAGATCCACAGATTTTCTAATGACAACCATGTCGATGCTACCTCTGAGTTGTCTTCACTTCCACCAAAAACAAACCGCCCCCTCACATAGAACCTCCATGTCTTCATTACCTCTGACTTGTTCTATATTCCCTTCATGGAGCCCACTCCTGCCATGTCCTCATTACCTCTGAGTGGGAAGGCTCTATCGAAGAAACCCTCATATTTACCACGTCCTCATTACCTCTGAGTAAGTATGTTGGTTCTCTCTCGACCTATTATCCGTACAAAAAAAAACCAGGGTACGCCAAGGATAATAGGCCCACAAATGTCCTCTGTTGACTACAAATGTCCATTGTTGACCCCAAATGCTGTACTAAGTTTCTTAGTACATGCCCCTCACTTCTCATCATGTCCCCGGGGCCCAGCTGCCCTATGGCATTCTTTCTTTCGATACCAGGAACGTCCATAGACACCTTACTGTGGATTTGTTCCAAGTATCCCCATCAACTTGTTGTCTGTACCTAAAACCAAGGTATGCCAAGGGTAACAAGTCCACAAACAGTTCCCCAGTGGGCTAAATACTACAAACACAATAAGCAGTACAAATAAAGTGTAGAATAAAGCATACTCTTTTATTTGAAAGGCAAATGTACTACATGTTCTGGGGACCACGTCCCACTCAAGAAAGGAAAAGAACGAAAATAAAAGAAGGAAAAAAGTCGACTATGGTTCGGCGATACATAACTCCATGAGACGGTCTCTCAGCAAGACAGTCGACCGCTCGAACCCTTGCTGGGCCCTACGCTCAGCCTCCCGAGCCAACCACTCTGCGTCTTCTAGGTACGTATGAGCCTGCCAGCCATCCTCGAGCTTCTTCAAAGCACGCTCCAGGCTATCAGAAGCTCGGGAGACCCTTTCGGCCTCCTGAACGATCAGCTCTTTGTCCGCACGGGAAGCTTCAAGCTCAGACTCCAAGAAAGCCATCTTCTTCTGGAGTTGAAGGATCTGCTCCCGTGTATCAACTATTCTGCGAGAGACGGCCCCTTCCCGAGCTGTGCAATCCTCGCTCCTGTGGCTCAGTCGATCGTATTGAAGAGATAGGTCACCGAGGTCCTTCATTATAGCCGGCTTGGACTTATCTCATGTGGCCCTTACCTTCTCCAGGACAGTGGTAAGGAAGCCCTGCTCTTGATCTATTGCGACAGACAGATCAGCTTGCTTCATCGCTTGAAACTTGGCTACAAGCTGGTCAACCTCCAACAATCTGTGTTCCAGAAGCGCAGCTTTCCCTGCCCCACTAGGGAGGGCTTTAAGAATTTCAATGTGGCCTTGGGCACATTGTCGGGCCAAAGCGAAGGGGGCCCCCCGCTCTACGGCAGCTTCGACCCCTCTCTTCAAGTGGCGGTAGAAACTGTCAACCACATCCTGTGACGCCTCATCCAGAACTACCGTAGTGGACGGTGTCAAAGGAAGCGTAGCTGGCAGTGTCGAGGAAGACGCAATAGAACTTGCCGCCCCTGCCACAAGGGAAATAAATTCTGAGGGAAAGGACGCTTGAACAGCGGCCAATTCTTCCTCCGTGGCCTGAACAATCTGGATACCCGGTAAGGCTGAGAGGTCAACCCTCAAAGTCATACGAGCAGAGGAAGATGCAGGGACCATTGCTCCCTGTCCAGGCTGTGCCACCATATGACCTACCGAACTCGATCCGGCGGGAGGCCAACTCGTTCCGGCGGGAGGCCCCTCAAGATAAGTCGGAAGAGGAGGGGGCACGCTCCCTTCCACCAAATCCATGCTGGCAGAGCCTACCTTAATAATGTCCGTCATTGGCACTGAAGGGGCAGGACCTGTATGTCCAGAGCAACCATCAATCAGCATACCCCGAAGGATGTGATGATAGAGCGAATGGGCCTCCTCACTAGTCAAAATTTGGCTTATCTTACCAGGGAAGGGTTGTGGAGGCGGAGGCTCGCTTACAATCGCTATAGTCCCCTCACCAGTAACCCCCAAGCCGAATTCAGCTGGCTCTTCTGCCCCAGCCGCCCTGAAAGGAGGTACGACTGGATCAGCATCACTTTAATGGAATTCAGCAGTTTCGGGAACAGGTTCATCGGAGCCCCCGTCGTCTCGAGTCGTGACCTCAGCAACGTGAGATCCATCAGCCGTAATCGAGGGAGCCCCGACAGAAATAATCCCAGCACACATGTTATTGATCAAAGTATTCAGGGCTGGATAGACTTCAGAAACAGTGGCCGGTTCTCGAGATTCTTCTTCTTCTGACGCCTACGAGAGAGAAAAAAAATGATTAAGGTCAAAGTTCAGAAGAAAGGAAGAACTGAATAAAGATGGCAGTAACTCGATTTACCTCCGAAGCGGGGTCGACATCCTTGCTTCTCTCCTTTATAGTTAGCTTGCGACGTCTGGTCACAGCTCGTTTCCGGGAGAAAGGAATACCGCCAACAGTGGAGATTTGCCTGCTATGTTTTCGTACAGGAATAGGTGCAACAGGCGGCTGATCCGCCACCATCTCATCCGACATAATAGGCGGCTGATCCGCCCCAACATCTTCTACCGGAAGGGAAGAGTTATCTGCATCATGCTCATCATTATCTTCGTCCGCAGTGGTGGACTCTGAGTCAGGCACGGGAACTGTGTTTGCCTTCCTCTTCCTCTTCTTAGACCCCTTGTGCTTCTCCTCCAAGCCAGTACCCACGATAAAACTGGTACTCGGGTCGAAACTAACGGGAGGCTTGCTCGTCGTAACATGGCATATGGCCGCCATATACAAAATCTCCTCCTGACGCCTCGCCATCAGGGACTGAAAAGGTGGTTCGGGTATGAACCGTGTCGTAATAATGTCATAACGTGATACCATCAAGGACGCTACCCTCAAAGCCCAGGCAAGAGCTGGGACTGTCAAAGAATAGCTGGCTATACCCGAACTGGCAGGAAAACCTGCTGGGCAAGTAGGGCTCCAGGTAGACGTTGTTGCGATTATGATATACTAGGTGCGTTGGGCGGATATGACGCAGCCAATGGAGCATTTTTTCTGGTAAGAGGAGAGGGGGTTCGGTACCATCAACATGTGCTCTCCTCACTTCTTCAGCAGTAAAATAAGGTACGGACACAAAAAAGTCATATCCGTCCACTCTCGCCAGCGCTCTCCGACAGGCTGGCATGGTGCTGTACTCCCAGGGCTGATGGTGGAATCGGAAAATGAAAGCATCATCAGCCATAATGCCATCTTCTGCTCCAGGCCTCATCAAAGACCGGCAGTGCATTAACAGCCACCCCATTAGATAATGGTAAGGCAACTCTACGCGCTCAAAATCCATCACCATGTCACGGGCGATGACCTTGGACGAAAATGTACGAAGGCCATGGTGTATGCTGCACACCATGGCCGGAAGAAGGGCCAATTTGACCCTAAAAACCAGCTTTACGGCGGGAAGGATAAAGTGGCGACTGATCCTCTCAATAGAACCCGTCCCTCCGGAGACTATGCAGTTCCGCAGCCACACCATCAGAAATCCTGCAAGGAGCGCCTTCTCCGACAGCCGCTGAGTACCATGATAAAAATAACTAAAGGAGTCGGTCTTACTCCCAAAAGTGTCGCCCGTGGACCTCGATCTCTTGGCAGTTGACACCAAGTGTTGTACCTCCTCATGAGTCTGAGGATCTCGGGAAGAAACCCGGCCTGAGGCACCGAGTGTGAAAAGGTATGTGACCCAGGTGGTGGTGTGAGGAGTGCTCCCTTCCGAGCTACCATCTTTTTTGATAGCCGTCTGATGACAAGTACTGTGGTGACAAAATAATTCTCGATACACGGCAACAAAGCCCTGGAACTGTCGATCCAAATCCTTGAGCTCTTCGCTCATAGGGGTGTACACTTCAAAGACTTCTTCCCCCCAGGGCAGCTTGGAGACAACATACATCTCGTGGAGAGCAAATTCTAGCTCCCCTTCGGGCGTGAAGAAGGTACCCATCCTCCGGTTGTACATCTCCAGGAGAGCCATGAACAACGGTTTATTTATGGGTAGACCATGACAGGTGCCCCGAATGGCTTGGTAAAGGCCGATCTCACGCAGGAAAGCCTCATACTTTTGCAGAATCTACATGGTCAAGTTGGCCCACGTAGGGATAAGGTTTATCCAATTCACCAACGCCAATCGGCCGACAGGATAAGACCCTTTCCGAGCAAGCTGATTCAAGAAGGTATCAGCTTGGGTGAACGTGAAATTGGGACCCGTTACGTTTATGAAGGTACCCGGAGCAAGTCCCATCACGTACCGACTGACCGATTCCCTTCTCGGATACGCTGACCCCAAATTCCTATTGTAATAGATGTTTCGCACAAACATCTCTGACTTGCTAGGAGTCAAGGATTCTACCATCTTTCTGTCTAGCGGTAGCATATTGAACCAGGACAAAGAAAAATGATGCTCTATCGAAGGGATATGGATCTCCACCCCGTCAAGAGTAAAGTCCCAGCTCTCGAAGATATCCAGCGCCCGGGTGTTCTTCACAGACAAAGCATCCCCAAAAAGGAACGCAGGCTTCAGGTATTCCCCCTCCAATTGCACTGAGTTTATCATGGCGCAGAGGAAGTGAAAGGACTGCTTCTTGATAGCATTCACCCTCTCCAAAGGCTCTTTTGTGAGCTGGTTCGTCATATACTCGACTATATGATCGTACCTATAGCCCATAGCAGATTGGGAGCGCCCTACCAGAAGTTCTCCAGCAGCATTCACTGGCAGATTCACTGGAGAAGGAAAAAAAAAACAAATCAAAAGATGGCTTAAACGAAACTACTAAGTGCTTTGGCTTACATGAGCTTATGCGGCTCTATTTTAAGACGAGCTTATGCGGCTCTGTTTAAAAATGAGCTTATGCGGTTTTGTTTTAAAAGAGCTCATGCGGCTCTGTTCAAACATGAGCTTATGCGACACTGATTAACGTAAGCTTATGCGGCTCTGTTTAGCATGGGCTTATGAGGTTCTACTTAGCGAAGCATTATGCGGCTTATTTCAGAGGAGCTCATGCGGCTCGATTCAGCACAACCTTATGCGGCCCAGTCCAGACGAGCTTATGCGGTCCTGTTTGAGGAGGGCTTCATGAGGCTCAAATCAGAGGGACTTATACAGCTATGTTCGAAGGGTCATCATGCGGTCCAGTATGTGGAGCATCTATGCGTCCACTAGACAACTCCCATGCCGCTCGGACATGGGGTATACCTGTAGTGCCCCGTCCCGCTCAGTCAATCGGAGGAATAGAAATGCCGACGACGTTCGGACTTAGCCTTACAACGGCTACTCGGAGACATCGCTCGGTCGAGGCGACCGCTCGCTCAGGTGGGGTAGTTTCGGTGAACTTGCCTCATCTTTGCCTTTACATAATAAATCGCATGTTTTCAACTGGCACAAGTAGGCTTAATAATAAAAGAGATGAATCCACATAGCTAAAGGGAGAAATCCCGACGGGTCGAATTGAGATAGAATATGGAAAGGTCCAACGGTCGGCTTAGAGTTGGTGTACGGCGTGCTTTGAAAATGACACTCGGTCCTTCGTCCCGTGGCTTGGGAGAAGGAAAGTTGGTCTTCGACACAAAACTGTGAATTAGCCTAAGTCATAGGCGTCACCCGCGTAAATGCTCGACAAAGCATGCACGCTACCATGATACAAGGCTGGGCATAGCCTTTGCTGGTCCCTTGAGTTAAGTTGTAGGCTTGGTGAAGTTAGGCTAAGTGATGGCGGTCAACCTAAGTCATTCCAAGGGTCTTGCATGGTCATTGGACAACTTGTCGACAAGGGGGTTTCCCCGTAACGGCAACCCATAGCCATGGGACCGTTTCGGCCGAGAATGGAAACACAGTGGTAGTTGTGCTGGCTCTACAGCACCGGGTCAGTCGGGGACTTCCAGGGGGCTAGCTACCTTGCGCTAGAAGGGTCCCGGCCGACCGCAAGCTACGTGTCCAGGTATAGCTTGTTATGCTAGTGACCTCATATAGATGAGTCGGCATGGGCGGCGATCCGCGTAGATGTCTTTGGACTGAGTCGAGTATTAGGTGAAGTGGATCAAGAGTCGAGTCGAATGCGTGCTCGGTCAGAAGACAATGTTTGGGCCTAAGATTTGGCTGTAACGAAGACACCGTGCTTCGGCACGAGATGTGGCATCGAGTCTAATGTTGTCAGCATATAAGTTGCATACTTTGGATGTGAGTTGTCTTGAGTCTAAGTCAGGAAAGGTCGCAAGGCAAAGTTGGTCGAGTGACACTTAACCCCCAAGTCTTGATTGGGTCAGTTGTTGATTTAGTAGCAAACGGCCGCGAGGTGAATATATGGTTGAGTCGCACATAGTTATGAGGCACGACACAAGGGAATTGTAGCACGATCGTAAGGAAATTGGGTACTACCGCGTAGTTGCGTCTTTGATTTCAAGCCGTAAGGCAAATACGACTTGATAGGTTAACGTTGTTGGCACGAGAAGGATCTTGAGGCAAGGTAGGAGTTAACGTTGTCGTTGCAAGCACGAGATGGTCTAGAGACACAGAATAGGCCATGGCGTCGGTCCTAAAACTGATCCTAAGGCAAGAGTAGAAAGACAATCATAAAGGGGACTAAGTTGCACAAAAGTAAATCTAACGTGTTGCTTTTGTACGGGTGGGCGAGGAGCTCATTCCACCAGTACAGTTGAGTACTGACACCCACTTAGTTTACATGTGCAGGCACAGGTAGAAGCTCGTGGCACGGGGCTCGCTTGGATGCATCGAGGCATAGAGTTCCTTGGAGATTCGAAGCGCGCGGCCGCATGGAGTAAAGACTTATACAGGACATACTGTATGGACATCGCCTTCTGAAGCTTCCGCTGGAGTCAGGACTTGTATTGAGAGATGAGGGAGAGAGATGAGTGACTTGTAATGTGAGCTTGAGTGAACTTGAGAGAATTATAATCTTGGCCTTGCGCCCCCAATGTAATCGTTGTTTCAATATCAATAAAGAGTTCTTTTGAGTAACTGGCATTTTGTTCTAAATTCTGCTGCTATTATTCAATGTCTCTGTTCGGAACTTCTGTGCGACGACCCGTCGCAGCCGCTGAAATCGATCGTTATGGAACCCGCCTTGCACGAGCGTAATCTAGGCTCGTGCGGCATCACGCCTTAGCGAGGACGAGCGCTCCTACGGGAGCGGGGCGTGACATAATGGTATCAGAGCACGGCTTTACGTCCTTGGACTATCGATTGAATTCTTTAACTCCACTGTTCCGCAAACTCTGAATTGTTGCTTCTGCAAAGTTGATATCGTTGGTACCCTCTCTCTCAAATGTCCCACGGGATGTCCATACAATAAGTCTAACTATTTTGTAAAACATAGGAGAACAGTTTTTGACAACAAAATAAAAAGATGGTTCGCGTAAGCACGGTTGGCTAAGTCGGGCTGGGCATATACACCAAAGTTGCGTCGACCTTAGAAAAGTCGAGTGCGGGATTCGAATTGTATTGGACGAGAATGAGTTAAACTCGATTGAGTAAAATGGGATGATTATCGATAGGGGTGCTATCGAACGACGATGTTATCGTCGATGCGATATAGGTGAGCATGCTTGAAATTTAAGGAATCGTTCGGATGAAAATTCGAGGAAGTAGATTGTGAATCGAATGATAGTTTTGAAAATTTGTTGAATGACTTCATTCATGCGTGGTGTATGCGATAGGCTCAGGAATGTCGATCGATCGATTGAGGATACGGGGTATCGGTGAGTCTATCAGCAAGCGTCGTACATATGCAAAGCCATAGATTGAGTATCGATGAATAAGTTTTAGTCTTGGAGTTTGACGAATCGATTCGAACAACTTAGGAATTGACGTGCACGAAACGTGCACGGGATTGAGGATTGTGCGAAGTATGAAACGTGAGAATGATTGAGTAGGTGAAATCAAATCGAGGAAAAGTTAAGGTGTGCGAAGGGATAACTTGATCGAAGAAATTGATAGGGATCGTCTACGAAAAGTTAGCACGACAGGTAGATAACGTGCATAAAAGGTTTAATTTTGAAGTTACGCGAATGACTCTAAGGATTGGATTGAATGTTGCTCGATGATTTGAGTTAGCAAAAGGGAGATGCGAATGGAGGAAATACGTTGGTCGATGACTTAAGATAGACGGATGAACGAATACGCAAATTTGGGTTTGAAGAATTTGATGTTGTGAATGATTCGAGGGATAATGATCGAACTTGAATTGAATGTCGAGGAGATTATCCAATCGGACAATAGCATTATTCGTACGACTCGAAATTTGGTTGCAACGGAAGATCGTCAGGTTACGCATATCGTCCATGGTATTGAGGCGTATCAAAGATCGATATGCGATAACTCGAGGGTACTCTGATTCGGCGAAAGACGATCGTGCAAGTGTTGTTGTTCGGTTGGATGCAATACTTAGGATTTTGATCGAGATGAATGTTGGATTAAAATGATCGTGTCTTGATGGTTACGTTGATAGCCACAACGTCGACGATCTTGTCTTTTGCGAGCACAACTCCAGCCTCGCATATGCGTCACATCGGATTTTGGGGCAATTGTTCCGCGTGAGCGCTGACATGGTGATTCATGTTGCGGGAATAATCGAACTCAGAAAATCAGGACGCGACAACTTTGATTATCTCGACTTGTCAGTCTGATGTAAGGAAAGTTTGAGGATGTTAGGACTTACGATTGATTAATGAAATAAACTTGAGGATTGAGTAGGTCCAATCCGCTTATCGAGAATGAATTAGTCTAGACTTGAACAAGAGTTACGTCCCGATGAGAATAATTATCCCGCGGGAGCGTGCATGGTGATTCGTGCCCACCGTGGATAATCTGACTCGCGTGAGATCGGAGCGTAACATATTATTAAGTCAGATGACCTTGTGATCGATTACGTGAATTTGGAATAGATGACTTCGGAAGTATGGAATATGAAATTGTGGTTCAACGATGAATTGTGTCATAGCGTGCTTGACTTGGAGATTGATAGGTAGATTATGTCGAACGTATGCGAAGAGATAGACTATGCGAAATAGCTTGTTGGACGAGCGATACTGAGCTGTTAAAGATTTGGTTGAGTGAAATTATCGTAGGATGGCTTTGCTGAACGACTCGGACCCCGTACAACGAGATATTGGGATGTGTGTAGGGAATCGATGCTCGATGTTTAGAAATCAGAGTGATACGAGCTTGGGTAGAAAGACCCCGTACTATAAAATTTGGTTTGACCTTAGGATGGGGTCAGTGTTGATATTGTTGTTTGGGAACTATGATTCAAATACTGACGGAAAGTCGTAGCCTAGTAGTTAGGCAGACGTCCGAGTGCGGAGTGGTAGAATTTGTGGAGGCACCACTCGCGAGTATCGGTTGAAATGCATGTATATCAAGGACGCTTGAATACGTGCACGATCCGACTCGAGGGGTAATGGCAGAATTCGCTATCACGAGGCTTGGCTGAAATGCATATATTTTGGGGACGCCTAAAATATGTGCACGATCCATACTAAGTGATACGTTGAATTCAAGTGAGATTTGAGGAACGGGAAGGTGTCAAAGATTTTTGAGATTGTAAGTTTTGAAGAAAAGATTGAGGGTAGCACGAGCCTAGCTCGGATTTGGGAAAAGCATAGGCGTAGTGTACACGAGAGTTCTTGAATGTTGAGTGAAGTGATAAGTCGATAAGTGTACTCAGTTAGTTTCGAGGACGAAACTTTTTCTGAGTGGTGTATGATGTAGTGCCCCGTCCCGCTCAGTCAATCGGAGGAATAGGAACGCCGACGGCGTTCGGACTTAGCCTTACAATGGCTACTCGGAGACATTGCTCGGTCGAGGTGACCGCTCACTCAGGTGGGGTAGTTTCGGTGAACTCGCCTCATCTTTGCCTTCACATAATAAATCACATGTTTTCAACTTGCACAAGTAGGCTTAATAATAAAAGAGATGAATCCACATAGCTAAAGGGAGAAATCCCGACGGGTCGAATTGAGATAGAATATGGAAAGGTCCAACGGTCGGCTTAGAGTTGGTGCACGGCGTGCTTTGAAAATGACACTCGGTCCTTCGTCCCGTGGCTTAGGAGAAGGAAAGATGGTCTTCGACATAAAATTGTGAATTAGCCTAAGTCATTGGCGTCGCCCGCGTAAATGCTCGATAAAGCATGCACGCTACCATGATGCAAGGCTTGGCATAGCCTTTGCTCGTCCCTTGAGTTAAGTTGTAGGCTTGGTGAAGTTAGGCTAAGTGATGGCGGTCAACCTAAGTCATTCTAAGCAAGGTCCTACGAGTTCCACGATGGGCCTAAGGCACGATGCACAGACTTAGTATTTAAGGCATGAACCACGGTTGATTGAGTGAGTTTTGGAGAAAGGACTATCGAATAGGCATTGAGTGAAAGGAAATGATATGGTAACATGGAAAGAATGCTCGGGACTGCGGGTCGTCAAGGGGTCTCAAATGATAGAAAGAATGGATATTGGTTTGAAAGAAATGATAATACTGAGAGTACAATGACTGTGTAAGATGTCAGTTTGAGTGAAGGGTCTTGCATGGTCACTGGACAACTTATCGACAAGGGAGAGTTTCCCTGTAACGGCAACCCATGGCTATAGGACCGTTTCGACCGAGAATGGAAACACGGTGGTAGCTGTGCTGGCTCGACAGCACCGGATCAGTCGGGGACTTCCAGGGGCTAGCTACCTTACGCTAGAAGGGTTCCGGCCGACCGCAAACTACGTGTCCAGGTATAGCTTGTTATGCTAGTGACCTCATATAGATGAGTCGGTATGGGCGGCAATCCGCGTAGATGCCTTTGGACTGAGTCGAGTATTTGGTGAAGTGGATCAAGAGTCGAGTCGAATGCGTGCTTGGTCAGAAGACAATGTTTGGGCCTAAGATTTGGCTGCAACGAAGACGCCGTGCTTCGGCACGAGATGTGGCATCGAGTCTAATGTTGTCATCATATAAGTTGCATAGTTTGGATGTGAGTTGTCCTGAGTCTAAGTCAGGAAAGGTCGCAAGGCAAAGTTGGTCGAGTGACACTTAACCTCCAAGTCTTGATTGGGTCAGTTGTTGATTTAGTACCAAAGGGCCACGAGGCGACTATATGGTTGAGTCGCACATAGTTGTGAGGCACGGCACAAGAGAATTGTAGCACGGTCGTAAGGAAATTGGGTACTACCGCGTAGTTGCGTCTCTGATTTCAAGCCGTAAGGCAAACACGACTCGATAGGTGAACGTTGTTGGCACGAGAAGGATCTTGAGGCAAGGTAGGAGTTAACGTTGTCGTTGCAAGCACGAGATGGTCTAGAGACACAGAATAGGCCAAGGAGTCGGTCCTAAAACTGGTCCTAAGGCAAGAGTAGAAAGATAATCATAAAGGGGACTAAGTTGCACAAAAGTAAATCTAACGTATTGGTTTTATATGGGTGGGCGAGGAGCTCATTCCACCAGTACAGTTGAGTACTGACACCCACTTAGTTTACATGTGCAGGCACAGGTAGAAACTCATGGTGCGGGGCTCGCTTGGATGCGTCGAGGCATGGAGTTCCTTGGCGATTCGAAGCACGCGGCCGCATGGAGTAAAGACTATTACAGGACATAATGTATGGACATCACCTTTCGAAGCTTTCGCTGGAGTCAAGACTTGTATTAAGAGATGAGGGAGAGAGATGAGTGACTTGTAATGTGAGCTTGAGTGAGCTTGAGAGAATTGTAATCTTGGCCTTGCGCCTCCAATGTAACCGTTGTTTCAATATCAATAAAGAGTTCTTTTGAGTAACTGGCATTTTGTTCTAAATTCCGCTGCTATTATTCAATGTCTCTGCTCGGGACTTCTGTACGACGACCCGTCGCAGCCGCTGAAATCGGCCGTTATGGAACCCGCCTTGCACGAGCGCAATCTAGGCTCGTACGGCATCACGCCTTAGCGAGGACAAGCGCTCCTACGGGAGCGGGGCGTGATATAATGGTATCAGAGCACGGCTTTACGTCCTTGGACTATCGATTGAATTCTTTAACTCCGTTGTTTCGCAAACTCTGATTTGTTGCTTCCGTAAAGTTGATATCGTTGGTGTGCTCTCTCGCAAATGTCCCACGGAATATCCATACAATAAGTCTAACTATTTTGTAAAACATAGGAGAACAGTTTTTGACAACAAAATAAAAAGATGGTTCGCGTAAGCACGGTTGGCTTAGTTGGGCTGGGCATATACACCAAAGTTGCGTCGACCTTAGAAAAGTCGAGTGCGGGATTGGAATTGTATTGGACGAGAATGAGTTAAACTCGATTGAGTAAAATGGGATGATTATCGATAGGGGTGCTATCGAACGACGATGTTATCGTCGATACGATATAGGTGAGCGTGCTTGAAATTTAAGGAATCGTTCGGACGAAAATTCGAGGAAGTAGATTGTGAATCGAATGATAGTTTTGAAAATTTGTTGAATGACTTCATTCCTGAGTGGTGTATGCGATAGGCTCAGGAATGTCGATCGATCGATTGAGGATGCGGGGTGTCGGTGAGTCTATCAGCAAGCGTCGCACATATGCAAAGCCATAGATTGAGTATCGATGAATAAGTTTTAGCCTTGGAGTTTGACGAATTGATTCGAACAACTTAGGAATTGATGTGCACGGAACGTGTACGGGATTGAGGATTGTGCGAAGTATGAAACATGAGAATGATTGAGTATGTGATATCAAATCGAGGAAAAGTTAAGGTGTGCGAAGGGATAACTTGATCGAGGAAATTGATAGTGATCGTCTACGAAAAGTTAGCACGACAGGTAGATAGCGTGCATAAAAGGTTTGATTTTGAAGTTACGCGAATGACTCTAAGGATTGGATTGAATGTTGCTCGATGATTTGAGTTAGCAAAAGGGAGATGCGAATGGAGGAAATACGTTGGTCAATGACTTAAGATAGACGGATGAACGAATACGCAAATTTGGGTTTGAGGAATTTGATGTTGTGAATGATTCGAGGGATAATGATCGAACTTGAATTGAATGTCGAGGAGATTATCCAGTCGGACGATAGCATTATTCGCACGACTCGAAATTTGGTTGCAACGAAAGATCGTCAGGTTACGCATATCGTCGATGGTATTGAGGCGTATCAAAGATCGATATGCGATAACTCGGGGGTACTCTGATTCGGCGAAAGACGATCGTGCAAGTGTTATTGTTCGGTTGGATGCAATACTTAGGATTTTGATCGAGATGAATGTTGGATGAAAATAATCGTGTCTTGATGGTTACGTTGATAGCCACAACGTCAATGATCTTGTCTTGTGCGAGCGCAACTCCAGCCTCGCACATTCGTCGCATCGGATTTTGGGGCGATTATTCCGCGTGAGCGCTGACATGGTGATTCATGTCACGGGAATAATCGAACTCGGAAAATCAGGACGCGACAACTTTGATTGCCTCAACTTGTCGGTTTGATGCGAAGAAAAGTTTGAGGATGTTAGGACTTACGATTGATGAATGAAATAAACTTGAGGATTGAGTAGGTCCAATCCGTACATCGATAATGAATTAGTCTAGACTTGAAAAAGAGTTACGTCGCGATGAGAATAATTATCCCGCGGGAGCGTTCATGGTGATTCGTCCCACCGTGGATAATCTGACTCGCGTGAGATCGGAGCGTAACATATTATTAAGTCAGACGACCTTGTGATCGATTACGTGAATTTGGAATAGATGACTTCGAAAGTATGGAATGTGAAATTGTGGTTCAACGATGAATTGTGTCATAGCGTGCTTGACTTGGAGATTGATAGGTGGATTATGTCGAACATGTACGAAGAGATAGACTATACGAAATAGCTTGTTGGACGAGCGATACTGATATGTTAAAGATTTGGTTGAGTGAAATTATCGTAGGATGGCTTTGCTGAACGACTCGGACCCCGTGCGACGAGATGTTGGGATGTGTGTAGGGAATCGATGCTCGATGTTTAGAAATCAGAGTGATGCGAGCTTGGGTAGAAAGACCCCGTACTATCAATTTGGTTTGACCTTAGGATGGGGTCAGTGTTGATATTGTTGTTTGGGAACTATGATTCTAATACTGACGGAAAGACATAGCCTAGTAGTTAGGCAGACGTCCGAGTGCGAAGTGGTAGGATTTGTGGAGGCACCACTCGCGAGTATCGATTGAAATGCATATATATCAAGGACGCTTGAATACGTGCACGATCCGACTCGAGGGATAATGGCAGAATTTGCTATCACGAGGTCTGGCTAAAACGCATGTATTTTGGGGACGCCTAAAATATGTGCAGGATCCATACTAAGTGATACGTTGAATTCAAGTAAGGTTTGAGGAACGGGAAGGTGTCGAAGATTTTTGAGATTGTCAGTTTTGAATAAAAGATTGAGGGTAGCACGAGCGTGGCTCGGATTGGGGAAAAGCATAGACGTAGTGTGTGCGAGAGTTCTTGAATGTTGAGTGAAGTGATAAGTCGATAAGTTTACTCAGTTAGTTTCGAGGACGAAACTTTTTCTGAGTGGTGTATAATGTAGTGCCCCATCCCGCTCAGTCAATCGGAGGAATAGGAATGCCGACGGCGTTCAGACTTAGCCTTACAACGGCTACTCGGAGACATCGCTCGGTCGAGGCGACCGCTCGCTCAGGTGGGGTAGTTTCGGTAAACTCGCCTCATCTTTGCCTTCACATAATAAATCCCATGTTTTCAACTTGCACAAGTAGGCTTAATAATAAAAGAGATTAATCCACATAGCTAAAGGAAGAAATCCCGACGGGTCGAATTGAGATAGAATATGGAAAGGTCCAACGGTCGGCTTAGAGTTGGTGCACGGCGTGCTTTGAAAATGACACTCGGTCCTTCGTCCCGTGGCTTGGGAGAAGGAAAGTTGGTCTTTGACAGAAAACTGTGAATTAGCCTAAGTCATAGGCATCGCCTGCATAAATGCTCGATAAAGCATGCACGCTACCATGATGCAAGGCTTGGCATAGCCTTTGCTCATCCTTTGAGTTAAGTTGTAGGCTTGGTGAAGTTAGGCTAAGTGATGGCGGTCAACCTAAGTCATTCCAAGTACGGTCCTACGAGTTCCACGATGGGCCTAAGGCACGATGCACGGACTTAGTGTTTGAGGCATGAACCACGGTTGATTGAGTGAGTTTTGGAGAAAGGACTATCGAATAGGCATTGAGTGGAAGGAAATGATATGGTAACATGGAAAGAATGCTCGCGACTATAGGTTGTCGAGGGGTCTCAAATGATAGAAAGAATGGATATTGGCTTAAAAGAGATGATAACACTGAGAGTACAATGACTGTATGAGACGTCAGTTTGAGTGAAGGGTCTTGCATGGTCATTGGACAACTTATCGACAAGGGAGAGTTTCCCCGTAACGGCAACCTATGGCCATGGGACCGTTTCAGCCGAGAATGGAAACACGGTGGTAACTGTGCTGGCTCGACAGCACTGGGTCAGTCGGGGACTTCCACGGGGCTAGCTACCTTGCGCTAGAAGGGTCCCGGCTGACCGCAAGCTACGTGTCCTGGTATAGCTTGTCATGCTAGTGACCTCATATAGATGACTCGGCATGGGCGGTGATCCGTGTAGATGCCTTTGGACTGAGTCGAGTATTAGGTGAAGTGGATCAAGAGTCGAGTCGAATGCGTGCTCGGTCAGAAGACAATATTTGGGCCTAAGATTTGGCTGCAACGAAGATACCGTGCTTCGACACGAGATGTGGCATCGAGTCTAATGTTGTCAGCATATAAGTTGCATAGTTTGGATGTGAGTTGTCCTGAGTCTAAGTCAGGAAAGGCCGCAAGGCAATGTTGGTCGAGTGACACTTAACCCCCAAGTCTTGATTGGTTCAGTTGTTGATTTAGTAGCAAAGGGCCGCGAGGCGACTATATGGTTGAGTCGCACATAGTTGCGAGGCATGGCCGAAGGGAATTGTAGCACGGTCGTAAGGAAATTAGGTACTACCGCGTAGTTGCGCCTCTGATTTCAAGCCGTAAGGCAAACACGACTCGATAGGTTAACGTTGTTGGCACGAGAAGGATCTTGAGGCAAGGTACGAGTTAACGTTGTCGTTGCAAGCACGAGATGGTCTAGAGACAAAGAATAGGCCAAGGCGTCGGTCCTAAAGCTGATCCTAAGGCAAGAGTAGAAAGACAATCATAAAGGGGACTAAGTTGCACAAAAGTAAATCTAACGTGTTGGTTTTGTATGGGTAGGCCAGGAGCTCATTCCACCAGTATAGTTGAGTACGGACACCCATTTAGTTTACATGTGCAGGCACAGGTAGAAGCTCGTAGCGCGGGGCTCGCTTGGATGCGTCGAGGCATGGAGTTCCTTGGCGATTCGAAGCGCACGGTCGCATGGAGTAAAGACTTATACAGGACATAATGTATGGACATCGCCTTCCGAAGCTTCCACTGGAGTCAAGACTTGTATTGAGAGATGAGGGAGAGAGATGAGTGACTTGTAATGTGAGCTTGAGTGAGCTGGAGAGAATTGTAATCTTGGCCTTGCGTCCCTAATGTAACAGTTCTTTCAATATCAATAAAGAGTTCTTTTGAGTAACTGGCATTTTGTTCTAAATTTCGCTGCTATTATTCAATGTCTCTGCTCGGGACTTCTGTGCGACGAACCATCGCAGCCACTAAAATCGGTCGTTATGGAAACCGCCTTGCACGAGCGCAATCTAGGCTCGTGCGACATCACGCCTTAGCGAGGACGAGCGCTCCTACGGGAGCGGGGCGTGACAATACCCCCATCCGGTTCGGACATGGGACGTACATGCGGCCCATACAATTTGAACAGTTCGACAAAAATGAGGAACGCATTAAAGGCCTGTGCATAAAGCATGCAACATGGCCGTCTTTGTTTCAAAGTATACGATCCGCCTAAACCCTTACCATCAATGGGGGGTGAACGTCGGGGTGGACTTCAGGCGTCGTGGATGACGAAGAAGCCACTCCCTTTCCCTTCGGCACGGCTGTAGAATCTTTGGGGGCCATTATCGATGATGATCGGAGAAGGAAGACGAAGACAGAAATCCAGGGCAAGAAGAGTAGACAGGAGAAAGTAAAGGATTCTCTCCGTCCTAACACGCTCCTATTTATAGGCAGAAGGAGAGGGGGCTTATGAACCGGCGGACGCTTCGATCCGCGTGCAGCATAAAAAGAACGAACCGACTCTTCGGGCATCGAGGCAATCTAATATTTAAAACTAACCCTTAGGATCCTGCCCCAAAAGGTGGCTTTAAATCTGAAAACAAATCAAGAGCAATCAATGCAAAGATTTGCACACGTGGCAGGGAAGATGTGGCAGGGAGCCTATGCGGCTAAGAAGTCATGCGGCTAGGAAGCCTTTGCGGCCAGGAAGCCTATACGGCCAGAATAGCCATGCTTCTTATTCAAAGTATTTCAATTTTACAAATTGAAAACTTTGAAGGGGGTCTTGTAGAAGCATGGAAAAAAACAGAGAAAAGCCCATGCGGCTCCAACAGAAGGATCCTTATGCGGCTCAAAAATGACTTATGCGCCTCATGCGGCTCGGGTAGCCCTATGCGGCTCAAAAAAGAGCTACGTGGCCCTAAACAGTTCTTCTCTACAGCTGGCCATAAAGTGACTGCTCCCTTTAAATGTTCTGACATGAAGTGATAACTCTGACATTAAAGTTGAAATAATAAACTTTGACATGACGGCATATTCCTCGGGAAACGAAAAAAATCTCCGATGCAGCTGGCACGATCCACCAACTCCAAAGCCCCCCACGCGGCTGATGCTATCATGCAGCTCGGATCGTGGAGACCATCGTCATACGGCTCAAAGAATCCACCCCATGCGGCCGCTGTTCTCATGCGGCTCGGATCGTAGGGATCATCTCCATGCGGCTCAAATATTGAGAGGCTATGCCCATGCAGCCTTGACACGTGGCTAGTCTTATGCGGCTCAATTGGAAACCACCCCCATGCAGCTCAGATTTTGGAGGCTACACGTATGCGGCTGCCACCTTCATGCGGTTCAAAACCTAAGAAGCTACCCTTATGAGGCTGTGGCTCGCGGCTATGACACGTAGTAGAAGATCGGTTTCCCCATAATGATGGTTAGACACGTGGTATTAAATCAATCAAGATTTATCAACAAATCCCAACAATCGGATTTAGTGCAATCATCATAATTATCCGTATCAAAGCAGATATTATTGCAATCACACGGATTAAACACGTGGCAGGAGATCCGAGCTTCCAAAGATTCATGACAATCAGCATTAATTGACCATACAGATTTGGCGTAATCAAGAATCAATGGCCTAGATGTAATGCAATCACAATTAATGGCCCTGATGATTGGCCGTCGACTTTTTATGGGACAATCATTGCAAACCCTAATGATCACACCCCAATCCTATAAATAGCAAGGTGTCATTCCCCTTGCAAAAGATCCCCGATCAAAAACCGAAAAAAATATAGCAAGGTGCCATTCCCTTGCGAAAGAGATCCTCTCCACCCGGCTGGACACACAGAGAGACAAAGGCGCGCACAGAAGAGTCTTCCCATCTTAAGAGCATTTCTTCATCAGAGCCAAGGCTACGTCTGATCGTCCAAGGAGTAAGGCAGAGCGGCCGTCGCTTTCCCGAGCCTTTACCGTCACCCCCCAGAATCAAAACTAAACAATCGTACTTTGATTACTTGACCTAGGTTTTCGTCCCTAGGCTTTCTTTGTACAAGCGAGTTTGTATTATAAAGTAAAAGTTCAGTCCTCTCATATAATTGTTCTGTTCTTTTATAATCAATGGCAAACAGTCAGTACTCAACTGTACTGGTGAAGTGAGCTCCTCGCCCACCCATACAAAACAGATACGTTCATTTACTTTATGCAGCTTAATCTCTTTTTGATTATCTTTCTAGTCTTGCCTTAAGATCAATTTTAGGACAAAGACACCTTGGCCTATTTTATGTCTCTAGACCCTTCCATGACTTGTAACTTGCAACTTACTTATACTTTGCCTCTAAACCCTTCTCGTGTCAACAACGTCAACTTATCAAGTTGTGTTTGCCTTTTGGCCAATACTCAGAGATGCAACTACACGATAGTACCCAATTTCCATGTGACCGTGCTACAAGTCCATTGTGCCATCAATATGGTCGTATCATGAGACCCATTCATGTGTCCATATTTAGGCCGTGCCTCGCAACTCAGTATGAATTAACCATATTGCCGCTTCGCGGCCCTTGCTGCATTAATCACCAACTGACCAAATCAAGACTTGTGAACTTAGTGTCATCTAACCAACTTTACCTTGTGGCAATTCCTGACTTAAACTCGTAACGACTCAAATCCAACTTGTACAACTTTGTACCAACAACTTAAGAGTCGAAGCCATATCTCGTGCCGAAGCACGTGTCCTTGCTATAGCCAAATATTATGCTCCAGAATGTTCTTGCAACCGTACGCACCTAACCAGTACCGATTCAAGGTTAGCGCCTGCTACAGTTATGCCTTGTTAACCTAACTCGTAACTTGCTAGTACTCGACGCAATCCAAATGCATACACGTGGATAGCCGCTCTTATGTCGATACATCTCTATGAGTGGTCACTAGCAATGTCAAGCTATCCTGGATTTTGTATATGGTGACCATCCACATACGAGGTACGAGCTCCCGCCGAATGACTCGTATCCTATATTGTAATTGGTTCACTTCAATCGAGTCATACCATCGATGAAGGCCGTACAATATCTGCAATTTCTTCTAGGCCGATACGAACCTGACGATTAGGGATCATTTGAGGAATTCACCTTGCGTGCAAGTTGTCTAATGACCATGCACGACTCAACTCGATCTACCAGGTCCTTCCTTAATCATGGCCATGCTTTCCAACTTTCTATCGAGACTCCCAAGTAGCAGGACCGATCTCGTGTACTTCCTTATCAAGACTCCCAAGTAGCGGGACCGATCTTGTATATCTCCTTATCGAGGCTCCCAAGTAACGGAATAGATCTCATGAATTTTCTTATTGAGACTCCGAAGTAGCAGGACCGATCTCGTGTATCTCCTTATTGAGAATCCCAAGTGGCGGGACCGATCTCGTGATCTTCTTTATTGAGACTCCCAAGTAGCGGGACCGATCTCATGTATCTGCTTTTTGAGATTCCCAAGTAGCGGGACCGATCTCGTAAACTTCCTTATCGGGACTCCTTAGTAGCAGGACCGATCTCGTGTACCTCCTTATCAAGAATACCAAGTAGCGGGACTGATCTCATGTGCTTCCTTATCGAGACTCCCAAATAGCGGGACCGATCTCGTGTACTTCCTTATCGAGACTCCCAAGTAGCGGGACCGATCTCATGTGCTTCCTTATAGAGACTCCTAAGTAGCGGGACCGATCTTGTGTGCTTCCTTATCGACACTCCCAAGTAGCGGGACCGATCTCGGCGACAACCAGTCGCGTGGACTTCTATCCTTTGAAATCTAGGGAACGACTACTAAGTAGTCTTCCATCCATAACTTGAACATAACGTGTTCCTTTGTCTGTGGCATGCTTTTCCCTAAATCAATCGTGGCTCGTGCCTTAGACTGACTTATTTTCTAGGCGACACGATCGCTCAAGTCATGTACTTTATATGATGAGCCTTGTTCTCGTTGGACCATGTAACTTGATAACCGTAGACAACAGGGGACAGTGCTTGCTATGACTTCGATAGCCTAGTAAAACTTTTGTCTAACTTATTCGTGCAATAACTTGACTAGCAAAGGCTATGCCAAGCCTTACATCGAGGGAATGTGCTATGCACGCGGTCAACTTGAACAACCAAGCTCTTTGGGAGCCTAGACTTAAGCCACAAGCCGTATAATACGACTTAAACCAAAAACATGCGAAGGCTATGCCAAGCCTTGGACGACGGTACCGTACATGCTTTATCAAGCAATCATGCGTGCGACGCTTGTGACTTAGGCTAATTCCAGCATTATGGCAACTTAGTCCAACTCCATTCTCCCAAGCCACGGGATGAAGGACCGAGTGTTATTTTGAAAGCACATTGAGCTGACTTCTAAGCCGACCGTGGGACATTTCCATATTCTAACTCAATCCGACCCATCCGGATTATTCCCTTAGCTATATGGATGCGTCTTTTTATTATCAAGCCGAACTTGTGCAAGTTGAAAAACATACGATTTGTTATGTGAAGGTTAAGATGAGGCAAGTTCACCGAAACTACCCCACCTGAGCGAGGAGTTTCCTCGATCGAGCGGGTCTTCGAGCAGCCGTTGCAAGGCTAAGTTCGAACGCCGTTGGTGTTTCGATTCCTCCGATTGACTGAGCGGGACGGGGCTCTACATCATACACCACTCAGAAAAAGTTTTGTCCTCAAAACTAACTGAGTACTTACTTATAGACCACTTTGATCCAAGGACTCTCGTACATACTCCGCCTATGCGTTTCTTCAATCCGAGCCACGCTCGCACTACCATCAATCTTTTCTTCACAACACAATTTCACAATCCTCGATACTTTTCCATTCCTCAAGTCTCACTAGAATTTAACTTATCACTTGGTTGGATCATGCACATCCTGGGCATCCCTAAAATACATGCATTTCAGCCAAGCCGTGATAGAGAATTTGTCATTCTCACTCGAGTCGAATCGTGCACATATTCTGGCGTCCCTGAAATATATGCATGTCAGCCGAGTCTCGTGAGAGAAATTTTCATGTTCTAGAATCTATTCTATCCATCCATACCAATCCTCAAGATCAATCATTCCAATGCTAACTCTTGCAACATGGACGTTTCTCCTAACACGCTAGGCCATTCCTCAAGGCTAAAGTCAATGTCAGGATTGGAATCATATTTCCCCAACAATAATGCCAATACTGACCCCAATCCTAGGTCAAACCAAATTGATAGTACAGGATTTTCTACCCAAGCTTGCATCACTCAGATTTCTAAATATTAAGCATATTTTATATATCTCCTATTCGCACTTGCAATACTTAGTCTAAGGGGTCCGAGTCATTCAGCAAAGCCATCCTATACTGAGTCATGTTCAACCATTTCCTCGACATATTAATATCGTTCATCCAACAAGTAATTTGCATAGTCTCTCTCTTCGAATACATTCGATGTAAACATATCCATTCCTTTCAAGTCAAGCACACTATGACACGACTTGTCGCTAAACCATAATTCTTATTTCATATTCCTTAAGTCATTTATCCTAATTTGTGCAATCAATCACAAGGTCATCAAAACAATATGTCACGCTCCAATCTCACGCGAGTCCGATTAACCATGGTCGACATGAAATCACCATGAAACGCTCCCACGGAATAATCATTCTCATCGAAGCGTAACTCTTATTAGGAGTCTAGACTAATTTATTCTCTATATGCAGATTGGATCTACTCAATGCTCAAGTTTACTCAATCATCAATCACAAGTCCGATCAATCCTCGAATCCACCTTCGTCTCAAACCATAAGTCGAAGCAATCCAAATTGCCACATCTTGATTTCTCGAGTTCGATCGTTCCCGCGACATGATTCACCATCTCCGCACTCATACGGAACGATCGTCCCCAAATCCGACATGATGTATGGGCGAGGGTGGAGTTGCGCCCGCATAAGACAAGAACATCGACATTATGGTTATCGGCGTAACCATCAAGACACGATCATTTTCATCCAACATTTATTTTCATCCATCAGGACAATAACACTTGCACGATCGTCATTCACCGAGTTAGAGTACCCCCGAGTTATCGCATATCGATCTTTAATACGCCTCAATACCATCGATGACATGCGTAACCTGACGATCTTCCTTACAACAAATTCCGAGTTGTGCGACTGATGCTATCGTCCAGACTTGGATGATCTCCTCGATATTCAAGATCAATTTCAATTATTATCTTCCAAACCCGTTACATGTTTAATTCATCCAACACAAAATCACGTACGCACATCCGACTAACTTAAGTCATCGAGCAACATATATTCTAATCCTTAGAGTCATTCTTAAATATTCGAATCACTTCCATGCACGCTATCCTCCAATCGTGCTAACTATTTGCATACAATTCATATCGATTTCTTCGATCGAGTCATCCGTTCATACACCTTAACTTTTTTTCGATTCAATCTATCTTTTTCCTTATCACTTGCATTTCACGCTCAATGCAAATTCTAATCCCGTGCGCGTCGATTTTAATTCCGTTCGAATCAACTCATCACATTCTTCAAGATTATAACTTACTCAATGATATTCGATCTAATTCTTTGCATACATGTGACACTTGCTGATAGACTCATTGATACCCAGCATCCATAATCGATCTACATCCCCGAGGCTATCCCATACACCACTCAGGGATGAAGTCATTTTGATATATCCTCGAAATAAGTTATGAATCACAACCAATAGTTGAATTTTTCGTTCGAGCTATTCTTCAAAATCTAAGCACAATTTTGCCTATGTCACATCGACGATAATATCGTTCGATAGCACTTCTATAGTCATCCAACATTCTATGAATCGAGTGTAACACATTCTTTTTTGATACAATTTGTATCTCGCACTCGAGTTTGCTAAAGTCGACACGATTCTTGCTGTATGTGCCCAGCCCGACTTAGCTAACCGTTCTTTACTTGAACTTTTGTTTAACCAAATTTCTTTCGTACGATTATGCAAAATATTTAGACTTATTGTATGGACATGCTGTGGGACATTTGAGAGAGATCGCACCAACAATATCAGTTTACGGAAGCAATATAGAGTTAAAGAATTCAATCGATGTCCATGGACGTAAAGCCGTGCTCTAATACCATTATATCACGCCCCGCTCCCGTAGGAGCGATCGTCCTCGCTAAGACGTGATGTCGCGTGAGCCTAAATTGCTCTCAAGCAAGGCAGGTCCATAACGATCGATTATAGGCTAAGCGACGGGGTCGTCGCACAGAAGTCCCAAGCATAAACGTTGAATAGTTAGAAGCGAAAACTTTGAAGCAAAACACAAGTCATGCAAAATACTATTTTATTGATCTTGAACAAAGATTACAACGTAGGAACAAGGCCAAATTATAAGTCTCTCAAGCTTACTTTTCTCTCATATTACAAGTCACTCTGCTCTCTTTTGTTTCTCAATACAAGCATCAAGCGACGAGTGGCACATTTTATGGAATGGCGATGTCCATACATTATGTCCCGTATAAGTCCTGACTCCATACGGCTGGACGCCTCGAAACGCCAAGGAACTCTGTGTCTCGACGCATCCAAGCGAGCTCCACACCATCGGGCTTCTACCTGTGCCTGCACATGAAAATTATGTGGGTGTCAGCACTCAACTGTACTGGTGGAGTGAGCTCTTCGCCCACCCATACAAAACTGACTCGTTCATTTACTTTGTGCAGCTTAATCTCTTTTTGATTGTCTTTCTAGTCTTGCCTTAGGTTCAATTTTAGGACAAAGACACCTTGGCCTATTTTGTGTCTCTAGACCCTCCCATGCCTTGTAACTAGCAACTTACTTATACTTTGCCTCTAAACCCTTCTCGTGTCAACAACGTCAAATTTTTAAGTCGTGTTTGCCTTTCGGCCAATACCCAGAGACGCAACTACACGATAGTACCCAATTTCTATGTGACCGTGCTACAAGTCCATTGTTCCATCAACGTGGTCGTATCATGAGATCTATTCGTGTGTCCATATTGAGGCCATGACATGCAACTCAGTATGACTTAACCATATTGCCGCCTCGTGGCCCTTGCTGCTTTAATCACCAACTGACCAAATTAAGACTCGTGAACTTAGTGTCACCTAACCAACTTTGCCATACGGCAATTCTTGACTTAAACTCGCAATGACTCAAATACAACTTGTGCAACTCTATGCCAACAACTTAAGACTCGACTCCACATCTCGTGCCGAAGCACGTGTCCTTGCTACAGCTAAATATTAGGCCCCATAATGGTGTTGCAACCGTGCACACCTAACCCGTACCAATTCAAGGTTAGCGCTTGCTACAGTTACGTTTGTTAACCCAACTCATAACTTACTAGTACTCGATGCAATCCAAAGGCATACACGCAGATAGCCGCTCATATGTCGACACATCTATATGAGTGGTCACTAGCAGTATCAAGCAATACCGGATCTTTGCATACGGTGACCATCTGCGTGCGAGGTACGAGCTCCCACCGAATAACCTACAGCCTATATTGTAACGGTTCACTTCAATCGAGTCGTACCGTCGATAAAGGTCATACAATATCTGCAATTCCTCCTAGGCCGACATGAACCCGGTGCCCCAGGATCGTTCTTGGATTTCACCTTGCGCACAAGTTGTCCAATGACCATACAAGACTCAACTCGATCTACCAAATCCTTTCTTAATCATGACCATGCTTTCCAACTTTCTATCGAGACTCCCATGTAGCGGGACCAATCTCGTGTACTTCCTTATCGAGACTTCCAACTAGCAAGACCAATCTCGTGAACATCCTTATCGAGACTCCCAAGTAGCGGGATCGATCTTGTGTATCTCCTTATTCAGACTCCCAAGTAACGGGACCGATCTCGTGAACTTCCTTATCGAGACTCCCAAGTAGCGGGACCGTTCTCGAGTATCTCCTTATTGAGACACCCAAGTAGTGGGACCGATCTCATAAACTTCCTTATCGATACTCCCAAGAAGTAGGACCGATCTCGTGTACCTTCTTATCGAGACTCCCAAGTAGCGAGACCGATCTCTTGTGCTTCCTTATCAAGACTCCCATGTAGCGGGACCGATCTCGTGTGCTTCCTTATCGAGACTCCCAAGTAGCGGGACCGATCTCTTGTCCTTCCTTATCGAGACTCCTAAGTAGCGGGACCGATCTCGGCAACAACCAGTCGTGCGGACTTCTATCCTTTGAAATCTAGGGAACGACTACTAAGTAGTTTTCCATCTTTAACTTGAACATAACGTGTTCCTTTATCCGTGTCATGTTTTTCCCTAAATCAACCATGGCTCGTGCCTTAGACTGACTTGTTCTCTAGGCGACATTATCGCTCAAGTCACATACTTTATATGATGAGCCTTGTTCTCGTGGGACCATGTGACTTGACAATCGCAAACAATCGGGGACAGTACTTGCTATGACTTCGATAGCCCAGCAAAACTCTTGTTTAACTTATTCGGGCAATGACTTGACTAGCAAAGGCTATACCAAGCCTTGCATCGAGGAACGTGCTATGCACACGGTCGACTTGAACAACCAAGCTCTTTGGATGGCTAGACTTAAGCCACAAGCTGTGCAATACGACTTAAACAACGGGACATGTGAAGGCTATGCCAAGCCTTGGACGACGGGACCGTGCATGCTTTATCAAGCATTCATGCACGCGACGCCTATAACTTAGGCTAATTCCAGCATTGTGGCAACTTAGCAACTTAGGCCAACTCCCTTCTTCCAAGCCACGGGACGAAGGACCGAGTGCCATTTTGAAAGCACGTTGAGCAGACTTCTAAGTCGACCGTGGGAGCTTTCCATATTCTAACTCAATCTGACCCGTCGGGATTTTTCCCTTAGCTATATGGATGTGTCTCTTTTATTATCATACCTAACTTATGGAAGTTGAAAACATATGATTTCTTATGTGAAGGTTAAGATAAGAAAAGTTCACTGAAACTACCCCACTTGAGCGAGCAGTCGCCTCGACCGAGCAGGTCTTCGAGTAACCGTTACAAGGCTAAGTTCGAACGTCATCAGCGTTTCGATTCCTCCGATTGACTGAGCAGGATGGGGCACTACACTATCCATCCGCATAGCCATACAACATATGTCATACCATGTCGACTCGTTGCTCCGATGCAACGAATGATTCACGACTTGCTGCACTCCGTGCAACTAACAATACATGACCATTTGTATAGCCATATAACATGTATCGCCTCATATATCGACTTGTTGCACTTTGTACAACCAACAACACATATCTCTTCACACTTCGTGTGACCAATAATATGTATCTTATTGTACTTCATGCAACCAACATCACCATATTCGTTGCACTTCATACAAACAATGACTCGAAACTTTGTTGCACTTCGGAAAACCAACATTTCATAACTCGTTGCACTTCGTGCAACCAACATTCCCCGATGGCACTCGAAGATAGCATGATAGTCACAACATACATGTGGAAGACGTACGTACTTAATATAAACTTATTGTATGGAACATCCAATGTAGCATCGAGCAGATCCATGAGCCATGCAGTTGCAAAAACAACTTAGAGTCAACTGATTTTTTGATATCGAAGCAACTGAGGGTCAAAGAGATTCATTCACGGTCCAAAGGATGGAACTGCTCTGATACCAACTTGTCACACCCCGACCTGGGAAATTGCTCGTCCTCGCTAGATTTTACCTGAATCATCATCCTCGCTGGGGCATGATGTCACACGAGCCTGGAGTTGCGCTCGTGCAAGGCAAGATAACAAGTTCACATAAGATTATCTCAAATTGATAACATAAGTGACGAAAAAAAAATAGAGTATACAATAAGAATCTCATTTATTAATAATGAACTGAATGTTACAAAGGCTTTGAATAGCCCAACTGGATATACCAACTGGCTACAACGCTTATGATCTCTCTAGCTCTCTAAGGATTACATCGTTCCATACATTATGCCTCTTTATAGCCAAAAAGTAGTCTTCTGCCGAACATCTCCATGTTTCAAGTCCGAATGCCAATGCGGTAGCTCCTCTTGAAACACTAAGGACTCCATGCCTCGGTGCGTCCAAGCCAAGCCCCACCCCGAGCCGAACATAACCTGAACCTGCAAGCAAACAAATGGTGGATTAGTGTTTTTGTCCTCGCTGTACTGATCAAGACCCACTCGCACCCAACCAACACTAAGTACATTTAGTGAAACATGCAACTTTATTTGGTGATCTTCCTATTAAGCCTTAGGATCAGTTTTATGGCAAAATTTCAAGCATAGCAACTTATTATAAATGTGTACAATACCGTGTCCCTGTAGCAGATATAGTTAGACATAATATGAACATAATGTAGTGATCGTACATGTTTTCATCTCGTTTCGCTTAGCTTGCCATTGTTAGAAATATGCAAAACCAATCATACGATTCACGTAACCAACCAACCAAACTTAGACATATGTATAAGGGTGGCAGGCCCTGCGCCTACACCCAATTCTAATTTCAGCTCTTGGCATCCTTATGTGTAAGCCTATGATCGCTCAAATACGGGTTGCTAGCCCAGTATCTGAAGTATCCCAAACTTACTGATATCATAGCTTATTACAACACTGGCCGGTCGTAATTTGTCCTAATGATGTGCACCATAAATACCATACATAATAACCTCCAAGGCCGAACGGTCTCGGTGCCCCGGTTGTAACCGTTCGAGGGAAGCCGCACCCGTGCACGGGCCATCCGAGTCCATTGACGATGCAATACGTACCATAGAAAACAAGTTATATCTTTCCAACCAATCTCAAGTTCCATAAACATAATCCCTCATCTCTATCTCAAGTTTTATGGGCATTATGCCCCCAACACATCCGTATTGATGTACGATGCCCAACAACTTAGACTTCTTGTACTTATACTCAACACATTCCATTCTTAAGTTATTCGTATAATGGCAGTTTCGTAGTAATTGTGTCACAACTGTATACCTCGATGCACGAAGTATATCTTTCATTGTTACGACAAGTTATGCGATATTGCACCACAACTTCTTCCATTTCGCTAACTTAGTCATTTCATAGCTTCCGTACGCGAAGGCACGCTTAATGCCACAATCAGTATTCTAGGCCTATTGTTCAATATTCTCGGAGTCATACACGTGATGCACATCTCGATATCACCTTTCAATATTCTACCATCACCGCCCTACCGCGACCCGTACACTTGATGTATGTTGCTTTAATTGTTCAATGTTTAATGTTCTATCTTAATGTTCGACATATACTAAGACCTTTAATCGTTCGAACCACGCTCGCTAACTTAATGGCAACTTACGCATACAAGGATACATTTTATTAGACATGAAAGAGTAGGAAGAGAGAGTCAAGAACCTGCCCACCTTATGCCGATACACCTTGTCATTTCGTCGAGCTGATGCGGCTCGAATCTATAACTTGGTTTTATGGCTAACTCTTCTGACTTAGCCATTCCAATTGAGCTATTCGACTGATTCGGCCTACCGTGCCCATGCCTTAGTTTGATGCAAGGCGACGATTTGGTTTTACGGACACTTTAGTGAATAAGGCAAAATATCGACCCCTTATGATTCAGCGTAAAATAATAGCTTGTACACTAGATCAATCGAAGTCAATACCTTGTTCAAACCGGACTTATGCTTTGAATCGATTCGCATCGATACTTTATCGGATCAACACAACTCTTCGAGTCAATGACTCATCGTAATACACCATACGGAGCGGGGCATTACATGCACGGTTGCAACACCAGTATGGAGTCTAAGATTTTGGTTATAAGAAGGACCCGTGCTTCGACACGATATGTGGCATTAAGTATTAAGCCGATGACCCAGAGTTACGAGATGCGGCGTTAAGTATTAAGTCGTAGACCCTGAGTTACATATATTGGAATTGAGGCGTCTTCGATTTTAAGATAGGAAGGGCCATAGGACAAGTTCGGTTAAGTCTTGTTGAGTCGCGAGGCACAAACTCGATAGGTTATGGCACGACTATGTTGTTATGGCACGAGTATAGGCAAAGTTACTAAGTTGTGAGGCACGGTATTGATTCTGTTATAAGAAGGGATTTACGGCACGACCAAGTTGTTACGTACCAAATATGGGCCGAAAGGCAAGCACGAGTCGATAAGATGACGTTGTTGGCACGAGAAGGTCTAGAGGCATAGCATGAATAAGTTGTTGGTGCAAGACACGGTGATGGTCTAGAGACACAAAATAGGCCATAGATTATGCCCTAAAATTGATCCTAAGGCAAGAATAGAAAGACAATCGTAAAAGGTGGCACAAAGTAAATAAACATGTTGATTTTGTTTGGGTGGGCGAGGAGCTCACTCCACCAGTACAGTTGAGTACTGACACCCACACAGTATTTATGTGCAGGCACAGGTAGAAGCTCGTTGGCGTAGACCTCGCTTGAATGTGTCAAGGCACGGAGTTCCTTGGCATTTTGAGGTGTACGACCGTATAGAGTCTGGACTTATACGGGATATAATGTATGGACATCGCATATCTGTAGCATCCGCTGGTTCGTCAATTGTATTGAGAGATGAGAGAGAGCAGAGTAACTTACAATGTGAGAAAAGAGAGCTTGTGTCATTGTAATATTGGCCTCGCACCCACCTATGTAATCTTTGTTTCAATATTAATAAAGAGCATATTTGAATAACTTGTGTTTGTTTCAACTTTCTGCTGGTGTTACTCAATGTTTCTGCTTGGGACTTTTGTACGACGACCGTGTCGCTTAGCCTATAATCGGCCGTTATGGAAGACACCTTGCGTGAGTGCAATCTAGGCTTCCGCAGCATCACGTCTTAGCGAGGATGATCGGTCCTACGGGACTGGGGCATGACATAGTGGTATCAGAGCACGGCTTTACGTCCTTGGACTTTTAATTGAATTCTTTAACTCTGATGTTATTTCTGTAAACTTTGATGTTGTTTCTGCAATTGATATCGTTTGTGCTCTCTCTCTCAATGTTCCTCGAGATGTCCATACAACAAGTCTATGTAATTTGTAAATCGTATGAGAATAGTTTTTCAGAAAATAAAAGATGGTTCACGTAACGAACGGTTGGCTAAGTCGGGCTGGGCATATACACCAAGATTGTGTTGACCTTAGCAATGTCGTATACGGGATTCAAAATATGTCGGACAAGAATGAGTTAGACTCGATTCGTAAACAGTATTGGTTAGTTACAATAAAGGTGCTATCATAAGGTGATATCGTCAATGTGATATAGATGGAACATCCTTAAAATTGAGGAATGGTTTGAACAGAGTTTCAAAGTAATCGATTGTGAATCGAATGATAGTTTTGAAAATTATCGAATGACTTCATCCCTGAGTGGTATATGGGATATCCTCGGGGATGTTGAATCGATTGAGGATACGGGGTGCCAATGAGTCTGTCTGCAAGCGTCGTATTGTATGCAATGCCTTGGATCGAGTATCTTTGAGTAAGTTATTATCTTAAAGTTTATGAAGATTTGGTTTGAACAAACTAGAAATGACGCGCACGAGAATTGAATTGCACAAGTATGAATTGTGAATATGATTGAGTAGGTAGATTGAACCGAGAAAAAGTTAAGGTGTACGAACGGATGACTCGATCGAGGAAATCGATATGAATCGTATACGAAAAGTTAGCAAGATTGGATGATAGCGTGCATGAAAATGATTCAAATATGACTCTAAGGATTGAAATAGATGTTGCTCGATGATTTAAGTAGCATAGGTTGAGACAGTTTGAGAAAATATGTTACTCGATGACTTAAGATAGACGGATGAACATATGTGATTATGGATTTGAACGAATTGATCATGTGGATAGTTTGGGGATTATTGAACAAATTTTGATCTTGAATATCGAGGAGATTGTGGTATATCCAATTCAGATGATAGCATCAATTGCACGACTCAAAATTCATTACAAATGAAGATCATCAGGTTATGCATATCATCAATGGTATTGAGGCGTATCAAAGATCGATATACGATAACTCAAGGGTACTCTAATTCGAGGAATGACTATTGTGTAAAGTGTTATTGTTTTGGATGGATGCTATACTTGAAATATTGATAGAAAGGGATGTTTGGATGAAAGGAAAGTATCTTGATTGTTTCGATGATAGCCACAATATCGACGTTCTTGTCTTGCACCAGCCTTGCACATACATCATGTCAGATTTCGGGTGATTATTCCGTGTGAGCGCTGACATAGTGATTCATATTACGGGAATGATCGAACTTGAAAAATTAGGGCATAGAAATTTGTATGCTTCGACTTATGGTTTGATGCGGAGGTGAATTCGAGGATTGTTCGGACTTATGAATGACAATTGAGTAAACTTGAGGATTGAATAGATCCAATCTGCATATCGAGAATGAATCAGTCTAGACTCAAAGCAAGAGTTATGCCCCGATGAGAACGATTATCCTACGAAAATTTATGGTGATTTTATGTCCGAACATGGATAGTCGAACTTGCATGGGATTGGGTTGTGACATGTTGTTATGCTAGACGACCTCGTGATCGATTACGTGAATTGTGATAAACGACTTAGGGAATATGGAATAAAAATTATGCTTTACTAACAATTCGTGTTGTAGCATACTTGACTAGAATATGATGGATAGGTGAATTGTATTGAACATGTTTGAAGAGATGGATTACGCGAATTGGTAGTTTGGACGTGCGATATTGATATACCGAAGAGTGGGTTAAACAAAATGTTGACCCAAACCGGATCACAGTCAACCTAATCTTGAAAATTAATAAAACAATATTTGTCATAGTCCAATTTGACACATCAAGCTCTAAATCGATCAACTCATCACATCAGTTCAAGTCAACGGCCGCCTGAAGATTTGCTGCTTTGTGTATTTTGTAGTCTGTAATTTTATTGTTTTTTGAGTATAGGCAAATGTACGTTGAGTCATACCGAGCAGCTTTGTGCTAGACTTAACCTTCATAGGTCCACTTAGCCAATAGCCAAAAAAGCCCAATAAGCCAAAGCCCATTTATGAACTTTCTATCCAAAGAAGACAGAGTTCGGGCCGAACTCTGCCTCGACAAAGAGTTCGGGCCGAACTCTGTCCCCTAAATTACAGGAAGCTAATTTTTAGGGATTATTCACTGCTAGTTGTCCAACGGCCAAAAATTTGAATTTTGGACACAGAATTCTGGCCGAATTCGGCCTACCCAAAACACTATAAATAGGCCATGAATTCTCTCATTTCAAATCATCCAATTTTCTCTTCTTCTTCTCTTACAAAAGCCTACATATTAAAGAGCTCTACCTTCCCATCAAACATAGCTTTCAAACTTCCCAACCGTCCAAGTTGCTCAGTACGATTCAGCTAGAAGTTTGAAGTGCAAGAAGTTGTAAGTCACTTAGAAAAGTCCAAGTTTCGTCACAGCGATCATTGAAAGAAGTTGGCGTGCTCTTCTGAGAAAAGGCACGTAGTTGTAACCCTATTTCACAAATAGTGGATTTTAATTGTAACATCCAGTTTTTCAGATGAGGTTAATTTTGAAATTTTGTAATCATATTATTATTTATTGATATTTATTTCACATTATGATTTTTGGTAATATTTAATCATTTTTAAACTATTGAAAAACTGTTTTAAGTCATGACTTGTGATTTTGATGTGCTGCTAGTGAAACCCTAGTGGCTGCATGACCTAGAGCCTAACCATGTCATTAGGATATTTAATTATCATTTTTAGCCTAGGGATAATTTGGTCATTTTTGACTTATTTGAATTATTTGATTATTTATTGAATTGGTGAATTCTAGTTTAACTTTGACTTGTTGAGACCTAGTAGACTAGCCTAGAACCTAACCCTGGCTATGGTAACCCTAGTCTAAGTTGAGTTAACCTATTTTAGTCATTAGAGAATAGTTTTAGAATGAGGGGATTTGGTTTAGTGAATTTAAGTCATGGCTTGTGGTTTCATGAAATTACTTATGGCTTAATGATTTGATTGATCATGACTTAAGCCCATGGGCCATTTTTGTAAACCCTAAACCTAATTACTGAACCTATGACCAGCCATAGGAGAGCTTGTCATGACCCGCACCCTAGAGTTAGGGCACGAGAACGTAACAACGCCCAGCCTACGTCGCAGTGTCGGCGGTAGAACGCTGTCCTAGGTCTCAATGCATCTAACAGTATAAGACTAAACAGTTTATACTCCCCGAATGGGGGTGACATAGCAGAATGTAAACTCAATCACATCTAAGGTAGAGCATAAAGGAAAATAGATAAAACATGAAATCGAAAAGAGATATAACAGATAGAAGTCTAAGTGTCTAAGATACAAACTCAGAATACATCTCAATACTCAAATATAGTAATCCATAAATACAACTCAAGATGACTGAAAATAAACTATAAGCAAAAACCCTAGCTATCTATGCAACCTCTACTGTCTCCTCTAGGCTAGCAAGCAACCTCCAGGCTATCTGTAAAATTTATCAACGGGTCCAGTCAGGACTGGAGCGAGCACAGTACATCTCAACAGATCATAGCAGGTTAGAAAATATAATCATACAGTAAAGTAAGATACAGGATCTGAAGAAAATACAGTATGTAAACAGAGAAAGAGAACTGTAATAGAAATATCTACTATACATAGAGAACTAGTAGTGACTAGTGAGTCAGAGTAAAATATAAACATGTGAATGGCATAGGAGATTCATGACTACAGCTAAGAGAGTGATTCATGACTATAGCTACTTGGATAATATTGACATGTCTATTTCTACTCTCCCATCCCCAATCTATACACAAGGATCTGTTCAAGTTATGTTAAGATTCGTGAAACTTCATATGGCTCATAAAATGAGTGATACGTGAAGGTGATTCATGATGGCTCTGTGAACATGAGAGTACATGTGACACAAGCGATTCATGAATCAGAGGAAGCATAGAGATACGTGATGATTCGTGAAACGCACAAAACATACAGTATACGATGCTCCTGAGGGGGATAACATCTCATGAAAAGATCCATATAGTACCAATCCGTGTGACCAACGTGACAGTATCAAGTAAAGTAATTTAAAGCAGGAAAATAATTCTAAACAGGATATGAAATGATCAGAGAATGTACTCGCCTGATATCTGAATGTCCAAGGTAAAGATACTGTCCGAGGAGAGGTGTCTGGCTCCTAATTAGAACAGCACAAGTCATAACATGTCCAGAAGGATAATATAAAGCACTACAATGCATTCTACATGAATCTAGGTCAAACTAGGCCAAAGTCAACCCATGGTCAACTCTGGTCAACTGCA
Organism: Iris pallida; assembly: GCA_029216955.1. Taxonomy (NCBI): domain Eukaryota; kingdom Viridiplantae; phylum Streptophyta; class Magnoliopsida; order Asparagales; family Iridaceae; genus Iris; species Iris pallida. Next base: position 23,096,607 of record JANAVB010005796.1, read on the forward strand.
CTAGTTAAACCAGGTCAAACTAGGTCATGTCCTAACCCAGTAAGTCTTATTAGGCCTAACCAAGACTATCCTAGCAAGCACACATCAATACAATGGTATACAAGCCAACATACACCCAACTCTATATAGCATGCAATTATTCAATACTCAAATAGGCAAGAATTCACATTGGATATACACTAGGTAATCTATTACTTTAAGCTATATATGTCTACACATGCATATATTGGTATTCAATATTAGGTCTATAATCATGGCATTTCAAATGGTTATATAAACTTATATATTACAACATAATATACTAACATATATATAATATACATACATAGCTAAGTTAACTATATTCATAAATACTTATTTAAGAGGCTATGTGTGTGTATGTGAACATGGCAAAGGGGCAAGTGAGGGTTAAATGGGCATACATAGTCTATACATATCAAAGAGTGTCAAAGTGTAAGTGAACAAAGGGTCAAGTGTGATAGTGTCAACATAGTATAAGGGGTACATGAGGTAATATAGGATTTGTGTTAACATAGAACATTACATCTCATTAACTTGTATATTGCATACATTACATGTATTATTATGTTACATTCATGCTTGCATTCATTCATCATTCATTTATTCTCTTGTACTACTATATGCACCATACATTACATACTATGGAACCTACATATTCATTACTATGGAACCTACATAGTATAAGGGGTACATGGTGGTGAAATGGAAGGATTTGGTGGAGAAATTGCTAGGGATTGCTCTCTAGGAATTTGGGGAAGAACAAGAGAGAGTGTGGATGAGAATAATGAAATGAACTCGAGCCTATCCTCTTCCAAGGTGGCTGGCCATATGGGGCTATTTGTCCTATTATGGTAAGGTCCAAAATGCCCCCACTAACCTATTCTATGAGTATTAGGAAAGGGCTAATTGGTTGGGGCTAAATTAGTCATTCTAAAGTCTCTAATCACACTAACCTTATCCATAATAATTAGTCTAACCTCTAACTAAAATATTTCTATCATGTGGACTAAATTAATATCATGTGGGCCATGCCTAACTAGTGTGTAGGTCCCACTAGAGTCAAACTACCCCCGGGTCCCTGTTTCAAGTCGGATTGAGTTGAAATTCGAACCCGACTCAAATAACCCCAAAACAATATCATAAATAATAAAATAATATCAAAATAGTTCAAAGAGGTCAAATGCAAACAAATATTCCTAGGCCAAAAATGACATTAAAATATCATAATCACATGGTTAGGCTCTAGATCAAACAGTCTCTAGGGTTTCACTAGCAAAACGTCAAAACCACAAGTCATTGATTTAAATAATTTTAAAATGATTTAAAATCACCAAAAATCATATCATGAATTAAATATCATTATTAAAATAATTATAAACACAAAATTTCAAAATTATCTTTATTTGGGAAACTGGGTGCTACAACTCTAACCACCTTAGAAAAATTTCGTCTTCGAAATTTAAGATCGATAGTACTCCTTCTAGAGCCTCTAACCTACCCAATATCTAAGGTAACACTTCCTAACACTGGAATAATAAACGGACATCTAAAAAGTGTCAATCTAGGAATACCTCCAATACTGCTCTGCTGTACGGCGGTAATGGAACTTCAATAGAATATGGACTGGAACCTATATCCAAGGGACTGGACCTATTTTAAAGTGGTCTTAACTAAGGATGAAAAGGAACTGATCATAGGCTATAAGTATGCTCAAACTATTATCTTCCTATTAACCATCTATTAATACATTCTATTACCATAGGAACGATGCATTACTAAGACATATAGGCCCCTATCTCTCATAACACATTTATACTCACCAAAAGACTAGTACATCCTATCAAGGCTGATACTATAATCTCTCCTAAATCTCCTAAGCTACATGTTTATAGACACACATCCCCACATCAAGGACTAACCCATATATATCTACAACTGATACTAATGGAGTGACGTCCCTATTTCCCAACAATCAAGGTCTAAAATAAATTTATCTAAATTATGCAATTTGAAGGAATAGTATACAAGGTCAGGGCATACCGTAGCAGTTGAAAGTCTCACCTAGGTATACTAATCATTCTAGGTCAAAATAGTACTATGGTATCAATACACAAACAATCTAGGGTGTCCTAATTGGGAAGGTAAGGGAACAACAATCATCAAGGTTGTAGGGCTATCTACCATCCTATATGAAAATTGGTCATTAACAAACAACTAAGAAATTATTAAAAGGTTATTATTCCATAAAATGGCAAAAATTGAAAATTTAGGCATAACAAATCACAAATAGATTTTTGTCTTGACACGATCTAAGTTGATCAATTTTGGGATAAAATGAGACTTGGGCAAGAAGGGAAATCAATGAAATCAAAGTATGAGCACGAGCATCCAATGATGGAGGTTCAGGTCATGATTAAATTTAATTCGACTGAGTACGAATACGAGGTTCATAGGCGATGAAAAGATTTCAAGAAGAATTGTCAAGGCTGTCGCGAATGAGACTCTAGGGTCAAGTTTAACTATGTCTCCATTCTCGTAGATTGATACATGAAAAAGCGAACCAAAGTGCAATAGGTTGATCAGACCATCATGTACCGGTTCTGATTAGACAATATGTTAGTGGGTGGCCACCCAATAAAATATGTCATGACCAAGCTCGAAAATAGATAAGCTTGCAAAACTAAAGCTAATTTAGCAGCACAAGATATAAGGGTGGTAATGATGAAAGGAATTACATAGTCCAAGTTTCTTAACCAACGGGTCAAGTAATCAGATGAGGTACAAGGTTAAGCATCTAAGGAAACAAGCAGAACACCATCACATGTCGGGTCGAAAGAATTGAGTCAGGGCTGGATTTTTAATTAAAATAAGAAGAAATTTAGTATAATGGTAGAGGTTATAGTTTAGCCAGTTGACCAGAAAATCATATCAAGAAAATAGAGTACAAGAAGACGGGTTTTAGTGGGACATGATATACCTACACGAAGGTGAGCTCGTCTAGGTCTTGCATATAAGATTTGTTGGAGGGTAACAGCTAGTATTATATTCCGAATATCAAAGTCACGATAAGGAACGTCAAGGATCTCAATTAGAAAGTGGGAGTTCAAGAGGTGGTAATTAATGCACAAAAATAATGAAGATCGAGTTAGTCATCTGATAACCAGTTACGTCTTCTCTGAGCAACATAATTTACGTCACTTCCTTAGCCTTTCCCATGCAAAAGATACGAAGATTCAAGGGTTTCGAAGTGCATCTGGTAGGGACGACAAGATATGGGTAATTAATGTAATGAGACAGAGTTTAAGATAAGAGGTAAATAAGAATGCAAGGGAATAATGGCGAGAAAGAATAATGAAGATATGTTCCTTCTCATCGGTTCAAACGAGAGGAACCCATCAAGCTTAAATTCAATAGCAAGGAATGAGGGTGAATCCAAACAAGAGGAAAAGGAATTCCAATTGAAGTTCAAAATGAGTTTCTCAGGGTCGTCCCAGAAATCTCTCAATAAATCCTAAGTGTGATTGAGTACCTTGGATTGGAAAATATTAATCTAAATACAAAATTAAATCAACAACTACAAAATTTTATCAAAATCATCAACTAATACTAGGATTCAAAGTTCTACAACGAATCCACAAAATCAAATTCAAATCAAGGAAAAAGGTGAATCAAAACAAGGAAAAGGAGTTCAAATCGAAATTCAAAATGAGATTCTCAAGGGTCATCCCAGGAATCTCTCAAGGAATCCTAACAGTGATTGAGTATCCTCTCATCCTAACATCTTAATTTATATATCCTATAGCAGGCTCATAGTAGTACAACTAAGTCATTGCGCTACTACGAAATCATACTAATACGAATCTCGACCTGTATGGGCCACCACTAAAAACGTGTTACGACCCGCACCCTAGTGTTAGGGCACGAGAACGTAACAACGCCCAGCCTACGCCGCAGTGTCGACGGTAGAACGCTGTCCTAGGTCTCAATGCATCTAACAGTATAAGACTAAACAGTTTATACTCCCCGAATGGGGGTGACATAGCAGAATGTAAACTCGATCACATCTAAGGTAGAGCATAAAGGAAGATAGATAAAATATAAAATCAAAAAGAGATACAACAGATAGAAGTCTAAGTGTCTAAGATACAAACTCAGAATACATCTCAAAACTCAAATACAGTAATCCATAAATACAACTCAAGATGACTGAAAATAAACTATAAGCAAAAACCCTAGCTATCTATACAACCGCTACTGTCTCCTCTAGGCTAGCAGGCAACCTCCAGGCTATCTGTAAAATTTATCAACGGGTCCAGTCAGGACTGGAGCGAGCACAGTACATCTCAACAGATCATAGTAGGTTAGAAAATATAATCATGCAGTAAAGTAAGATACAGGATCTGAAGGAAATACAGTATGTAAACAGAAAAAGAGAACTGTAATAGAAATATCTACTATACATAGAGAACTAACAGTGACTAGTGAGTCAGAATAAAATATAAACATGTGAATGGCATAGGAGATTCATGACTACAGCTAAGAGAGTGATTCATGACTACAGCTACTTGGATAATATTCACATGTCTTTTTCTACTCCCCCATCCCCAATCAATACACAAGGATCTGTTCAAGTTATGTTAAGATTCGTGAAACTTCACATGGCTCATAAAATGAGTGATACGTGAAGGTGATTCATGATGGCTCTGTGAACATGAGAGTACATATGACACAAGCGATTCGTGAATCAGAGGAGGCATAGAGATACGTGATGATTTGTGAAACGCACAAAACATGCAGTATACGATGCTCCCGAGGGGGATAACATCTCATAAAAAGATCCATATAGTACCAATCCGTGTGACCAACGTGACAGTATCAAGTAAAGTAATTTAAAGCAGGAAAATAATTCTAAACAGGATATGAAATGATCAGAGAATGTACTCGCCTGATATCTGATTGTCCAAGGTAAAGATACTGTCCGAGGAGAGGTGTCTGGCTCCTAATTAGAACAGCACAAGTCACAACATGTCCAGAAGGGTAATATAAAGTACTACAATGCATTCTACATGAATCTAGGTCAAACTAGGCCAAAGTTAACCCTTGGTCAACTCTGGTCAACTGCACTAGTCAAACTAGGTCAAACTAGGTCATGTCCTAACCCAGTAAGTCTTACTAGGCCTAACCAAGACTATCCTAGCAAGCACACATCAATACAAGGCTATACAAGACAACATACACCCAACTCTATATAGCATGCAATTATTCAATACTCAAATAGGCAAGAATTCACATTGGATATACACTAGGTAATCTATTACTTTAAGCTATATATGTCTACACATATATACACATGCATATATTGGTATTCAACATTAGGTCTATAATCATGGCATTTCAAATGGTTATATAAACTTACATATTACAACACAATATGCTAACATATATATAATATACATACATAGCTAAGTTAACTATATTCATAAATACTTATTTAAGAGGCTATGTGTGTGTATGTGAACATGGCAAAGGGACAAGTGAGGGTTAAATGGGCATACATAGTGTATACATATCAAAGAGTGTCAAAGTATAAGTGAACAAAGGGTCAAGTGTGATAGTGTCAACATAGTATAAGGGGTACATGAGGTAATATAGGATTTATGTTAACATAGAACATTATATCTCATTAACTTGTATATTGCATACATTACATCTATTATTACATTACATCCATGCTTGCATTCATTCATCATTTATTTATTCTCTTGCACTACTATATGCACCATACATTAAATACTATGGAACCTACATATTCATTACAAGCCATACTTATACATGCTTATAATAGATAGGATACTTACACCTCATACATCATTTATTTAACCATTTACTCATGCTTGCATTCTCTATTTAATTACATAATGTATATACATTAATACGGGTTAAAATCAAATAGAATATTATATTACACACAAGGGTGCACAAAATACATATGCCGAATAGTAACTCCTACTAATAATCAATACTGTACCATCTCAGCATGACTTAAAATCTAGGATTAAAATATGTTATAGATCTATGTGTTAGCTTTCCGAAACTTCAAACAGATCGCGTTTTCGTTTCCGGAAACTCCCGGAATCGCGAAAATACCGAGAACGCATTTGTCTTTCGTACAGCTGACACTCAAATAATTCTAGGATTCAAAGTTCTACAACGAATCCACAAAATCAAATTCAAATCAAGGAAAAAGGTGAATCAAAACAAGGAAAAGGAGTTCAAATCGAAATTCAAAATGAGATTCTCAAGGGTCATCCCAGGAATCTTTCAAGGAATCCTAACAGTAATTGAGTATCCTCTCATCCTAACATCTTAATTTATATATCCTATAGCAGGCTCATAGTAGTACAACTAAGTCATTGCGCTACTATGAAATCGTACTAATATGAATCTCGACCTGTATGGGCCACCACTAAAAACGTGTTACGACCCGCACCCTAGTGTTAGGGCACGAGAACGTAACAACGCCCAGCCTACGCCGCAGTGTCGACGGTAGAACGCTGTCCTAGGTCTCAATGCATCTAACAGTATAAGACTAAACAGTTTATACTCCCCGAATGGGGGTGACATAGCAGAATGTAAACTCGATCACATCTAAGGTAGAGCATAAAGGAAGATAGATAAAATATAAAATCAAAAAGAGATACAACAGATAGAAGTCTAAGTGTCTAAGATACAAACTCAGAATACATCTCAAAACTCAAATACAGTAATCCATAAATACAACTCAAGATGACTGAAAATAAACTATAAGCAAAAACCCTAGCTATCTATACAACCTCTACTGTCTCCTCTAGGCTAGCAGGCAACCTCCAGGCTATCTGTAAAATTTATCAACGGGTCCAGTCAGGACTGGAGCGAGCACAGTATATCTCAACAGATCATAGCAGGTTAGAAAATATAATCATGCAGTAAAGTAAGATACAAGATCTGAAGGAAATACAGTATATAAACAGAGAAAGAGAACTGTAATAGAAATATCTACTATACATAGAGAACTAACAGTGACTAGTGAGTCAGAATAAAATATAAACATGTGAATGGCATAGGAGATTCATGACTACAGCTAAGAGAGTGATTCATGACTACAGCTACTTGGATAATATTCACATGTCTTTTTCTACTCCCCCATCCCCAATCAATACACAAGGATCTGTTCAAGTTATGTTAAGATTCGAGAAACTTCACATGGCTCATAAAATGAGTGATACGTGAAGGTGATTCATGATGGCTCTGTGAACATGAGAGTACATGTGACACAAGCGATTCGTGAATCAGAGGAGGCATAGAGATACGTGATGATTTGTGAAACGCACAAAACATGCAGTATACGATGCTCCCGAGGGGGATAACATCTCATAAAAAGATCCATATAGTACCAATCCGTGTGACCAACGTGACAGTATCAAGTAAAGTAATTTAAAGCAGGAAAATAATTCTAAACAGGATATGAAATGATCAGAGAATGTACTCGCCTGATATCTGATTGTCTAAGGTAAAGATACTGTCCGAGGAGAGGTGTCTGGCTCCTAATTAGAACAGCACAAGTCACAACATGTCCAGAAGGGTAATATAAAGTACTACAATGCATTCTACATGAATCTAGGTCAAACTAGGCCAAAGTTAACCCTTGGTCAACTCTGGTCAACTGCACTAGTCAAACTAGGTCAAACTAGGTCATGTCCTAACCCAGTAAGTCTTACTAGGCCTAACCAAGACTATCCTAGCAAGCACACATCAATACAAGGCTATACAAGACAACATACAACCAACTCTATATAGCATGTAATTATTCAATACTCAAATAGGCAAGAATTCACATTGGATATACACTAGGTAATCTATTACTTTAAGCTATATATGTCTACACATATATACACATGCATATATTGGTATTCAACATTAGGTCTATAATCATGGCATTTCAAATGGTTATATAAACTTACATATTACAACACAATATGCTAACATATATATAATATACATACATAGCTAAGTTAACTATATTCATAAATACTTATTTAAGAGGCTATGTGTGTGTATGTGAACATGGCAAAGGGGCAAGTGAGGGTTAAATGGGCATACATAGTGTATACATATCAAAGAGTGTCAAAGTATAAGTGAACAAAGGGTCAAGTGTGATAGTGTCAACATAGTATAAGGGGTACATGAGGTAATATAGGATTTATGTTAACATAGAACATTACATCTCATTAACTTGTATATTGCATACATTACATCTATTATTACATTACATCCATGCTTGCATTCATTCATCATTTATTTATTCTCTTGCACTACTATATGCACCATACATTAAATACTATGGAACCTACATATTCATTACAAGCCATACTTATACATGCTTATAATAGATAGGATACTTACACCTCATACATCATTTATTTAACCATTTACTCATGCTTGCATTCTCTATTTAATTACATAATGTATATACATTAATATGGGTTAAAATCAAATAGAATATTATATTACACACAAGGGTGCACAAAATGCATATGCCGAATAGTAACTCCTACTAATAATCAATACTGTACCATCTCAGCATGACTTAAAATCTAGGATTAAAGTATGTTATAGATCTATGTGTTAGCTTTCCGAAACTTCAAACGGATCGCGTTTTCGTTTCCGGAAACTCCCGGAATCGCGAAAATACCGAGAACGCATTTGTCTTTCGTACAGCTGACACTCAAATAATTCTAGGATTCAAAGTTCTACAACGAATCCACAAAATCAAATTCAAATCAAGGAAAAAGGTGAATCAAAACAAGGAAAAGGAGTTCAAATCGAAATTCAAAATGAGATTCTCAAGGGTCATCCCAGGAATCTTTCAAGGAATCCTAACAGTGATTGAGTATCCTCTCATCCTAACATCTTAATTTATATATCCTATAGCAGGCTCATAGTAGTACAACTAAGTCATTGCGCTACTACGAAATCGCACTAATATGAATCTCGACCTGTATGGGCCACCACTAAAAACGTGTTACGACCCGCACCCTAGTGTTAGGGCACGAGAACGTAACAACGCCCAGCCTACGCCGCAGTGTCGACGGTAGAACGCTGTCCTAGGTCTCAATGCATCTAACAGTATAAGACTAAACAGTTTATACTCCCCGAATGGGGGTGACATAGCAGAATGTAAACTCGATCACATCTAAGGTAGAGCATAAAGGAAGATAGATAAAATATAAAATCAAAAAGAGATACAACAGATAGAAGTCTAAGTGTCTGAGATACAAACTCAGAATACATCTCAAAACTCAAATACAGTAATCCATAAATACAACTCAAGATGACTGAAAATAAACTATAAGCAAAAACCCTAGCTATCTATACAACCTCTACTGTCTCCTCTAGGCTAGCAGGCAACCTCCAGGCTATCTGTAAAATTTATCAACGGGTCCAGTCAGGACTGGAGCGAGCACAGTATATCTCAACAGATCATAGCAGGTTAGAAAATATAATCATGCAGTAAAGTAAGATACAGGATCTGAAGGAAATACAGTATGTAAACAGAGAAAGAGAACTGTAATAGAAATATCTACTATACATAGAGAACTAACAGTGACTAGTGAGTCAGAATAAAATATAAACATGTGAATGGCATAGGAGATTCATGACTACAGCTAAGAGAGTGATTCATGACTACAGCTACTTGGATAATATTCACATGTCTTTTTCTACTCCCCCATCCCCAATCAATACACAAGGATCTGTTCAAGTTATGTTAAGATTCGTAAAACTTCACATGGCTCATAAAATGAGTGATACGTGAAGGTGATTCATGATGGCTCTGTGAACATGAGAGTACATGTGACACAAGCAATTCGTGAATCAGAGGAGGCATAGAGATACGTGATGATTTGTGAAACGTACAAAACATGCAGTATACGATGCTCCCGAGGGGGATAACATCTCATGAAAAGATCCATATAGTACCAATCCGTGTGACCAACGTGACAGTATCAAGTAAAGTAATTTAAAGCAGGAAAATAATTCTAAACAGGATATGAATTGATCCGAGAATGTACTCGCCTGATATCTGATTGTCCAAGGTAAAGATACTGTCCGAGGAGAGGTGTCTGGCTCCTAATTAAAACAGCACAAGTCACAACATGTCCAGAAGGGTAATATAAAGCACTACAATGCATTCTACATAAATCTAGGTCAAACTAGGCCAAAGTTAACCCTTGGTCAACTCTGGTCAACTGCACTAGTCAAACTAGGTCAAACTAGGTCATGTCCTAACCCAATATGTCTTACTAGGCCTAACCAAGACTATCCTAGCAAGCACACATCAATACAAGGCTATACAAGACAACATACACCCAACTCTATATAGCATGCAATTATTCAATACTCAAATAGGCAAGAATTCACATTGGATATACACTAGGTAATCTATTACTTTAAGCTATATATGTCTACACATATATACACATGCATATATTGGTATTCAACATTAGGTCTATAATCATGGCATTTCAAATGGTTATATAAACTTATATATTACAACACAATATGCTAACATATATATAATATACATACATAGCTAAGTTAACTATATTCATAAATACTTATTTAAGAGGCTATGTGTGTGTATGTGAACATGGCAAAGGGACAAGTGAGGGTTAAATGGGCATACATAGTGTATACATATCAAAGAGTGTCAAAGTGTAAGTGAACAAAGGGTCAAGTGTGATAGTGTCAACATAGTATAAGGGGTACATGAGGTAATATAGGATTTATGTTAACATAGAACATTACATCTCATTAACTTGTATATTGCATACATTACATCTATTATTACATTACATCCATGCTTGCATTCATTCATCATTCATTTATTCTCTTGCACTACTATATGCACCATATATTAAATACTATGGAACCTACATATTCATTACAAGCCATACTTATACATGCTTATATTAGATAGGATACTTACACCTCATACATCATTTATTTAACCATTTACTCATGCTTGCATTCTCTATTTAATTACATAATGTATATACATTAATATGGGTTAAAATCAAATAGAATATTATATTACACACAAGGGTGCACAAAATGCATATGCCGAATAGTAACTCCTACTAATAATCAATACTGTACCATCTCAGCATGACTTAAAATCTAGGATTAAAGTATGTTATAGATCTATGTGTTAGCTTTCCGAAACTTCAAACGGATCGCGTTTTCGTTTCCGGAAACTCCCGGAATCGCGAAAATACCGAGAACGCATTTGTCTTTCGTACAGCTGACACTCAAATAATTCTCCAGAAAGTTACAGAAAGAATTAGGCCTGTTAATACATGTTTTTGGAAATCTAACTTCAATACGCTTCTTTTAAAAAAATGGAAGATTAAACCGAACTTTGAGCTAGAAGTTATGACATTTCTAAGTTAGGGCTGAAATTAAAAACGTGGATAAAAATTATGACGGATTTAGGTAGTTTGAGACAAAAGAACACAAGTATATAACATAATATATCAAGAACTCACTCTCTACACTAATATATATATATGAGACACTATAGAACACATCTCCAATACAAAAATATGAGATTAAACATGTAATAATTCATTCATACATAACAACAACACATAGTGTGTCCAAATTTGGGATTTTCCCATATGGACACAACCACAACACAAAGGACACTCCTATGACCTCCAAATGGACAAGAAATGGACACAAATGGAGATACAAACATGGGGGTCATTCCTATGGGTTCAAAATAGACCTATATGGATGAGGAAATGAAAAGAAGAAGGGATTTATACCTCTCGGAAGATCGAATCGAAGAAAAGCCTTCCCGGAGCGACACCGACACGTAGAGATTCCAAAAGGACACGAACGAGCTCCGAATCCTCCCAAACTTGGGTAGCTTCCTCTTTGGCTAGAATGGAGAAGGAAAGAAAAAAATTTGGTGGTGAAATGGAAGGATTTGGTGGAAAAATTGCTAGGGATTGCTCTCTAGGAATTTGGGGAAGAACAAGAGAGAGTGTGGATGAGAATAATGAAATGAACTTGAGCCTATCCTCTCCCAAAGTGGCTGACCATATGGGGCTATTTGTCCTATTATGGTAAGGTCCAAAATGCCCCCACTAACATATTCTATGAGTATTAGGAAAGGGCTAATTGGTTGGGGCTAAATTAGTCATTCTAAAGTCTCTAATCACACTAACCTTATCCATAATAATTAGTCTAACCTCTAACTAAAATATTTCTATCATGTGGACTAAAATTAATATCATGTGGGCCATGCCTAACTAGTGTGTGGGTCCCACTAGAGTCAAACTACCCCCGGGTCCCTGTTTCAAGTCGGATTGAGTTAAAATTCGAACCCGACTCAAATAACCCCAAAACAATATCATAAATAATAAAATAATATCAAAATAATTCAAAGAGGTCAAATACAAAAAAATATTCTTAGGCCAAAAATGACATTAAAATATCATAATCACATGGTTAGGCTCTAGGTCAAACAGTCTCTAGGGTTTCACTAGCAAAACGTCAAAACCACAAGTCATTGATTTAAATAATTTTAAAATGATTTAAAATCACCAAAAATCATATCATGAATTAAATATCAATATTAAAATAATTATAAACACAAAATTTCAAAATTACCCTCATTTGGAAAACTGGGTGCTACAGAGCCCCTCCCTATTTAATGTCTTGTTGAGGAGTTCTTGCCTCTTTTAGAGCTTGACCTAGAAATTGAAGAAAAGGTATATTTTCCCCTTCCAAAAATCCCCATAAATTCATTTTAATTCCTTTTAATCCTAGTCTTTTGCATTAGGACCTAATTACTGTGTATTTATTATTTCTGGAGGTAAATCTCAGTTTTGGGTTCATTTGGAGCATTTGGCCATCAAAGAGAACACCCTCCATTTGAAGCTCTTCCTAGCTTTTGCACCTATAGGTAAAACTCCTCAAATTGATTTAAATTTCTATTTTCTTTGCATTTAGGGCTAGAACTAGGAGTCCCCTAGTTTGTCCCTGGAGTTGGAGCCAATTTCGTGTCCGTTTGGTGTCCGTATCCGTCACGTGTCAATGTGTAAGTATACGTGTTTGATAAAATGTCACTTAGTAATTTATTTTTGATTTTTGTAAATATAATTACATAAATTTGTAGATTTAAGTATGTACATTAATTTTAGTGAATGATGTTAGGTATTTTGGTATCATTTTGTGTCAGTTTTTGGTGTTGGACACGCGTGTACGACACGAGCGCACTGTCCTACATCATGGGCAGGATATCTCGCTGTGTCGAACACGAGGACACGCCAAATTTTGGGAGAATGTCAGGGCACTGACTGACATGGCTCTTCCAAAATTTGGGGCCATATGGTGCAGTGTGCGACGAGTTCTCCTCCTCGCACTGGCCGTACTGGCCGCGCGCGCGGGTTGTGCACGCACAATTTTAGCCACTGACACGCACTTTTAATTCGGACACGGTGACACAGGGATACGGTGCAAGGTGACACGATTGTAGCCCTATGTGGGGCGAACACGTGGGCACGAGCACGTGTCGTATCGTGTCCTGTGTCGCATCTGGGATACGTGTGCACACGTACACGACGCAGCCTGTGTACAGCTTGTCTGTGATTGTTTTGAGGAGTGGACACGCTGTATCCGGCTCTAGGGTGACACAAAAATACTCCTGGGACACGTGCACGTGTGGGGGATTAATTACCAACCTTTAATTTAGTATATTATCATCTTTTGAATTCGAAATTTGCATTTTCCATTTAATCACTGATACATGTGTCTGTTTCGAAAATTCTGAAGTTGATTTCATTTTTAATCTGATTTAAATGATGTTTTAAATTGCCACATTGATTCTACATATGTATTAGTTCCTGCTAGTTTGGTTTTTCATGTTAGATTAGGTTGTTTTCACAAGAAATGAGATTTTGAATATAGGTTGGACTGCAAATGGGTCGACTGATACGCGTTTACTGTTTTTTTTCAATTCTGAGAATTTATTCCCTGTTTTGAACTGTTTTTCCCTGTTTAAATTTCATGTTTGAATCCTACACATGTGTAAATGATCACTGTAATGTTGATTGTTGACTGGTCCTAGGTTTTTGGTTTTTGAATGTGGTTTTGAATGTTGAACTGTTAAAATTCTAAAATTTAAATGAGTTCCAATCTATTTCCCATGATTAAGTTGACATGTTAAATTCTTATGCATAGGTATTAGTTACTGAAATGTGGGGTTTTGATTTATGGTTGACTTTGGGTTTGAATTGTCTTGGAATGGGATGAATGGTTTCGAATTTAGGCTTGGATTTTGGAATGTATTATACTGTGATGGACTGTCATTGCCGAAAACTAAAACCTATCTCTAAACATACACCATCCCACATGAGCAGACCCAAACTTGACACTGTACAAGTCTGATACATACATGTATCAGAACTTGTAAGGATACATTGTATACTAATCTTCATATTCATTCCTTAGATCACTGCACTACTTGGAATTTCATGCATCCATCCTCAAATAGACCATGACTGATAGGAGGAATTAGCCATAGGGTCCATTGTCTTACACCTTCATACCTTATTTCATGACCCTGCACATCTTCCACTGCATGTATGAGTCTAATTGGTTTTTCCTTCATATATAGGTTAGTCCTAAACCATATTGATGTATATGAATGTCATCCTCGATTGCTCAGTCCTTAAAATTCAAAATTAGTCCATGTAATCCAAATTTCAGTCCCCCTTCCATACAAATTCATATATAATAGTCCACTATATATCAGTCCATTGGTTCACCATTCATTTCACCATTGATTCACATATAGCAGTCCCTTTAAGTTCACTTCATATCAGCCCCAATGATTCAGTCCCTACTCACATATGTTATCAGTCCATGATTTAAATGTGAAGCATATTCTAATATTGGCTTTACCTTGATAGAGTGATTTTCCTTTTGTCCACTTACCTTGTTTTACATTCTTATTGATTTACCTAGTGATTTCAAATTTCCTTTCTTCCCATTTGTTCTATTTTGATTGTTTTATTTTAAGAAGATGTAGACTGTTGGTTGACTTGAGTAATGGCAGTATTTTAGAGTAGACTTGTAGGACTGTTAGTGTTCCTGTTAGACTAATGGCTCAGGCTTGTGGTTTGGTTTAGACTATAGGTAGAGTAGTAGTAGGCCATAGTGTTAGCTTGAATTTTAGTTTAGTCTATATATAGGCTTGGGTTTAGTACTTAGGCCTATAGGATTTCTAGCCTATAGCTAGTATTAGATTTGCCTAGGTTGTTAGCCTAGAATAGAATTCTATTAGACTTTGTGATTGTGGTTTAGGCCTAGTGTTGACCTAGTGGCCTAGAGTGTTGACCAAGTTTAACATTGACCTAGTTTGACCTAGTAATCATGTAGTTTGCATTGTAGCTTTCAATTATCTTGTATTTTACATATTATAACCTGTATTCCTCTGTTTAGGACATTGTGACTCCGGTGCAGACATCTGATATTACACTACTCTTTTTAGAGTAGCAGGCGAGTACATTCTCTGATAGTTCTTCCATTTACTTGTCGTTTACTGTACTTCAGTTGTAGCTAGTTCTATTTGATTTTATATTACAAACACGATTTGTTATTACTGGATCCATTTCATACGACACTCACTTATTCGTGTCTGGCCTCTATTTCTGGAACCACCTACTGGAACCACCCTGGAATCATTTATTGGAACCATTCGTGTACTGGCGGACTTATACCTATTTTCGTGTCGGGTTATGGATTTACTTGTACTTGCTGGACGGGAAAATATTCGAATAGGCATGTGAATATACCCAAATACTGGAACCACTCCCTTGGAATTATACTGGAACGATAGCCATCCTACACTTGGCCGAGTGTGCGGTGTGCCGTATTACCTACAACCGTTCATATGTCGATCCCAATATTTTAAAACACACTGTTAAAGTATAGGCTGGACTCACCCTGGAACCTTTGATCACTGACTGGACTCACCTTATACCGGACTCATCTTGTGCTAGAATCACCTGGTATTAGATTATATTGTCTAGACTCACACATGACTCTTACTATACTGTCTGGACTTATATCATGCTACTCTAGTTCAGCTAGATTATTTTACAGTCTTCCTTGCCATATTTTCCCTTCTTATTTAGCTACTCTTCTTTTATTGTACTTAACTATTCTATATATCATTACCTGTATAAAACTGCCATGATTCATCAATATAACTGTCTATAACTGCTTTATAGTTCTCTGTCATTTACTTAGGATTTCTTGATAAATTATACTCGTTTCTGTCCAGACTGGACCTGTTGAAAATATTACAGATGATTGCCCTGAGGACATTTGCCCTACTTGTCTTGGAGCAGGAGATGGCTTAGCTACCTATGGCCCCGACACTCAGGAGTGATCGGGTGACTAGCCTGTAGACTTGGCTTAGTTTTTATGTTTTAGAACTTGAATTGTATTAACTTGAGATATGAGTTTGTATATGTCACCCCCAATTTTCAAAAATAGGAGTATTTTGGTCATTTTTTATTTTTCAATATTTTTCGATTTATTTTATTATTTATGATATTGTTTTATGGTTGTTTGAGTCGGGTTCGAATTTCAACTCAATCCGACTTGTATCGGAGACCCGGGGTAGCTTCGACTCTAGTGTGGATCCACTGATTAGTTAGACATAGCCCACATTTGACAATATTTAAGTTAGTATGGTTGGGCTAATTGTTCATGACTAGGTTGGGTTATTTTGAGACTCAAACTAGTCTATTTTAGCCCCAAACCCTAACCTAACTTAAGTTGAATCTAATGGGACAAGAGGGGCATTTTGGACTTTGCCAAAATGGGAGAAATAGCCAATATGGCCAGCCACCAAAGAAGGGGAATGAGTCATCATTCATTTTGTTCTTAGCCTCTTTTTTTTATCTTTTTGAGTTCTTCCCCAAATTTGAGAAGAACCTCCATTGATTTCATCTTCAAATCAACCCATTCCTCCATCTAATCTTCTCCATTTCTTCTCTACTCATGCAAGAGGAGGTGCTAGCCAAGTTTGGGAGGAGTTTGCATTATTTTGTGTCTATTTGGAGATCCCTTCGTGTCAGTGTCGTATCGGAAGGAGTTCTTGAGATTTTACCTCCCGGAAGGTAAAATCTACCCTCTAATCCAAACCCTCATGCATTTAGGAATGTTTTGACCCATAGGAATTTCTTCCATGGTTGTGTCTGCATTTGTGTCCATTTTGGGTCCCTTTGGTGACATTTAGGAGTGTCCTTGATGTGTTATTGTGTCCACGTGGGAAAATCCCAAATTTGGACACACTATGTGTTGTTGTTTTGTGTGAATGAATTATTACATGTTTAATCTCATATTTTTGTATTGGAGATGTGTTCTATAGTGTCTCATATATACATATTAGTGTAGAGAGTGAGTTCTTGATATATTATGTTATATACTTGTGTTTCTTTTGTTTCAAACTACCTAAATTCGTCATAATATTTATCCACATTTTTAGAAGCAATAGCAACTTAGAAATGTCATAACTTTTAGCTTAAAACTCCGATTTATCTCCCGTTGTTTTTAAAAGAACCGTATCGAAGTTAGCTTTCCAGATATATATTTTAATAAGCCAAATTCATTCTAAAAATTTCTATAAAATTATTTGAGTGTCAGCTGTACGAAAGACGAACGCGTTACGGTGTTTTTGCGATTTCGGGAGCTTCCAGACACGAAAATGCGATCCGTTTAAAGTTTCAGAAAGCTAACACAAAGATCTATAACATACTTTAATCCTAGAATTTAATAAATGCTTAATTTGTACAGTATTAATTTTAAGTAGAAGATTACTATACGATATATGCATTTTGTGTATCCTTGTATGTACAAATATGTATGTATGCATGTGTATATATATATGTGTGTGTTTGTTAAGAGAATGTAATATAATATAGAGTATGCATAAATAATATAATGTATGAAAGTATATAATGTATTCAAATATGTATGTATATGTGCATGAATGAATGAACGAATGAATGAATGAATGCAATGCATGAATGAATGGATGAAATGCAAGCATGTGGGTAATGTAAGGTATTGAAACATGTATGCAAGTATCCATATGTAAGTAAGTAACGTAATCAAGTATGAAGGTATGCTATATATGAATGCCAACATGATAGGAATGTATGATGCCATATTAGCACTTAGCACCATGTTCATATATTAAAACTCCCTTCTACATGTTGACAGTAACCCCAAGCATGAATACACATAAAACCTACTTACTGTTATGAGTAAACCCTTTGATGTATAAATAAACCCTTTTGTTATGATTAACACCCACACACACACATGCTAAACCTATGCCTTACATGTTATTTCTTCTATGTGACACAATGAACCCTTGCTAAATGTTATCCTTCTAATATAACCCCCTCACACTTGAACACATTGTACTGCTATGTACACATTGCCATATCCATATTCATTTATCACTCACTCCTTGTCTTTATGCACTTTGCTTGTAATAAAAATTTATATGAATATATAGGTAATGTGTGTTTAATAACTTGTGTAGCTTTGTGATTTTGTGTGAGTGATAGTCTAGGCTTGGTTAGGCCTAATGAGACTTGTTAGTCTAGATTTAGACCTAGTACTGCCTAGTTACCTAGTTTGACTAGTACGGTTGACCAGAGTTGACCAAGAGTTGACTTTGACCTAGAATGACCTAGAATCATGTAGAACGCATAGTAGAGCTTTATTTTACCATTTTGGACTTGTTGTGAGTTGTGCTGTTCTAAATCGGAGCCAGACACTTCTCCTCGGACAGTACATTTCCTTTGGACATTCAGATAGCAGGCGAGTACATTCTCTGATTATTTCATATCCTGTTAGAATTATTCTCCTGCTTTAGATTACTTTACTTGATGCTGTCACGTTGGTCACATGAATTAGTACTATATGGATCCTTTCTTGAGATGTTATCCCCTCAGGGAGCATCGGATACTACATGTTCTGTGCGTTTCACTTACATTGTGTATCACTATGCTTCATGGTTCATTGAATCACTTGTGACATGTACTCTCATGATCATAGAGTCTTCCTTGAATCACCCATTTATGGCCATTCCCAGAATCACCCATTTATGGACCTACCATGTATCACCCCTTGTGGGCTATTGCATGGATCGTAACATAACCTGGCTGGATCCTTGTGTGTTGATTGGGGTACGGAGGAGTAGAAGTAGACATGTGAATAATATCCAAGTAGTGTAGTTCCTAGAATCACTCCATAGTATAGTTTCCAAAATCTTCTATGCCATTCACATGTCTATATTGTACTCTGACTCACTAGCCACTGTTAGTTCTCTATTTATAGTAGATATTTCTATTACAGCTATCTCCTTTACATTTTGTACTTCTTTCAGATCCTGTATCTTACTTTACTGCATGATTATATTTTCTAACCTGCTATAATTTGTTGAGATGTACTGTGCTCGCTCCTGTCCTGACTGGACCTATTGATAAATTTTACAGATAGCCTGGAGGTTGCCTGCTAGCCTAGAGGAGACACAGTAGAGGTTGTATAGATAGTTATTTCAGTTGTATTGAGTTGTATTTATTCTATAGATTACTGTATTAAGCTTTGAGATGTTTTCTGGGTTGTGTATCTTAGACACTTAGACTTCTATCTGCTGTATATCTTTGTGGATTTCATATTTTATCTATCTTTTATCATGCTCTACCTTAGATGTGATTGAGACTGTATCTGCTATGTCACCTCCATTCGAAGAGTATATACTGTACAGGTACCTTTATATTGTTAGATGTTGATCTAGGACAGCGTTCTACCGTCGATACTGCAGCGTAGGCTGGACGTACCCACGTCTTGTGCCCTTATTCTAGGGTGTGGGTCATGATAGTATTTGAGTTTGTTTAAGATATTATTATTTAGTAGTTTATAAATGTTGTTGTTTAGTCTTTAGTTATAGACTTCTGAGTTGTCTTATCGTGCTTAGACTGTGATTGAGATTTCATTATATCTATACTTGTCTTCCGTTCGGAGTTGAGATTTGATAAGTACATTATATAATTGCGTGAGTTGTTGATTAGATAGTAACCTAGGACTGCGTTCTAACGCCGATACTGTGGCGTAGGCTGGGCATCGTTACGTACTCGTACCCTCACAGTGGGAGCGGGTCGTGACACATTTTTAGTGGTGGCCCATGCAGGTCGAGAGTCGTATTAGTGCGATATCGCGGTAGTACGGCGACTTAGTTGTACTGCTGCGAGCCTGCGATAGGATTGAGAGATAGGCTTTAACGGCGTGGTACTCAATCATAGTTAGGACTACTTAAGAAGATTCCTGGAATAACCCTTGAGAATCTCATTATAAACCATCTCGAAATACGATTCCGACAGTTTCTGTCTACTTCCTTGTTCTTCATTGAATTGGATTCTTGGTATTCATTATTGACTTGATTTTCTACCAAGATAACATTATGGGCTAGGTTGCCTCAGTCATGGAATCTAGAGTCTTCTACAGCCATATCAACTGGTTGGGCGATGAGATAGAGTCTGATTTTCGATGTATTTCTCGGGTGTGAGAATTTAAAGTTTTTGCAGCCAAGCTAGCGGCAATACAAAAATTTTAAATACCATAATTCTAGAGGTATGTATATTAGTTGTGGACTCTATGGATTATCGCAGCCATACCTAATGGTGTGACGAGGATTTTGGTAACATGGTTCTGGATAGACGGGTATGATTATCAGATTGCAGGATATATACCATATAGATGGTGCCCTAGTATAATTGAGTGGAATATCAGGATGGATATTACTTGAGTGTCATAGATTAGATAGAGGGAGCTAGGCCACCTGTAGCGTAGCACCGTGCCCCGTACCATCAAAGGGATATACCCCGGAGGAGCAGGGCCTTTGCATTGACAGTCGAGTAGACCGACGCTATGAGTGACGGGTTAGCAGGTCTGCCCTTACTGTTTATTTATTATTTATGGAGGTAAATCTCAGTTTTGGGTTCATTTGGAGCATTTGGCCATCAAGGAGAACACCCTCCATTTGAAGCTCTTCCTAGCTTTTGCACCTATAGGTAAAACTCATCAAATTGATTTAAATTTATATTTTATTTTAATTTAGGGCTAGAACTAGGAGTCCCCTAGCTGTCCCTGGAGTTTGAGCCAATTTTGTGTCCGTTTAGTGTCCGTATCGGGCACGTGTCAATGTGTAAGTATAGGTGTTTGATGAAATGTCACTTAGGAATTTATCTTCGATTTTTGTAAATATAATTACATGAATTTGCAGATCTAAGTATGTACATTAATTTTAGTGAATGATGTTAGGTATTTTTGTGTCATTTTGTGTCAATTTTTGGTGTTGGACACGCGTGCACGATACGAGCGCACTGTCCTGCATCACGGGCGGGATATCTCGCTGTGTCGGACATGAGGACACGCCAACTTTTGGGAGAATGTCAGGGCACTGACTGACATGGCTCTTCCAAAATTTGGGGCCATATGGTGCAGTGTGCGAGGAGTTCTCCTCCTCGCACTGGCCGCACTTGCCGCGCACGCGGGTTGTGCACGCACGATCTTAGCCACTGACACGCACTTTTCATTCGGACACGGGGCCACGGGGATGCGGTGCAGGGTGACACGATTATAGCCCTATGTGGGGCGAACACGTGGGCACGAGCACGAGTCGTGTCGTGCCCTGTGTCGCACGTGGGACACGCATGCACATGTGCACGATGCAGCCTGTGCATAGCGTGTCTGTGATTGTTTTAAGGTGTGGACACGTTGTGTCCGGCTCTAGGGTGACACAAAAATACTCTTGGGACACGTGCACGTGTGGGGGATTAATTACCAACCTTTAATTTAGTATATTATCATGTTTTGAATTCAAAATTTGTATTTCCCATTTAATCACTGATATATGTGTCTGTTTCAAAAATTTTGAAGTTGATTTCATTTTTAATCTGATTTAAATGTTGTTTTAAATTGCCACATTGATTCTACATATGTATTAGTTCCTGCTAGTTTGGTTTTTCATGTTAGATTAGGTTATTTTCACAAAAAATGTGATTTTGAATGTAGGTTGGACTGCAAATGGGTCGACTGATATGTGTTTACTATTTTTTTTTCAATTCTGATAATTTATTCCCTATTTTGAACTGTTTTTCCCTATTTAAATTTTATGTTTGAATCCTACACATGTGTAAATGATCACTGCAATATTGATTGTTGACTGGTCCTAGGTTTTTGGTTTTCGAATGTGGTTTTGAATGTTGAACTGTTGAAATTCTGAAATATAAATGAGTTCCAATCAATTTCCCATGAATAAGTTGACATGTTAAATTCTTATGCATAGGTATTAGTTACTGAAATGTGGGGTTTTGATTTATGGTTGAATTTGGGTTTGAATTGTGTTGGAATGGGATGAATGGTTTCGAATTTGGGCTTGGATTTTAGAATGTATTATACTGTCATGGACTGTCATTGCCGAAAACTGAAAACTATCTCTAAACACACACAATCCTATATGAGCAGACCCAAACTTGACACTGTACAAGTCTGATACATACATGTATCAGAATTTGTAAGGATACATTGTATACTAATCTTCATATTCATTCCTTAGATCACTGCACTACTTGGAATTTCATGCATCCATCCTCAAACAGACCATGACTGATATGAGGAACTATCCAAAGGGTCCATTGCCTTACACCTTCATACCTTATTGCATGACCTTGCACATCTTCCACTGCATGTATGAGTCTAATTCGTTTTTCCTTCATATATAGGTTAGTCCTAAACCATATTGATGTATATGAATGTCATCCTCGATTGCTCAGTCCATGAAATTCAAAATTAGTCCATGTAATCCAAATTTCAGTCCCCCTTCCATACAAATTCATACATAACAATCCACTATATATCTGTCCATTAGTTCACCATTCATTTTTCCATTGATTCACATATAGCAGTCCCTTTAAGTTCACTTCATATCAGCCCCAAAGATTCAGTCCCTACTCACATATGTTATCAGTCCATGATTTAAATGCGAAGCATATTCTAATATTGGCCTTACCTTGATGGAGTGATTTTCCTTTTGTCCACTTACCTTGTTTTGCATTCTTATTGATTTACCTAGTGATTTCAAATTTTCTTTCCTCCCATTTGTTCTATTTTGATTGTTTTATTTTAAGAAGATGTAGACTGTTGGTTGACATGAGTAATAGCAGTGTGTTAGAGTAGGCTTGTAGGATTGTTAGTATTCCTGTTAGACTAATGGCTCAGGCTTGTGGTTTGGTTTAGACTATAGGTAGAGTAGTAGTAGGCCATAGTGTTAGCTAGAGTTTTAGTTTAGTCTATAGGCTTGGGTTTAGTACTTAGGCCTATAGGATTTCTAGCCTATAGCTAGTATTAGATTTGCCTAGGTTGTTAGCCTAGTATAGAATTCTATTATACTTTGTGATTGTGGTTTAGGCCTAGTGTTGACCTAGTGGCCTAGAGTGTTGACCAAGTTTAACTTTGATCTAGTTTGACCAAGAAATCATGTAGTTTGTATTGTAGCTTTCAATTATCTTGTATTTTACATATTATAACCTGTATTCCTCTGTTTAGGACATTGTGACTCCGGTACAGACATCTGATATTACACTACTCTTTTCAGAGTAGCAGGCGAGTACATTCTCTGATAGTTCTTCCATTTACTTGTCGTTTACTGTACTTCAGTTGTAGCTAGTTCTATTTGATTCTATATTACAAACACGATTTGATATTACTGGATCCATTTCAGGCGACACTCACTTATTCGTGTCTGGCCTCTATTTCTGGAACCACCTACTTGAACCACCCTGGAATCATTTACTGGAACCATTCGTGTACTGGCTGGACTTGTACCTATTTTCGTGTCGGGTTTTAGATTCACTTGTACTTGCTAGGCGGGAAATATTGGAATAGGCATGTGAATATACCCAAAAACTGGAACCACCCCCTTGGAATTATACTGGAACGATAGCCATCCCACACTTGGCCGAGTGTGCGGTGTACCATATTACCTACAGCCGTTCACATGTCGATTCCGATATTTTAAAACACACTGTTAGAGTATAGGGTGGACTTACCTTGGAACCTTTGATCACTGACTGGACTCACCTTATACCGAACTCATCTTGTGCTAGAATCACCTGGTATTAGATTACATTGTCTGGACTCACACATGACTCTTACTATACTGTCTGGACTTATATCATGCTACTCTAGTTCAGCTAGATTATATTTACAGTCTTCCTTGCCATGTTTTCCCTTCTTGTTTAGCTACTTTCCTTTCCTTGTACTTAATTGTTCTCTATATCGTTACCTGTATAAAACTGCCATGATTCATCAATATAACTGCCTATAACTACTTTATAGTTCTCTGTCATTTACTTTGGATTTCTTGATGAATTGTACTCGTTTCTGTCCTGACTGGACCTGTTGAAAATATTACAGATAATTGCCCTTAGGACATTTGCCCTACTTGCCTTGGAGCAGGAGATGGCTTAGCTACCTATGGCCCCAACACTCAGGAGTGATCTGGAGACTAGCTAGTAGACTTGGCTTAGTTTTTATGTTTTAGAATTTGAATTGTATTGACTTGATATATGAGTTTGTATTTGAGTTTGTTTGAGATATTATTATTCAGTAGTTTATAAATATTGTTGTTTAGTCTTTAGTTATAGACTTATGAGTTATCTTATCGTGCTTAGACTGTGATTGAGATTTCATTATATCTATACTTGTCCTCCGTTCGGAGTTGAGATTTGACAAGTACATTATATAATTGCGTGAGTTGTTGATTAGATAGTAACGTAGGACATCGTTCTACCGCCGACACTGCGGCGTAGGCTGGCCGTCGTTACGTACTCGTACCCTCACAGTGGGTGTGGTTCGTGACATTAATCCCGGGCTAGAGTTCTCAGGCCTGGACTAGTCCTCCACGAAGGAAACCAGGTTAAAAATCTTACTGCGTTTGCATTTGCTCTTTGGCTGTTTTATTTTCGTATTTATATTACTCTGATTATTTTGCTGGTAAAAAGAGTTCATGTTTTAATTGATCATTATCGTTATAAACTCTATTCACCCCCTCTAGAGTTACCTATCTGTACTTCAATTGGTATCAGAGCTCTGTTCTCTTTACAAGGACTAACATCCTAGAGCTGATCCATGGCAACCACACAACCTATGTTTTCCAACCATGGTAAAGGACAGTCCACTCATAGGCCACCCCTATTTGATGAAACCAACTACACCTATTAGAAAACTAGTATGAGTTTCTATCTCAAGTCTCTAGACTTCGACCTGTGGACCATTGTCACCGATTGTTACAAAAAGCCTGCCATAATAGTTGTCGATGGAGATCTCATCGAGAAACCCAACGACAAATATTCTGACGAGGAAAAGAAAAAGGCGAGTATAGATGCTAGAGCTATTAATGCTCTTTTCTGTGTAATAGACAGGAATGAATTTAACAGGGTCTCGACATGCACCACCTCGCACGAAGTATGGAAGCTACTAGAAGTGACGCATGAAGGAACCACTCAAGTCAAGGAATCTAAAATTATTCGTCTTACTCAAGAATACGAGGCATTCAAGATGAAGCCAAATGAGACAATCACCGAAATGTTTACAAGGTTCCTTGACATTATCAACCCTCTATCATCTCTTGGCAAACAATATACAAATTATGAGAAGATCCGCAAGTCACTTAGGGGGCCACCGATGATCTGGAACCCTAAGGTAACAACTATCATAGAAGACAATGATCTCACCACAATGTCTATGGAAACTTTGATGGAAAATCTGATGACCCACGAGCTCGACCTCAAAGACTTCGATGAACCTGCTCCAAGGGCAAAAGAAATTGCCCTAAAAGCTCATCGTCGAAGGGCTGATCCTGAAGAGACTGACGACGACAAGTCTAAAGGTGATGATCAAGCTCTTCTAGTCCGCAACTTCAAGAAGTTCCTTCGTTTCAATCGAAGAATAAAGGAACAACAAGAAGACGACGAGGAAGAACCAACGTGCTATGGCTGCCAAAAGACTGGACACGTTCGAAAGGACAATCCCTTCGTAAAGAAAGGCAACAGATATGAGAAGCTCTACAAGAAGCCTTCTTCAAGGAAGTATGCCGACACTAGTATTTGGCATAAAAGCGAAGCAAGTGACTCCGAGGAAGAAAATGACTCTCCGTAAGACACCGCTAATGTCTATCTAATGGAAACATCCGAGAAGATAACTAGCGAAACTCTCGATAACTTTACTTTTGATGAACTTGGCGATGCGTTTAATGATTTACTAAATTACCACAAGAAAGTCATTAGTAAATATAAGCATGCCAAGGAGAAATTAAAGGATATGAAATAGAGATTCAAAATCTTTCTTCCTTACTTGATAATGTTAGAGACACTCCACCCACGGAAGTCACTGATGAGGTGTCCAAACTTAAGTTAAGCCTACATGATGCCGAAGCACTTATTGAAAAGCAAGCACGTGAGATCTCAGCACTCAACAAAGAGATTGCTGAAGAAAAAAACAAACACAAGATCTCTATTGCTAAGATTGATGGTCTAAATGCTAAGTGTAATGAACTAAATGCTGTCTCTAAGAAATTAGAGATTAGATTAGGGAAACAGGTTGCTCAACCTCAAACCCAATCACACAGTCACAAAACATACACAAAACACAAGACCACTCATAATAGTAAAACACGTCATCCACATGCAGCACGTAAACATGCTTATATGTACACGTACTCCCATACAGCATGTAAACCACATACACATAGACATCATTCTCAATCTACTCATAACTATTATCCTGCTGCTACACATGATCACTATTCTACTAACTACCACCATGCTGCACATAGACATAACTATCATCCTGCTGCTATATATAGTCACTATCCTGCTGCTCCATACAACTATCACCATGTTGCATATAGATATCACTATTAACCTGCTCCAAACACAAATAGGCATGCTACTTGCACATACTGTAGATTATATGGTCATATCTCACCACAGTGTAGAATTAGGAAATTAGTTGATATTAATCTATATGCATAGGTACCGAAGACTAATATTTCAGGACCCACAAGAACTTGGGTACCAAAGGTCACATCTACTCGTGATGTAGGTGGACCTTCCTTCCTCAACTAAAAGCAAGTAGATTCTCGATAGTAGATGCTCGCGATATATGACGGAAGACGCAAATCTTTTCGTATCACTATCGATGAAGAGGGAAGGGTATGTATCCTTCGGTAACAATTTAAAGGGCTACATCATAGGTAATGGTACTATTGGTCATCCTCCTTCTCCTGTAATAAAGGATGTCTGCCTAGTGACCGAGTTAATGCATAACCTTCTCAGCATAAGTCATCTTGCTGATCACGAATATGATATTAACTTTGGATAAAATAAATGTTATATTTATGATAGGTCAACGGGAGACATTGCTTTTGAAGGGATAAGAGAAGATAACATTTATATTTTCTATCTATCTAGAAATACTAACAGTGTAGGAAGATGCCTCTACGCCCACAAGGATGAGAGACTGTTGTGGCAACAGTGTCTTGGTCATGCCAATATGGATACTATATCCAGGCTTTCGACAAAGAAGCTAGTAAGAGGTCTGCCCGACATTACATTCAAGAAGGACACGGTATGTACCGAATGTGATCTGAATAAGGCAACCAAATCTTTATTTCATTCCATAAACACTGTAAGTACTACTAGATCCTTGCAATTACTGCACATGGACTTATTTGGTCCCAGTAGAATAGCCAGTCTTGGTGGAAAACTCTATACTATTGTTATAGTAGATGATTTTTCTATATTCATTTGAGTTTTCTTCCTTTCAAACAAATGCGATGCGATTTTAGTTTTTAAATCTTTGCCAAAAAGGTCCAAAATGAAAAAAGGCTACATGATTACTCGAATCCGAAGTGATCATGGAGGCGAATTAAAAAAATTTAATTTTGAAAAGTTTTGCGAAATAAATGGTTTTGATCATGAGTTTTCATGTCCTCGAACTCCTCAACAAAATGGTGTTGTGGAGTAGAAGAATAGGATCTTGGCGATATATCTAGAGTCATGTTGAATAAATTTTCACTTTCGAAATATTTTTGGGCAGAAGCTGTCAGTACAGCTTGCCATATTTTGAATAGGGTGCTTATTCGACCTATTTCGAAGAAAACACCCTATGAACTTTGGTTTGGTAGGACCACCAGTGTATCTTATTTTAGAGTGTTCCGTTGTCACTGTTTTATCCTCAATACCAAAGATAACTTAGGCAAGGTTGATGCCAAAGCTGACAATGGTATTTTTGTTGGCTATGTCGCCAAGAGTAAAGGATATTGAGTGTTCAACAAACACTCAATGATAGTAGAAGAATCTACTAATGTTACTATTGATTAGGAGAATAGTACAACTACCATCCCCAACGATGATGATGAACCATCAACTTCCACGCCTGTGACTACCAATCCTAAAGCCAACTCTCTGGAAGACTTACCGAAGAAATTAGAGTTCAAACCGTCACAACCAGAAAACTTGGTAATAGGTGAGGTATCCCGCGGAGTAAGTACTCGTTCATCTTTAAGAGATTTTGTTGCTAGCACTACTTTTATTTCTTAAATTGAGCCTAAAAATGTTTTAGAAGCCTTTGATGATGAATTTTGGATTTCTGCCATGCAAGAAGAACTCAACCAATTCGAAAGGAGCCAGGTCTGGGAACTTGTTCCTAGGCCAGCTAATTATTTGATTATTGGTACTAAATAGGTTTTTCGTAACAAAGTAAACGAAGATGGATCGGTTACTCGCAACAAAGCGCGTATAGTAGTTCAAGGATACAACCAAGAGGAAGGTATCGACTACGATGAGATGTACTCTCCAGTCGCCCGACCTGAATCCATTCGGATGCTTTGTGCTTTTGTAAACTTTCAAAATTTTAAACTTTTTCAAATGGATGTGAAAAGTGTTTTTCTAAATGGTTTTATTAAAGAAGAAGTCTTTGTCAAGCAACCCCCTAGTTTTGAAAATCATAAATTTTCTGACCATGTTTTCAAACTTAAGAAAGCACTTTATGGCCGCAAACAAGCCCCCAGAGCATGGTATGAACGCCTAAGTACTTTCTTATTAGATAAAGGTTTTTCAAAAGGGAAAATTGACACTACACTCTTTATAAAATCTTTCAAAGACACCATTCTTTCAGTACAAATTTATGTTGACGATATCATATTCGGTTCTACTAATGAAACTCTCTGTCAAGAGTTTGCTAAGTGTATACAGAACGAATTTGAGATGAGCATGATGGGGGAGCTTAATTACTTCCTTGGACTGCAAGTCAAACAAACATCGCATGGTACTTTCATCTGTCAGTCAAAGTATACAAAGGATATGCTAAAGAAGTTTGACCTTGACAACGTCAAACCGATTGGCACTACAATAGCTACTACAACTAAACTAGAACCCGATGAAAGCGGCAAACCTGTGGATCAACGTAAGTATTGAGGCATGATAGGCAGTCTACTTTATTTAACTGCTAGTCGCCCTGATATCCTGTTTAGTGTTTTCGTGTGTGTTAATATCAGGCTAATCCTAAGGAATCACACATGTCCGCTGTTAAACGTATCTTTCGATACCTTAAGGGTACTATTACAGTCAGCTTGTGGTATCCCAAAATCACGTCCTTTCACCTTATCGGTTATTCGGATGATGATTTTGCGGGGTGCAAAGTTGATCGTAAAAGTACGAACAACACGTTTCATTTGTTAGTCAAAGCCTTAGTCTCCTGGTTTAGCAAGAAACAAAATTCGGTTGCACTCTCCACAACCGAAGCTGAGTATATAGCTGCAGGACGTTGTTGTGCACAAATTTTGTGGATGAAGCAAACCCTAGAAGACTATCACTTGTCTTTTATGCACATACCAATTTTTTGGGCTATAAACCATACTAAGAACCCTATATGTCACTCACGTACGAAACATATTAAAATTCGTCACCACTTTTTATGTGATCATCAACAGTACGGCACTATAGATCTAGAATTTATTGACACAGAACATCAGCTGGCAGACTTCTTTATAAAACCACTAGCCGAAGAGCGTTTCAACTTTCTTCGTCGCAAACTAGGAATTCTGGATGAAAATTAACTAAAATAAATTTTTGTTTTTGCAACGTAACCTGTTGATCATCATCCTACTGGACGTACTAACTTTGGGTACTAGCCGAAATGGTCCATTTGTCAATAAGGCGTAAAAGTCTAAGCAACACGGTGCACTAATCTCCGGACTACCACTAGCTGGGATCCGACCCCTACAGCTAACCCAAGGGGTTTACTCCGTATACGATTTTTGATCCGCAGTACACGCTGTAAACATAAAATTCATTTATGAGCATTTAAATCCTATGTTTCTAAATTCACGATTATCTTTAATGCATTTTATGCATTCCCATTTTTGCTTGATGTTCTGGCCTAAGGGACCAGAACTCGGGCCGAACTCTGCCCCTACACAGAGTTCGGGCCGAGTTCGGCCTCCCTGTTCCAGAACCTCAAATGACTCACAACCCTCCATTTTTTCTGATCCGATGGCCCAGAATTAGCCCGACCAATCGACCATAACCTCTATAACTCGGGATTCTCTCTCTCTCTCTCCTCTCCATTATCTTCTCCAAAACCTCTCCAAACTAATTTCTCTCAAAACCCTAACCCTAGAAGTCTCAAATCCTTGAGAAATTCTACTCCAAACTCAAGGAGGTCAATCTTGGGATCATTCTCTTTAATCTTGGGTCACTCTTTAATCTTGGGTGCGCTCAGCAACTCCATCCATGACATTCAGTATTCCATGGCCTCCCATCCGACGATGCCAATTCTGATGATGCGTGATCCGTCCCGCGACGGTTATCGTATTGATAATTATTGGGTCCGTCGTGATCTCGATCCGACCTCAGCCTTTGTTGATCCCCGACGTACCGGTTCCGATGGTGCGGGGCCTTCGCACGTTCCATG
This sequence comes from Iris pallida, assembly GCA_029216955.1. Classification (NCBI taxonomy): domain Eukaryota; kingdom Viridiplantae; phylum Streptophyta; class Magnoliopsida; order Asparagales; family Iridaceae; genus Iris; species Iris pallida. The sequence continues at coordinate 23,127,801 of JANAVB010005796.1, forward strand.
ATGGATATGGCTTTTGTATCGCTAACTGCCACTGATGATTAGGACTCTATTTTTTCTTTCTGTACTATGTTTTTTTTGCTTTTGGATTTATGTTTTTATCAAAACTTGTTAACCCTCTGGCTTTGATTAGAATTATTAAAAATTGTTGCTATCCTATTATTCTTCATTATGTGGATGGTCTTTATGCTGCTCTTCTATTTTGTTGGGGGAGTTTTTCTTCATTTTGATTTTTGTCAAAAGGGGGAGAACACTTGATATTTGTCTTTGTTTGGTTTCATGATACACTGTGTTATGAGTTATATATATCGTATACTTGGATGAGAACTTGTCACAGGTAATATCCTTTTACGGGGGAGCAGACATGTTCGAGTACGGGGGAGCTATCATATGTCCAGGTATGAATATTGAGACATACAAATATCATGTTTTGTCAATTATCAAAATGGGGAAGATTGTTAACCAAAACCGGATCACAGTCAACCTAATCTTGACAATTAACAAAACAATATTTGTCATAGTCCAATTTGACACATCAAGCTCTAAATATATCAACTCATCACATCAATTCAAGTCAACAGCTGCCTGAAGATTTGCTGCTTTGTGTATTCTGGAATCTGTAATTTTATTATTTTTTGAGTATAGACAAATGTACGTTGAGTCATACTGAGCAGCTTTGGGCTAGACTTAACCTTTATAGGTCCACATAGCCAATAGCCAAAACCGCCCAACAAGCCAAAGCCCATTTATGAACTTTCTATCCAAAGGAGACAGAGTTCGGGCCGAACTCTGCCTCCACACAGAGTTCAGGCCAAACTCTGTCCCCTAAATTACAGGAAGCTAATTTTTAGGGATTATTCACTGCTAGTTGTCCAACAGCCAAAAATATAAATTTTATACACAGAATTCTGGCCAAATTCGGCCTACCCAGAACACTATAAATAGTCCTTGAATTCTCGCATTTTAAACCATCCAATCTTCTTTTCTTCTTCTCTTACATAAGCCTACATATTAAAGAGTGCTACCTTCCCATCCAACTTAGCTTTCAAACTTCCCAACCGTCCAAGTTGCTTAGTACGATTCAGCTAAAAGTTTGAAGTGCAAAAAGTTGTAAGTCACTTGGAAAAGTCCAAGTTTCACCACAGTGATCATTAAAAGAAGTTGGCATGCTCTTCTGAGAAAAGGCACGTAGTTGTAACCCTATTTCATAAATAGTGTGTTTTAATCCTGAGTTAGAGTTCTCAGGCCTGGACTAGTCCTCCATGAGGGAAACCTGGTTAAAAATCTTGCTGTGTTTGCGTTTGCTCTTTAACTGTTTTATTTTCGCATTTATATTACTCAGATTATTTTGTTGGTGAAAAGAGTTTAAGCTTTAATTAATCATTATCGTTATAAACTCTATTCACCCACCCTCTAGAATTGCCTACCTGTACTTCACAAAACTTATGGTAGGATGGCTGTACTGAATGACTCGAATCCCTTGGACTAAGTGTTGTAAGTGCGAATAGGAGAATATATGTTCGAAGTTTAGAAATCGGAGTGATGCGAGCTTGGATAGAAAATCTGTACTATCAACTTTGGTTTGACCATAGGATTGGGGTCAGTGTTGATATTATTATTTGGGAACTGTGATTCCAATACTGACGATTGACTTTAGCCTGGAGAGATGGCCTAGCGGTTAAGCGAGATGTCCCTGCTTTAAGAGATAGCATATGATTGATTTTAGGGTTGATAGAATGAATCAGATATGTGAGATTGGATTCACTATCACGAGGCTCGGCTGAAATGCATATATTTTGGGGACGCCTTAAATATGTGCACGATCCAGGTAAGTGATACGTTAAGTTCAGGTGAGACTAAAGTAATGGAAGAGCATCGAGGATTTTAAAATTGTGTGTTGCAAATAAAGTATTGATGGTAGTGTGATTGTTGGATTCAAATGAACTTGAATGTCGATTGATCGATTAGTTTGTACTAGAACTAAGTCGCCCGTGTATGCGATAAGTGTAAGTTACCCAAGTCGAGATATAGTTGTTTGATGTGAAGGAAAATCAAAGCACGAGCGTGGCTCGGATGAAAAATATATAGGAAGTAGGTGTGCGAGAATCATTGGATGATGAATCAAGTTATAAGTAGATAACTGTACTCAGTTAGTTTCGAGGACGAAACTTTTTCTGAGTGGTGTATAATGTAATGCCCCGTCCTGTTTAGTCAATCAGAGGAATCAAAATTCCAACGACGTTTGGACTTAGCCATGCAACGGCTTGCTCGAAGACCCGCACGGTCGAGACGACTCCTCCTTCAGGTGGGTGGCTTCGGTGAACTTGCCTCAGCTTGGCCTTCGTACTAATAAAACGAATGTTTTTAAGTGCACAAGTAGGTTTGATAATAAAAAAGATGAATCCACATTGTTAAGGAAATAATCCCAACTCGGGTCGGATTAAGTTAAGAATATGGAAAGGTCCCACAATCGTCTTAGAAGTGTTGCACGTTGTGCTTTCAAAATGACACTTGGTCCTTCATCCCGTGGCTTGGGAGAAGGAAGTTGGTTTAAGTTGCCACAAAGTTATGGACTTATCCTGAGTCGTAGGCATCGCACATATATATGCTTGATAAAGCATGCACGATCCCATCGTCCAAGGCTTGGCATAGACTTTGGCCATCCTACGGATTAAGTTATTGCACGATTAAGTTCGACAAGAGTTATGCTGGACTCTCGAAGTCATAGTAAGCACTGTCCCACTCTTTCTGCCGTGGTTAAGTCACATAGTCCATGATCTCAAGGCTCGTCATATAAAGTATGACTTGGACAATAGCGTCGCGTAGAACACAAGTCGGTTTAAGGCACAAGCCACGATCGTCACTATGAAAAGTTAGCCATGGTCTATGGCACATAAGGAACACGTTTGTTCAAGTCAAGTTGGAAGGCTATACGATAGTCATTCCTTGGGTTCAATGAAAGCAAAGTTCATGCGACCGTTTGTCGCCGAGGCGGTCCCACATTTTGGGAGTCTCCAAGGATGCACGTTTTGCATCGTATGGTTTGATGCACATTTTGCATCGTATGGTTTGATCAACATTTTGTATCGTATGGTTCCAATGCACATTTTGCATGATATAGTATCGAGCATGTTTTCCTAAGTATGGTTCTAGTCGTACCGTAAAGTAGGCCATGTATTTACGTGAGTCTAGGTGTTCTCATAGATGCGTGGTCATGGACAACTTATCGACAAGGATTTCTTTCTCGACTGGTATTACGTCGGGGCATCGGGGCCAGTCGACCTATGGAGAAGACGTTATAGCAATGCTGGATTGTACCGCGTGGGTAGTCGGAAGCTTTCCATGGGGCTAGCTACCTTGCATCTAAAGACTCGCTGCCTACCCGAGCTATGTCCACGATGGCTTGGATTACCAGTGACTTTTATATAGATGAGTTGGCGTGCTAAGCGGCAAATCCGCATGCACGGTGTCGGTCGAATCAAAAAAAGTGTAAGCACGGCACGAGTAGGGTCAAGAGGGTATGTACGATTGCAACACCAGTATGGAGTCGAATATTTTGGTTGTAAGAAGGACCTGTGCTTCAGAACGAGATGCGACGTTAAGTATTAAGTTGATGACCAGAGTTACGAGATACGGCGTTAAGTACTAAGCTGTAGACCCTGAGTTACATATATTGGAATTGAGGTGTCTTTGAGTTTAAGTCAGGAAGGGCCATAGAGCAAGTTCGGTTAAGTCTTGTTGAGTCGCGAGGTACGAACTCGATAGGTTATGGCACGACTAAGTTGTTACGACACGAGTATAGACAAAGTTACTAAGTTGTGAGGCACGGTCTCGATTATGTTATAAGAAGGGATTTGTGGCATAACTTGTTACGTACCAAATATGGACTGAAAGGCAAGCACGAGTCGGTAAGATGACATTGTTGGCACGAGAAGGTCTAGCGGCATAGTATGAGTAAGTTGTTGGTACAAGGCACAGTGATCCTCTAGAGACACCAAATAGCCCAGAGATTATGTCCTAAAATTGATCCTAAGGCAGGAATAGAAAGACAATCGTAAAAGGATATGTGGCACAAAGTAAATGAATGTGTTGGTTTTGTATGGGTGGGCGAGGAGCTCACTCCACCAGTACAGTTGAGTACTGACACACACACAGTCTTTATGTGCAGGCACAAGTAGAAGCTCGTTGGCACGGAGCTCGCTTGGACGCGTCGAGGCACGGAGTTCCTTGGCGTTTCGAGGTGTGCGGTCGCATGGAGTCTGGACTTATACGGGACATAATGTATGTACATCGCCTATTTGTAGCATCCACTGGCTCATTAATTATATTGAGAGATGAGAGAGAGCAGAGTAACTTGTAATGTGAGAAGAGTGAGCTTGTGTGATTGTAATCTTGGCCTTGTGCCCACCTATGTAATCTCCGTTTCAATATCAATAAAGAGCATATTTGAATGACTTGTGTTTGTTTCAACTTTTTGCTAGCGTTATTGTCACACCTAGTTTTCAGGAATAGGGGTATTTTTGTCTGAAATATTTTTGAAATTTATTTTATTATTTATGATATTGTTTTGGGGTTATTTAAGTCGGGTTCGAATTTCAGCTCAATCCGACTTGAAACGGGGACCTGGGATAGTTTTGACTCTAGTGGAACCCATACACTAGTTAGCCATGGCCCACATGCTAATTATTTTAGTTAGTGGTTAGGCTAACTATTATGGGTAGGGTTTGTGTCACGACCCGCACCCTAGAGTAAGGGCACGAGACGCAGGTACGTCCAGCCTACGCCGTAGTGTCGGCGGTAGAACGCTGTCCTAGGTCACAACATCTAACAGTTTAAGGTAATAACAGTTATACTCCCCGAGTGGGGGTGACATAACAGAATATATCTCAATCACAGCTAAGGTAGAATACGATAATATAGAATGATATAAAAGATACAAGATCCAAATCTACATGAAATACAATAGAGAGAAGCTAAGTGTCTAGATAAACTCCACTAACATCCAGACATAATACAGATCCAAATATATACAACTCAATCTCTAATGCTATAAAATAAGATAAAGACATCTATGGAGCAACAGTCTCTACAGCTAAGGGATCCGACTGGAAGTCCGGATCGCAAGTGTCCTCTAAGGCTGTCCCATAGAAAGTATCTAAGCAGGCCTCCTCCTCGTCCTCTGCAAAATTTACAACAGGTCCAATCAGGACGCGAACGAGCACATATCTCTCAAAACAGTTCATAACAGGTTATGAGTATAAAACATGCAATAGAGTAAAATACAGGAAGTGCTGGAAAGAAAGTACAAGAAAATATGAGATTTTTGTAACTGAAAGTAAATACATGATAGTAAAGACTATAAGTGGCTACGTGATTTAGAGTACAATATGGTTATGTAAAGGGCTTAGGAGCACATGAATACAACTAAGAAGAACATGAATACGTACTGGGGAGAGTGTTCACATAACCAATTCTACTCACCCCGTCCCAATCAATACACAAGGATCCATCCAAGTTACGTTATTGGCACATGAATACAGCTAAGATACGTGAACTCATGTAATGAGTAGTACATGAGGCACATGATAGTACATGAAAGCACATAAGAACATGTAAATACATGAACTAGTACGAGTACAAGGAGTACCTGATGCACATGATAAAGTACATGAACATGAAATACCCGATGCACCCGTAGAGGGATAACATCTCAGGAAAGGATCCATATAGTACTAATCCGTGAAGATACGTGTCAGTATCAAATAAAGTAATCTAGAGCAATAATATAGTCCAGACAGGTATGAAAAGATCAGAGAATGTACTCGCCTGCTATCTGAATGTCCAAGATGAAAATACTGTCCGAGGAGTGGTGTCTGTCTCCTATTTAGAACAGCACAAGTCATAACATATCCAGAATGGTAATAAGATGCACTACAATGCATTCTACATGAATCTAGGTCAATTTAGGCCAAAGTCAACTCTTGGTCAACTCTGGTCAACCCTAGAAGTCAAACTAGGTCAACTAGGTCAAACCTAAGTCAAACAAGCCTATACTAGTCTAGCAAGTCTATTTTAGGTCTAACAAGGCTATACAAGTCCAATCTACACTCTAAACTGACACACAGATACATCCATAGGCTATAGGCTATCATGTCTAAAAACTAACCCACAAATCACATGACTACATGTCAAAATATATATCTAAGATATAATACACATATTGATATAGCTATATAATATAATATAGAATACATATTAGCTTATAGGTTACCTATAATATATCACACATTTCATATATATCTAATATATACAATAGAACACACTCATATATATATAGGATACCTATATATACCTCTCAATTACATATATCTATACATATGTATAGAGGATAGGAAGACACATAATGTGTTCAAGTGTGTGTGTCATGGGAGACAAGAGTGTGTGTAGTGAGATACATGAGTGTGTGATATGGTATGCGTGTGTGTGTCAAGAGGGTACAAGAGGGCATGGCATGTGTGTGTTCATGTTAGGCTTGAGAGTGTAGGGAAAACAATAAATGGCAAACCTTTGTGTGTGTGAGAAAACATGAGAGTGTGTGGGAGGAAACATGAGAGTTTGTGTAACCTGTGTTCAGTGAGGTTCCTGTGTGTGTATCATGTAGGAAACAAGAAAATAGTGGCAATCTGAAAACAGTGAAGTGATACAAGGAAATCAGTGAGGAAAACATGTGTGTGTGTAGAGAGTGAGGGTGACAGTCCAACATGGACAGTGTAGTGTACATGACAGTTAACTAATGAAATAAATATTCATTTCATAATTCAGTTAAGAATCATAATCTCAGGAAAATAGGAAGGGAACAATCTCAGGTTTTCAGAGATTACATTCTCAGGAATCCCTCACATTTCAGCTCATTGAGGAAGGATAAAACAGTTGACAGTAACCTTGAATAAACATTCAATCAACTCAGTTTAAAAGAAAATGAAGAATCTTAGGTTTTTAGGAATGAAACAGTGTGAAAAGAAATGGAAATTAGTTCAGGATAATTTAGAGAACAAATTCTCAGGTTTAGCTATTAGTTGACAGGAAACATATAAAGCTAACCAAAGTATCAGTTAACAGAATTTTCAAAATCAACTCACATGTCCAAATTCAATTAACACACCAAAAGCCCAAATTCAAATTGTAATACCTAGCTAAACATGAATTACAACATGGGGGTAATTAACAGAGGTTGAAACATCAATAGAAATGGGATTAAACAGTTAGGAATACTGAAAAAAACAGTATCAGTAACAGGTATCAGCTAATATACCATTTAACCAATTTCGAATCATATTCCACATCAATACCTAAACTAACCAGTAAACTAATTTAACATAGATCATACACCATGTTTAGGATCAATTTAACAATTAAAAACACAATTTAAACTATTTAAAACTGAATCAAAACAGAGAACCAAAACACACTGATACACGTACAGTGCACTTCCCATGCACGCACGACACCATGTCCGACACGACACGAGAGGCGTGCAACATGACACATGTGGTGTCAGTGGTCGCCCTTTCATGTGTGTCAAGTATTTCTTGTCGATGTGTCGTGTCCTGCTCACAATTAGCCCCGAGCAGAAGGGCAGCTACAGTGCCGTGCGCTCGCGCGTACACCCGCGTGTTCGTGTGTCCGTGGCGACTCGACACGACATCAAAATGTGCTTAGAGCACTAGAAACCCCTAAACGAGGTTAAAACCTAACTTCCCATTCAATTACATCCCTGAAATCAGATCGAAATGCCCGTTGGGGCATTTTGTCAAACACCTATATACAAGGACTGATACGTGTCCGATACGGACACGTATCGGATACAAATTCAAGGGTAAGCTATACCTACAGTTAGGGTGGGCCTAGGACTTCCTAGATATGCAATAAAATCAATATTTCATGGTGAGGATTAGAATTTATCTATAGGTGTGCAAAGCTCAAAATGCCCCAAAAGAGAATGGATCCTCAAGCCACCAAAACTCTCCCAAATTGTTTCTCCCCTAAAATTTCTCAATACCAACAACAAATAAAATAAATTTAGGACCTATTGCAATTGGTTTGGGGGAAAAAGGAATTAAATAGGAATTTCTATGAATTAAAGAAGATGGAGACTCACCTCTTTCTAAAACTTTACAAAAATTCTAAGGAGGCTAGCCCTAATTTCTAGGAGCATTAAATAGAGGGGGCGTTCGTGTTGGCCGGCCATAGGCTGGATTGGGCTAGGGTTAGGGTTCCAATAGTGATCTATGGGCATCCATGGGCCAAAGTCACTAATCATGACTTGTGAAATCACAAGCCATTCTCTATTCAATTCAAATCCTAATTTCCCCAAAATAATTCTAATGGGTTTGATTTCACTAACTTAGGTCAAGCTAGGGTTTCATAACCTAACCAAGTAGTCATGACCTAGGTTAGCTTCTAGGACAGTCTCCTAAGTCAACACTAGTCAAGGTCAATAATAGCACCAAATCAATTATACTAAAAATCGCTTAAAAATTCTAATAATTATAATTAATAATAATAATTCCCAAATAATTCCAAAATTTAAAAAAATGGCCAAAATACCCTCAAGCTAGAAAAGTGGTAGTGACAGTTTGGTTAGGTTAGAGACTTAAAACTAGACTAAACTAGACCCCGGCTTAAACCTTTTCCAATATATTAATAAATAGGTTAGTGGGGGGTATTTTAGGCATTCAAATAGGGGATAGATCACCTTTTTTGGGCAGCCACCTATGGGGGGGATAAGGAGTGAGTCATCATCATCTTTATTTCATTTTATCCACAACTTTTCTCTCTCATGTTCTTCCCCAAATTTCTAGAGAGCACCCCATTGATTTTTCCACCAAATCAACCCCTCCTTCCACCAAATCTTCCTCATTTCTTCTCTACTCCATGAAAGGAAGGAGCTAGCCAAGTTTGGGAGGATTCAGAGCTCGTTCGTGTCCATTTGTAATCTCTACGTGTCGGTGTCCGGTCGGAAGGCTTTTTCCTTTGAATCTCTCTTCCGGAAGGTATAATCTCTCCTCTAATCCACCCCAACATGCATATAGGATTATTTTGAACCCGTAGGAATGACCCCCATGGTTGTGTCTCTATTTGTGTCCATTTCGTGTCCATTTGGATACTTGTAGATGTGTTCTATGTGTAGGATCGTGTCCTAGTCGGAAAATCCCTATTGGACACTTGTTTTATATATATATATATATATATATATATATATATATATATATATATATATATATATTGTGTGAATGTTATTTATATGTTAATTCTCAGATTTGTATTGTCTAGATATGAGTTTTACTATGTATCATATTGTATCATATTAGTTACCTATATATTGTATATATATATTGATTATATATATGTTATTATATATATATATACATATATATATACATTGTGGCTTATATATATATATGGTTATATATATGTGATATTATGTGTGTTTACATGGTGTTTGGGTGTGGGGGAAATTTCGGCCAAAGAAGGAAAATTCGAGGGAAGGATTTGAACGGTGTTGGTTTTGTGTATATTGTATAGAGTATTTGTATAGAGTGTGAGAGGATTTGAGAATGGGAGTGGAAGATTAGTTTAGAGGGTGAATAGAGAGTTTGACAGATTAATAGAGGGATATGGAGAGAGCTAGAGTGTTTGTTGTGTGTTAGTTTAGAAATTTGAGTGTTTGTTGTGATTGGTTATGTGTGTTGTAGGGAGAGGTTTTGAGAGTTTGTTGTGATACATTTGAATAGAGAGATAGGGAGTGGAGAGTAGAGTTGAAGGGTAGGAAAACACTGCTGTGCAGTGTAATCAGGACAGTCCCCACACAGGTGACTGTTACATCAGCAACAACAATAAAATATACTGTTATTCAGTGCATTTTAGGGGTGTTCACCGCCCATTGGGCCCCCAATGGTTCAGCCCCTTAACCACCATGTTCTAGTTCAAAACCTGACTATTAGGCTCCTAAAAACCACCCCTAAACAGCCTACTAACTATCCAAATTCTTGCCCCAATGGACAGTCCTAAACTTGTCCTAATACCACCCTTAAACAGCCCCCTAGATAGCCCCATATTGTTGTCCCTTATCCCAGTCCTAAGCAACCCCGAACCAGGCCATATCAAGCCCCCATAGGCTGTGCAAATGGTCCCAATTTAGCCCATATGTTCAGCCATTTAGCCCCCCACATTTCAGCATGCAACAGTCCACCTATTCCAGCTCTATATGACAGCCATTCAAGCCCTTAAATCACCCCCAAACCAGTCCCAAACTAACCTATTCCAGTCCCCTACAAGCAGCCCTATAGAAGTCCCATATCAGTCCACTTTTGCCCTATCAAAACCATGCCAAATCAGTCCTATGTACATGCCTATGTGTGTGTGTGTGAACCTATACTCATATATGTGAGTGAGCTATTCGATATATGTGTATGTCTAGATATGGGTATATAGGTGAGTACATATATATATGTAGCTATATACCTTTTGTGTGTGAGCTTAGAGTTTGTGTGTATGTGTGGGTATATATATATATATAAGTGTCTATAGGGAGTAGATATATATAGCTAGTAGCCTATAGGTGTTAGCCTATTGTGAAACTATAGGTAGAGCCTTTATGTGACCATGTGTGAGTGAGTGAGTGAGTGAGTTGGTGTGTATGTGAGTGTTTGGGTACATGTGAGAATGGTACAAGGGTAAATGTAAGGTAATAGGTTGGGTAAACTAACATGTATTCTAAGATAGGCTAGATACCTAGGATACCTATATTTCTTGGTAGGTAAACCTTAGATAGGATAGTATTTAGCTACCCTAAGGAGCTTAGGCTAGTATCTTGGGTATTAGCGGGGTTTTCTTTGTATTGGACAAGGTATCAGGATTACCTTGGTAAGGGTAATATAGGTTTTACCTAGGAATAGGGTATTTGAGTTTAGAGTCTAAGATATGGTTAGAACTTGGTTCTCTTGGTTGGTAACGATCAAATATAGTACTCCTAGACTATTTTTGACTTCGGTTGACCATTTTGACCAAAAGTCAACAAAAGTTAACCGAGAGTCAAACTTAGCCTTTAAGCGATTAGATTTGACCGAAACCAAACCAGAGTTAACCAGTTGACTAAAAATCAACTGTTAGTCAATATTTGACTTGTTTGACCTAGGATTGACCCAGGGTTGACTCAGTGTTGACCAGAGTTGACCAGAGTTGACTTATTGACCAAAAGTCAACTGTAAGTCAACCTTTGACCCCGTTCGACCTAGTTTGACTTGGATTGACTCCCAGTAACCTGGTATAACCTAGTGTGAACCAGTATAACCTAGTATGACTCAGTTTGACCTAGTGTGACCTAGTTTAGCTTGGTGTGACTTGGTTTGACCTAGTGTTTGACTTAGACTTGTATATCATGACTAGATTAGCTTTCCTTTCATTATTAAACCATGTTTTAACTTGTAGTATCTCAGCTTTCGGTCTGTGATTACTCTGAGCGTCTGTTCACCTTATCAGCTCCGGACCACAGGCGAGTACATTTACTGACAATTTTTATTGTCTTGATATCTGCTCTATCCGATTCAGTTGTAGTGTCTTACTCGATTCCCAGTCACAATAATTCACGGACTAGTATATGTTGGATCATGACATGGGATGTTGTTCCTAGATTTCCACGGTATATTGGTACATATCCGATCTTATTTCCATGTATTGGTATAGACACCGATTTCTAAGGGGACTTGCTACCCTCTTATGGAATCCCGTGTCATGACGTATCATGTCCAGATCCACTATACTATTCGAGAATGGGGGAATTATTAGGGGTTATATGATCAAAGCCTCCTGTCATAATTTTGCTAGCGCCACCCTGACCTCACGTTGGGTGTAGCAGATACCCTATTTCCATGTTATCCAGGTTGGCTGGCATGACTCTCCGTTGAGGATACCGTGAATTGTCGGGCCAAGTAGATAACCCTACCATGACTCCTTAGCCGATCACATATCGCTCTAATAATTCAAAACACATTTTACATTTATTGTCGTATCTTATATCCAGTTCAGCTTTACTTTCTGTACTTCTCACCATGCTATGATTTTATTTACTCACATGCTCTACATGCCTTTATACTGTACCTCGATTTGAGACTAAGTCCTGTTTGAAAGAAGGATTACAACCTCGGTCCTTGTTTGGTTAAGGGTTGTAACTCGGCTTTCGAGTGGTTCCCAAGTTGCCCTATATCTTTGTCTTATATTTCATTATACTGTCTCTTATAGAATTTGTCAATTCATATGGAACTGCTGTTAGTGTTTGTACTTGCTTATTTTTTTGACAGGATACCGTTGACAAATTTTACTGATGTTTATGAGGCAGGCTGCTCGACCTATTATGGGGTCGAGATAGATGGGGACTCAGGCCAGGGCTGTGGCCTGATAGTTTGGCCACTAGATTTTATACTCCCTGAGTAGTTTGTATTAGTTAGGCTTGCCTGGATTGTGATCCCGCTTTGGATTTTAGACTGTAGTAGCTTATATATATATTCTATGATTCTGTGATGTTGTGTATAGTTTTGGGCTTGTGTGGATCTTGAACTATTTCCTGCTTTCATCTATCATATTTCTATTTCGTGCTATCTACCTTAGTTTGCTTTGTGATAGAGACTGTATTGCTATGTCACCTCTATTCGGAGAGTATATACTATATAGGTACCTTTATACTGTTTAGTTATAGTATTTATAGATGACCTAGACAGCGTTCTACCGCTGATGCTGCGGCGTAGGCTGGACGTACCTACTTCTCGTGCCCCTAATCCGGGTACGGGTCATGACACATTTTTTTGGTGGTCCATGCAGGTCAGAGTCGCAATTAGTACGATATCATAATGGTGCTCGACTTAGAGTGCTAATTACGAGCCTGCGATTAGGATGTAGGATCTAGGGTATGATAGGAGTTACTCAATTATATTTTAGGAAAATTTTGATCTTTTGATTACCATGACAATTCTTCTTGTATTTGAATTCAATTGTCCTCCTTTGATAATATCTTATCTTGTGCCATATTGATTTTTTGGGTTCAATTCATCCTCAGGATGGCGATCACTCGCTCCCAGGCAGCAGGACATAGTACAGTTCCAGCGAGATCCGATCCAGTAGTATCTCTACTTCTGGCTACGGAAGCAGCAGTCTCAGTTCTTGCCCTTCAGGCAGGATTAGCAGTCGAGAGATCAGCAGTCTCAGTTCCTGTCCTTCAGACGGGAGTAGCAGCGGCAGTTCCAGGAGGTCTTCCACCTCCAGCAGCGGGACCGTCCGTAGTTATTTCTGAGACTCTTCCACCGCCGTCTCCGCTACCGACTGATACTCAGGGGATGATGGCCCTTCTGTAGCAGATGTTGCAGACCCAGAGTGCTCCGGCAGAGCTATTACGACAGAGCATGGAGAACTCCCATCGGCTGGTGATGGCAGCAACTGAGAGGGTTGTATCGGGTACAGTTCAGAATACCCCAGTTCAGCACCAGGGACAGGACCAGAGATAGACTATTCCATGCGGTTTCTGCGGGCAGCTGGGGCACACCTGGGAGATTTGCAGGACGAGGTTGGGTGTGTGTCTATTCTGTGGGGCGCCCGACCACCAGCTGAAGGATTGTCATGCTCGTAGAATCCAAAGAGGCCAGGACAGAGTACATCAGGCACCAGCACGTAACGACCAGCAGCAGGGTATGGGCAAGAGAGAGGCCATCCAGTGTGCCTTCTGCAAGAAGATAGGGCACACCCGAGAGGCTTGTAGGATGAAGCTTGGACTTTGTTTATACTGTGGAGCTCCAGACCACCAGATGAGGAACTGTGCTGCTAATGCAGCTAGACAGGCAGACCGGGATAGAGTACCGCAGGCTAGGGGAGGCCAGCAGGGGCGTGCTCTCACCGTGACAGTTGAGGACAGTCAGGCAGCAGTAGGGCAGAGTGCAGGTTCCAAATCTTTCGATCTCATTTCTTTATTTGCTTTCTTATAAACTGTTTGAAATTCGATTCCATCTGTTCCTTGATTGGTTGATGAAATTTTGTCATTGTGATGTGATATTCTTCTAAGATAAGTCGTATGGGCTAGGTCATCTCGATTATGAGATTTTAGAATCTTCTAGTGTCATGCTAGCAGGCAGAGTGAGGACATCTAGTCGAATTATGGACGTATTTCTCGAGTGTGGGAATTTAAGGTTTTTACTACCAAGCTAGCGGCAATGCAAAAATTTTAAATAACATAATTCTAGAGGTATGTACCTTAGTCAAGGACTCTGTGATTATCGTAGCCTTGGTCACTAGCATGACGGAGATTCTGAGTATCATGATTTTGGATAGACGCATATGATTATCGAACTGCATGATTTTCTGTGTTTACTTTGTTTTAAATTTTTGAGGATGAATTCATTTAAGGTGGTAGACTTGTAGTTTCTAATTGAGAGTAATTTTAAATGTTATGATTTTAGTCATTTAATTATTATCATTATTTCATGCTTTGCTTTTAGAGATCTCAATTATTTTAAATTTTTAGCCATGACTTGTGATTTTGATGTTTACTAGTGAAACCCTAGGGACTGTGTGACCTAGAGCCTAACTATGTGATTAGGATGTGTTCAATATTATTTCTGGCCCAAGGGTATTTTGGTCATTGGACATCTTTGATTTATTTTGATACTTTGCATTAGTGATTGTTGATTTAGCTTTTGATATGTGAGATTTCGTACTGGTTTCATATCCGTGTCAGACACGTAACAGTTTTTATTTGCAAGTTCAGTTGTGCCTTAAGAGATTTTTATTTTGCTGAAATTTTTTATGAAGTATTCGAGAGGGATTGTTTTCTGCATGTGTTTTCCTGTGATTGCTTTATTTTAATTTTGAGGACGAATTTTTAAGGTGGATAGATTTGTCACCTCCAGTTTTTAGGAACAGGGGTATTTTTGTCATTTTGTATTTTTGAAATATTTTTGAAATTTATTTTATTATTTATGATATTGTTTTGGGGTTATTTAAGTCGGGTTAGAATTTCAGCTCAATCCGACTTGAAACGGGGACCCGGGGTAGTTTTGACTCTAGTGGAACCTACACACTAGTTATCCATGGCCCACATGCTAATTATTTTAGTTAGTGGTTAGGCTAATTATTATGGATAGGGTTTAGTTAGGTTAGAGACTTAAAACTAGACTAAACTAGCCCCCGGCTTAAACCTTTCCCAATATATTAATAAATAGGTTAGAGGGAGGTATTTTAGGCATTCAAATAGGGGATACCTCACCTTTTTTGGGCAGCCACCTATGGGGGGGATAAGGAGTGAGTCATCTTCATCTTCATTTCATTTTATCTACAATTTTTCTCTCTCATGTTCTTCCCCAAATTTCTAGAGAGCAACCCCATTGATTTTTCCACCAAATCAACCCCTCCTTCCACCAAATCTTTTTCATTTCTTCTCTACTCCATGAAAGGAAGGAGCTAGCCAAGTTTGGGAGGATTCGGAGCTCGTTCGGGTCCATTTGGAATCTCTACGTGTCGGTGTCGGGTCGGAAGGCTTTTTCCTTTGAATCTCTCTCCTGGAAGGTATAATCTCTCCTCTAATCCACCCCAACATGCATATAGGATTATTTTGAACCCGTAGGAATGACCCCCATGGTTGTGTCTACATTTGTGTCCATTTCGTGTCCATTTGGATACTTGTAGATGTGTCCTATGTGTAGGATCGTGTCCTAGTGGAAAAATCCCTATTGGACACTTGTTTTATATATATATTTTTATATATATATTTTTTGTTATATATATATATATATATATATATATTGTGTGAATGTTATTTATATGTTAATTCTCAGATTTGTATTGTCTAGATATGAGTTTTACTATGTATCATATTGTATCATATTAGTTACCTATATATTTTATATATATATTGATTATATATATGTTATTCTCTATATATATACATGTATATATACATTGTGGCTTATATATATATATATATATGGTTATATATATGTGATATTATGTGTGTTTACATGGTGTTTGGGTGTGGGGAAAATTTTGGCTAAGGAAGGAAAATTGGAGGGGAGGATTTGAATGGTGTTGGTTTTGTGTATATTGTATAGAGTGTTTGTATAAAGTGTGAGAGGATTTGAGAATGGGAGTGGGAGATTAGTTTAGAGGGTGAATAGAGAGTTTGACAGATTGATAGAGGGATAGGGAGAGAGCTAGAGTGTTTGTTGTGTGTTAGTTTAGAAATTTGAGTGTTTGTTGTGATTGGTTATGTGTGTTGTAGGGAGAGGTTTTGAGAGTTTGTTGTGATACATTTAAATAGAGAGATAGAGAGTGGAGAGTGGAGTTGAAGGAGGGAAAATACTGCTGTGCAGGGTAATAAGGACAGTCCCCACACATGGGACTGTTCCATCAGCAACAGCAGCAAAATGCATTGCTGTTCAGTGCATTTTAGAGGGGGTTAAGCCCCCATTGGGCCTCCAATGGTTCAGCCCCTTAACCCCCATGTTCCAGTTCAAAACCTGACCATTAGGCTCCTAAAAACCACCCCTAAACAGCCTACTAACTATCCTAATTCCTGCCCCAATGGACAGTCCTAAACTTGTCCTAATACCACCCTTAAACAGCCCCCTAGATAGCCCCATATTGCTGTCCCTTATCCCAGTCCTAAGCAACCCCGAACCAGGCCATATCAAGCCCCCATAGGCTGTGCAAATGGTCCCAATTCAGCCCATGTGTTCAGCCATTTAGCCCCCCACATTTCAGTATGCAACAATCCACCTATTCCAGCTCTACATGACAACCATTCAAGCCCTTAAATCACCCCCAAACTAGTCCCAAACTAACCTATTCCAGTCCCCTATAAGCAGCCCTATAGAAGTCCCATATCAGTCCACTTTTGCCCCATCAAAACCATGCCAAATCAGTCGTATGTACGTGCCTGTGTGTGTGTGTGAACCTATGCTCATATATGTGAGTGAGCTATTGGATATGTGTGTGTGTCTAGATATGGGTATATAGGTGAGTATATATATATGTAGCTATATACCATATCTGTGTGAGCTTAGAGTTTGTGTGTATGTGTGGGTATATATATAAGTGTCTATAGGGAGTAGATATATATAGCTAGTAGCCTATAGGTGTTAGCCTATTGTGAACCTATAGGTAGAGCCTTTATGTGACCATGTGTGAGTGAGAGAGTGAGTGAGTTGGTGTGTATGTGAGTGTTTGGTACATGTGAGAATGGTACAAGGGTAAATATAAGGTAATGGGTAGGGTAAACTAACATATATTCTAAGATAGGCTAGATACCTAGGATACCTATATTTCATGGTAGGTAAACCTTAGATAGGATAGTATCTAGCTACCCTAAGGAGCCTAGGCTAGTATCTTGGGTATTAGCGGGGTTTCCTTTGTATTGGGCAAGGTATCGGGATTACCTTGGTAAGGGTAATGTAGGTTTTACCTAGGAATAGGGTATTTGAGTTTAGAGTCTAAGATATGGTTAGAACTTGGTTCCCTTGGTTGGTAACAATCAAATATAGTGCTCCTAGACTAGTTTTGACTTCGGTTGGCCATTTTGACTAAAAGTTAATAAAAGTCAACCGAGAGTCAAACTTAGCCTTTAAGCGACTATATTTGACCGAAACCAAACCAGTGTTGACTAGTTGACTGAAAATCAACTGTTAGTCAACATTTGACTTGTTTGACCTAGGGTTGACCCAGGGTTGACTCAGTGTTGACCAGAGTTGACCAGAGTTGACTTTTTAACCAAAAGTCAACTATAAGTCAACCTTTGACCCCGTTCGACCTAGTTTGACTTGGATTGACTTCCAGTGACCTGGTATGACCTAGTATGAACTAGTATGACCTAGTATGACTCAGTTTGACCTTTTGTGACCTAGTTTAGCTTGGTGTGACTTGGTTTGACCTAGTATTTGACATAGACTTGCATATCATGACTAGATTAGCTTTTCTTTCATTATTAAACCATATTTTGACTTGTAGTATCTCATCTTTAGGTTTGTGATTACTCTGAGCGTCTGTTCACCTTATCAGCTCAGGACCACAGGCGAGTACATTCACTGATAGTTTTCATTGTCTTGATATCTGCTATATCCGATTCAGTTGTAGTGTCTTACTCGTTTTCCAATCACGATAGTTCATGGACTAGTATATGTTGGATCATGACATGGGATGTTGTTCCTAGATTTCCATGGTATATTGGTACATATTCGGTCTTATTTCCATATATTGGTATAGACACCAATTTCTAAGGGGACTTGCTACACTCTTATGGAATCCCGTGTCATGACGTGTCATGTCCAGATCCACTATACTATTCGAGGATGGGGGAATTATTAGGGGCTATGTGATCAAAGCCTCCTGTCACTATTTTGCTAGCGCCACCCTCACCTCACATAGGGTGTAGCAGATACCCCATTTCCATGTTATCCAGGTTGGCCGGCATGACTCTTCGTTGAGGACACCGCGGATTGCTGGGCCAAGTGGATAACCCTACCATGACTACCTAGCCGATCACATATCGCTCTAATAATTCAAACACATTTTACATTTATTGTCGTATCTTATATCCAGTTCAACTTTACTTTCTGTACTTCTTACCATGCTATGATTTCATTTACTCACATGCTCTACATGCCTTTATACTCTACCTCGATTTGAGACTAAGTACTATTAGAAAGAAGGGTTACAACCCCGGTCTTTGTTTGGTTAAGGGTTGTAACTCAACTTTCGAATGGTTCCCAAGTCTTCCTATATCTTTGTCTTGTATTTCATTATACTGTCTCTTATAGAATTTATCAATTCATATGGAACTGCTGTTAGTGTTTGTACTTGATCATTTTCCTGACAGGATATCGTTGACAAATTTTACAGATGTTTCTGAGGCAGGCTGCTCGACCTATTATGGGGTCGAGACAGATAGGGACTTAGGCCAGGGCTGTGGCCTGATAGTTTGGCTACTAGATTTTATACTCCCTGAGTAGTTAGAATTAGTTAGGCTTGCCTGGACTGCGATCCAGCTTTGGATTTTAGACTGTAGTAGCTTATATATATTCTGTGATTCTGTGATATTGTGTATAGTTTTGGGCTTGTGTGGATCTTGAACTATTTCCTGCTTTCATCTATCATATTTCTATTTCGTGCTATCTACCTTAGTTGGCTTTGTGATAGAGACTGTATTGCTTTGTCACCTACATTCGGAGAGTATATACTGTACAGGTACCTTTATACTGTTTAGTTGTAGTATTTATAGATGACCTAGACAGCGTTCTACCGCCGATGCTGCGGCGTAGGCTGGACGTACCCACTTCTCGTGCCCCTAATCAGGGTGCGGGTTGTGACAGTTACTCAATGTTTCTGCTTGCGACTTCTGTACGACGACCCCGTCGCTTAGCCTGTAATCAGCCGTTATGGAACCTACCTTGCGTGAGCGTAATCTAGTCTCACGCGGCATCACACCTTAGCAAGGACGATCGGTCCTACGAGATCGGGGCGTGACAGATAGCACAAGAATTAGTGTTAGCATTGTCATTAATTCTTAATTTCTATTACAATTACAATGAGCTTTTAGGGTTTTTTCTAACTACACTATAAATATCACACTTCCCAAGGAGATGCAAACTTAAAATTCTTAAACCTAAATCCTTTTTATGGCAGCCCCCAAACCTTCTGCCAATGCCTACAACTACCAACTTTCCATAACCAACCCGACATCTTCACTGAGCCTTCCTCGGCCATCAACACCACGACGACAACCACCTCCAGAACCTTAATCGCCCATCCTCCCAGCTAGAACACCACCACCATTCATCATCACCAACAATATCGTAGAGTACACAAACACATTCGTCACAGCCATCCCGGCCAATCGGCCTAGTACACCACTACCTTAACCCGACATCTACACCACCACCACCACGACGGCAATACACCGCTACCACCGGCCTCACTCACCTTGACACCCATTTAAGCCATCCAACACCAAGCGTCACCCCGACGCTTCATTGCCACCGACATCACCACTTTCACCCTCGACTCTTCCGTAGACCAGACACCGCCACCATCAAATAGAGAGTAAGAGATAACCATCAACTCGAGCCGATCCGTCGCCTGATCCCTATTCTCATGGCGAGTCGCTCATTCCCGATCGCCGTCTCCTCCGCCGAGACCCCCGTCGCCCTCTGTGAGTCTCTCGACCCAGTCGGCGAGCCCCGGTGCTCCGCCGCCCATATCCCTGAGTCACTCCTCCCTGGCGCTGCACCGTCGGTCGAGCCCCGAGCCGCGCCTTCTCCACCTCTGTGGCGAACGAACTCCTTTGCCCATGTGAGCATCTCTCTCTCCCTTCGCCCAAAATTTTCCCTTTCCTCTCTCTCACTGTTTGGAAATTTAAGAAGTGTTCGAATGATTCTTTTAGAGAGAGTGACTTCTCTCTCCGCAATTCATTTTTAAGTGTTATTTTCCTTTTTCCCATCTTTTCGGTTTCTCGAAGAGACAACCCCCCTTCCTCTGTACACTATTTACTATTGTTATTAATATTTATGAATATTATGATTCATTATATAGGATTGTTATTAGTTGAGGCTGTGAGAAGAACTTTGGGATTAAGCCCATTGTTTGGCTAGGCCATGACATTTATTATTAAATTAAGTTTTAAATTATTTTGGGTTGATATGTAGATTTAAAGGTTTTGACTAACATGCTTTTATATATATATATATATATATATAAAAAATATATATATATATATTTTTTATATATATATATATATATATATATATATTTTATATATATATATATATATATATATATTGGTTAAAATATATATATATATATATATATATATATATATATATATATATATATATATATATATATATATATATTTTATATATATATATATATATATATATATATATATATATATATATATATTGGTTATCACTTTATGATAAGGATTTTTATTACTTTGGTCGGAGCCCATTCATTCAAGTAGGAGTTATTGTTTGTCTAAAAAATCAATGGGCTTGACCTGATATTGAATTAATTAGAAATTAGTAATGTAGCTAATATTTAATAAGATTTTTATTAATGTTTAGTAATTAAATCTTGATACCTAGATTCTAGTATAATTTAAAAGATATTTTTCTAATATTTTCAGGAAGTAAATATCTACGTCTAACTGATGTATCTTAGATAATTTGCTAGTGATTACTATTAAATAAATTTATAGTTTTATATATATTCCAAATAAAAAAAGGGTTATTTTCTGAAACAATTTTCTTATTTCAAATAGTATGGGTTAAAGACTATATCAGTAAGATAAATATTTCTTCTGTTAGTTTTGGACCTACCAATATTTATGGTTTTTGGTCTTTGATAGAAACTAATGAACTTATAGTTTAAAATATTTTATTAATATTTCTAAAATAAGTTTTATATGTATTTATTTAAGGGTTCACCTTAGGTTTTAGTTTTGATCGTAACTATTATAGTCATTTCATTTCTTGATTCGATTATCATGTCAAACTCTGATTTTGGACTTCTATATACCAAACTAGGCTATTTTGACTATTTTGAACTCAATGGAACTGGCCGTGTCATTATCTGGGACCACCTTGTGGAGCACAGCATCGGTACCTATTATGTGTCGATACGTTTGTGTCGTGCACATCAACTTCCAACTAAATTGAGGCGAGTACATTCTCTGATAGTTTTTCTGTTTTATGATATCCTCTATGTTTCTTGTATTTAGTGTAGATATCTTTGTTCTCTTGTGTCACGTCCCGCTCCCGTAGGAGTGATCGTCCTCACTAAGGCGTGATGCCGCACGAGCCTAGATTGTGCTCGTGCAAGGCAGTTTCATAACGGCCGATTACATCGGCGGCGACGGGGTCGTCGCACAGAAGTCCCAAGCAGAAATATTGAAACATGCAGCGGAATTGAAGAACAAGTACACATGAACACAAGTCATTCAAAAGAAGCTCTTTATTGATATTGAACACAAAATTACAATTGTGGGCGCTAGGCCAATTTATAAGTCTCTCAAGCTCACTTTTTACTCATGTTACAAGTCACTCTGCTCTCTCTTATCTCTAGATACAATACTTGAACTAGCGGATGCTTTGGAAGGCGATGTCCATACATTATGTCTTGTATAAGTCTTCAATCCATGCGGCCGCACGCTTCGAATCGCCAAGGAACTCCGTGCCTCGACGCATCCAAGCGAGCTTCGCGCCACGAGCTTCTACCTGAGCCTGCACATGAACACTGTGTGGGTGTCAGTACTCAACTGTACTGGTGGAGTGAGCTCCTCGCCCACCCATACAAAACTGACACGTTCATTTACTTTGTGCCGCTTAAACCCTTTCAATTGTCTTTCTAGTCTTGTCTTAGGTTCAGTTTTAAGACTTGACGTCTAACCAACTCGATGTGCAACGACATGGTCGTGCTACAATACCAACGTGTATTTTGATCGAGGCAGTGCCTCATCGTGCATGTACTTGACCAAACTTAAACTCGGGACGGCAGGGTCGTGCCATACTCTATTCGGGACCTTAACGTATTCAAGACTGTGCTTCGTCGAGGAGCAACTTATGCGGACTCGACCGTGCCAAGACTTTCGCTTAAACTCAAGTTCACTAGACCAATTCTTGGGCCACGATTCAAATGCCAAAGACGACAACGGGACGACTCGTGCAGGTCGTGCCCTTAGACTTTGCCTAGACTTGTCCGTGCTTCAAGATTAGGTCGTGTCTAACGACTCCATGACTTAGCCAACAATGTCGCTACGCGAAAGCCAATACGCGAATGCCAATATTTGATACGCGAAAGCCATACTTAGTGCCGAAGCACGTGTCTTACTGACATAAGCTATAACTCATTCCTTCCGTGCTGATAAAAGGCTAGCACTAATGGGATTACATCTTGCTGACTTGATACATGTCGTACTAGACTGTCTCATGATTCGACCAACGCCGTGCTAGTACTTGACGCTATCCAGAGGCAAACATACGGTGTGTCGCTATTCTGCCAACACATCTACATGAGTGGTCACTAGCAATGTCAAGCTATCATAGACTCGGCTCGAGATCTCGGCTCGTCCCTCACGGGTAGCTAGCTCGGAGGCGATTTGTATCTCCCATGCGGTTATCCAGCATCCTACCGTGAGCCGCCTCGTTCTTCCCGGGCCGAAACGGTCCCTTGGCCTAGGCAACTGCTCGAGGAAACTACACCTTGTCGACAAGTTGTCCAATGACCATGCAACTCGATCTACCAAGTCCTTTCTTATTCATGACCGTGTTTTCCTTCTTTCTATCAAGACTTATCAAGACTTAGCGAGACTCCCAAGTAGCGGGACCGATCTCGACGATAATAAGTCACGTGGACTTCCTTTGTTCGTGGCAAGCTTTTCACTAAACCGACCGTAGCTCGTGGCTTTGACAGACCTGGTTCTCTAGGCGACGCTATCGCTCAAGTCATATACTTTATACGACGAGCCTTGTTCTCAAGGGACTACGCGACTTGACAACCGCAGCTAGAGCGGGACAGTGCTAGAAACAGCTTCGATGGCCCAGCATAACACTTGTCTAACTTATTCGGGCAACGACTCGATGAGCAAAGGCTACGCCGAGCTACGTATCGAAGGAACGTGCTAGGCACGGGGTCGACTTGAACAACCAACTGTTTGGTGCCTAGACTTAAGCCAACAAGCCGTGCATGACGACTTAACTTGCAAGACGTGCGAAGGCTATGCCAAGCCTTGCGGGACAGGACCGTACATGCTTTATTAAGCATTCATGAGGGCGACGCCTATGACTTAGGCTTATTCGAGTATTGGGACGAAATGACGGGACCGTACATGCTTTACCAAGCATTCACGCAGGCGACGCCTAGGACTTAGGCTGATTTGAGTGTCGGGACAACTTAGCAACTCAAGCCAACTTCCTTCTCCCAAGCCACGGGATCGAAGGATCGAGTGTCATTTGAAAGCACGCTGAGCCGACTTCTATGAAGACCGTGGGACCATTTTCCATGTTCTAAGACATTTCGACGGATCGGGATTATTCCCTTAGCTATGTGCGTTCGTAGCTTTTATATTAGCCTACTTGTGCAAGTTGAAAACAAGATTTATTATGTGAAGGCTAAGATGAGGAGAGTTCAACGAAACTACCCCACCTGTACGACGAGTCGCCTCGACCGAGCGGGCCTTCGAGCTGCGTTGTAAGGCTAAGACCGAACGTCGTCGGCATTTCGATTCCTCCGATTGACTTTGCGGGATGGGGCACTACATCATACACCACTCAGAACAAGTCTCGTCCTCGAGACTTTCCAAAAGGCAAGTCATCCTATCATTTCAATGGCCAAGACTTAATCGTACGCACACTGCCTACGTATTTTCTTGATTCCGAGCCACGCTCGCACTATTATCATTCTTTCCTTTAACGCGATTTCAATTTCTCGACACTCTCCTATTTTTCAAGTCATGCTTGAACTCATCGTATCACTTGGTTAGATTGTGCACGCATTCCAGGCTTCACTAAAATACATGCATTCAGCCAAGCCGTATGATAGAGAATTTATCATTCTCACTCGAGTCGCATCGTGCACATACTCAGGCGTCCCTGAAATATATGCATGTCAGCCGAATCTCATGAGCAGGGTTTCCTTTTCTTGTATCATTCAATCCATCCACGTCAATCCTCAAGATCAATCTTTTAGATTTCTAATACTTGAAACAGGGCGTCTCACCTAACTGCTAGGCTATTTTCTTTCGAGGCTAAGTCAATATCAGGATTGGAATCATAGTTCCCCAACAATAATGCCAACACTGACCCCAATCTTAGGGTCAAACCATAGTCGGTAGTACAGGATTTTTCTACCCAAGCTCGTGTCTCTCAGATTTCTAAACATCGAGCACGATCACCTGTCCGCATCAACGTATTCCTTGCGTGTATTCGAATCCATTCAAATCACCAATTCTAACCAATTCATGTATTCGATCACGAGGTCGTCTAGCTTTGACAATATGTTGTACCCCAATCTCACGCGAGTCCGATTATCCACGGCGGTTCATGAATCACCATGCAACGCTCCCGTAGAATATTCATTCTCATCGGGGCGTAACTCTTGTTTGAGTTTAGACTAACTCATTCTCGATACGCGGATTGGACCTACTCAATCCTCAAGTTTAGTCGATAAGCACACCAAATCATTCTCGAGTCCACCTTCGCGTCAAACCATAAGTCAAAGCATACAAATTGCCACGCCATGCAAGTTCGATCACCCCCACTGTATGAATCACCATGCCAGTGCTCACGCGGAGTGATCGCCCTAATTGGCATGACGCATATGCGAGGCTGGAGTTGCACTCGCATAAGACAAGAATATCGACGTTGGGGTTATCGTCGAAGCAAATCCAAGCATTCTCATTTTCATCCAAGCTACGATCTCAGTTCGATAGTCCGTTTGTCATTCGTTCAACCAGAAAATCCTCGAGCCAAGTTTATCCTTTCCTCGATACATTTCAATATCCCGAGTATAGCATCCATCGGAACAATGACATTTGCACGATCGTCATTCGCCGAGTCAGAGTACCCCCGAGTTATCGCATATCGATCTTTGATACGCCTCAATACCATCGACGATATGCGTAACCTGACGATCTTCTTTTGCAACCAATTTCGAGTCGTGCATTGATGCTGTTGTCCGAGTTGGATATTCCATAATTTTCTCGATATTTAAGATCAAGTTCGATCACTATTCCTCAAGCTCGTTTCAAGATCGTTGTTCAAAACTCAAGTCACATTTCATTTGAATCAATCCGAAATCGTACGTGCGATCCTCTAACTTTCCTCGATCAAGACCATTCATTTTCATTCATCGTTCCGAATCATTTTCTAACATGCGTTGCCCTTTCACCAGTTGTCCGAACGATATCTCGTTCGGGACATACGAAGTCACGACCAACTAAGCGTGACGCGTTCTAAGGCTCTGCGCGATCGCATCGCCTCGCCGACATACTCGTTACTCGAAGTCCTCAATCTTGCTCGAATGACTTCTAAGAAAATCCATACACCACTCGGATTCGAGCCATACGATCTAGTCCTCAATCACGTTCGCATCATGCGCTACGACATCTTTCAGATTCGTTCGACGAATCTCTAGCGTAATCGCTCACGTCGCCTCGACGTACTAATTCGTTCGCGCTATTACTCAAAATCCAAGTCAATCCTCCATATACGCCTAAGCGTTAGTTCGATAGCGTTCCTATCGATATACACTCTAAGTGTATCTCCATTCCCGACCGAGCAATACTTGTTATCGCTCGCGATTCGTTTGCACCAAGGGTCGAGGTGCACGACGCGAAACAAAACTTAGCCAAAAGGCCGTGTGCATAGCAATCCCATGCGGACTATATTCCGAGTTTGCACGCTCAATTGCTAGGGTCAACGCAGGACTAGTTAGGCACGCATGCGATTTGTTAACGTTGGCACGTGTTTTCTATCAAGACAAGTTTAACACCGTTCGGCACAAAGGCCTACCAATGCGTTTGATGGAACGCTTGTACGAGCTTTTGAAAATATTTAGACTTATTGTATGGACATGCCGAGGGACATTCGAGAGAGAGCGCACATTTCTTTTTCCAACGACGAGCTTTCAAAACTGAAAAATTCGATATGAAGTCCAAGGACGTAAAGCCGTGCTCTGATACCATTATGTCACGCCTCGCTCCCGTAGGAGTGATCGTCCTCGCTAAGGTGTGATGCCGCATGAGCCTAGATTGTGCTTGTGCAAGGCAGTTTCAAAATGGCCGATTACATCGGCGACGACGGGGTCGTCGCACAGAAGTCCCAAGCAAAAATATTGAAACATGCAACGAAATTGAAGAACAAGTACACATGAACACAAGTCATTCAAAAGAAGCTCTTTATTGATATTGAATACAAGATTACAATTGTGGGCGCTAGGCAAATTTACAAGTCTCTCAGGCTCACTTTTTACTCATGTTACAAGTCACTCTGCTCTCTCTCATCTCTTGATACAATACTTGAACTAGCGGAAGCTTTGGAAGGCGATGTCCATACATTATGTCTTGTATAAGTCTTCAATCCACGCGGACGCCCGCTTCGAATCGCTAAGGATCTTCGTGCCTCGACGCATCCAAGCGAGCTCCGCGCCACGAGCTTCTACCTGAGCCTGTACATGAACACTGTGTGGGTGTCAGTACTCAACTGTACTGGTGGAGTGAGCTCCTCGCCCACCCATACAAAACCGACATGTTCATTTACTTTGTGCAGCTTAAACCCTTTCTATTGTCTTTCTAGTCTTGCCTTAGGTTCAGTTTTAAGACTTGACATCTAACCAACTCGATGTGCAACGACATGGTCGTACTATAATACCAACGTGTATTTTGATCGAGGCAGTGCCTCATCGTGCCTGTACTTGACCAAACTTGAACTCGGGACGGCAGGGTCGTGCCATACTCTATTCGGGACCTTAACGTATTCAAGACTGTGCTTCGCCAGGAGCAACTTATGCGGACTCGGCCATGCCAAGTCTTTCGCTTAAACTCAAGTTCACTAGACCAATTCTCGGGCCACGATTCAAATGCCAAAGATGACAACGGGACGACTCGTGCAGGTCGTGCCCTTAGACTTTGCCTAGACTTGTCCGTGCTTCAAGATTAGGTCGTGCCTAACGACTCCATGACTTAGCCAACAATGTCGCTACGCGAAAGCCAATACGCGAATGCTAATATTTGATACGCGAAAGCCATGCTTAGTGCCGAAGCACGTGTCTTACTGACATAAGCTATAACTCATTCTTTCCATGCTGATATAAGGCTGGCACTAATGGGATTACATCTTGCCGACTTGATACATGTCGTGCTAGACTGTCTCTTGATTCGACCAACGCCGTGCTAGTACTTGACGCTATCCAAAGGCAAACATACGGTGTGCCGCTATTCTGCCGACACATCTACATGAGTGGTCACTAGCAATGTCAAGCTATCATAGACTCGGCTCGAGATCTCGGCTCGTCCCTCACGGGTAGCTAGCTCGGAGGCGCTTTGTATCTCCCATGCTGTTATCCAGCATCCTACCGTGAGCCGCCTCGTTCCACCCAGGCCGAAACGGTCCCTTGGTCTAGGAAACCGCTCGAGGAAACTACAGCTTGTCGACAAGTTGTCCAACGACCATGCAACTCGATCTACCAAGTCCTTTCTTATTCATGACCATGTTTTTCTTCTTTCTATCAAGACTTATCAAGACTTAGCGAGACTCCCAAGTAGCGGGACCGATCTCGGCGACAACAAGTCACATGGACTTCCTTTGTTCGTGGCAAGCTTTTCACTAAACCTATCGTAGCTCGTACCTTTGACAGACCTGGTTCTCTAGGCGACGCTATCACTCAAGTCATATACTTTATACGACGAGCCTTGTTCTCAATGGACTATACGACTTAACAACCGCAGCTAGAGCGGGACAGTACTAGAAACGGCTTCGATAGCCCAGCACAACACTTGTCTAACTTATTCGGGCAATGACTCGACGAGCAAAGGCTACGCCGAGCTACGCATCGAAGGAACATGCTAGGCACGGGGTCGACTTGAACAACCAACTGCTGGGTGCCTAGACTTAAGCCAACAAGCCGTACATGACGACTTAACTTGCGGGACGTACGAAGGCTATGCCAAGCCTTGCGGGACAGGACCGTGCATGCTTTATTAAGCATTCATATGGGCGACGCCTATGACTTAGGCTTATTCGAGTGTTGGGATGAAATGACGGGACCGTGCATGCTTTACCAAGCATTCACGCAGACGACGCCTAGGACTTAGGCTGATTTGAGTGTCGGGACAACTTAGAAACTCAAGCCAACTTCCTTCTCCCAAGCCACGGGATCGAAGGATCGAGTGTCATTTGAAAGCATGCTGAGCCGACTTTTATGAAGTCCGTTGGACCATTTTTCATGTTCTAAGACATTCCGACGGGTCGGGATTATTCCCTTAGCTATGTGCGTTCGTAGCTTTTATATTAGCCTACTTGTGCAAGTTGAAAACACGATTTATTATGTGAAGGCTAAGATGAGAAGAATTCACAGAAACTACCCCACCTGTGCGAGGAGTTGCCTCGACCGAGCGGGCCTTCGAGCTGTGTTGCAAGGCTAAGACCGAACGCCGTTGGCGTTTCGATTCCTCCGATTGACTTTACGGGACGGGGCACTACATCTTGACACATTGTTCACACGGATTGGTATTGTCTAGATCCCGTCATGAGATGTTATTCCTTGATTACCTTGGGATATCTTGTGCAAACCTGTAATGCCTGTGGTTCGTATTACGTATTCTGGAATATGTGTACGTATTTATTCTTGTATTGCATGATTTCCTTGCTTAGTTTCTTCCCTGGCTTGGTTTATTCTTGGTTCTGGTTGGTTTGGTTCGGGTTGGGATTGCTATTGGTTTATTATGAACCAAGGGTGAACCCCCTACCTACCACCACCTTTGATATTTATTGCCATTTCTTCTCTCTCTCTTCATTACTCATCTTCTTCTTCCTCATTTACTTCCTTACCTACCAGAGATAGGAGAGAGAGGTCTAGGCAAGTGCATCTTGCTTCATGGAGGTACCCACCTTTTATTTGTCTATTCTTTTCCTCATGCGATTTTAGCACTCTTTAGTACTTGGCATTTCTCATTTCCATGGCTAGATTCTTGTGGATCTAAGTTTATTTCATTTTCGAATTTCTTGGGTTTTGATCTACTTAATCCTATTATTTCTAAGTTTTGGTGGTTCTATGTTGTAGAGTAGCTCGTTCTACCCCATTTTGACCTAAGGAAGTTCTGTTTTGGGCCCCGGATGAAGGTTTTGTGTAGTTGGAAGCCATGGTTGCTTGGCTCCTCTTCTCGGACAAGTGGAGAAGAAGAGCAGTACTTGGCTGCATGAAACCTCATGCAGCAAGTCTCTGGCCGTATGGCCTTTCCAGCCGCTTGAGACTCGTTCGAGCTCAGCCGCATAGAAAGTCCTTCGTAGCCGCATACGACTTGCTTGAGTACTCGACCGCATGAATCTTCATGCGACAAGTAATTGAGCCGCATAGTCTTGTTCAGACTTAGCCGTATGAGCCCTTGTTACCTTGAGTCACATGAACTTCATGCGGCTAGCTTTCTGCCGCATGAGTTCCTTCGCACCCAGCCGCATATGCGCTACTGTTTTGGGCCGCATAAGCTGACCCCCCCTTTTTTCATCCGTATGAACCCGCCTTTCCAGCCGCATGCGCCTTGGGCTCTCTGAGCCGCATGAGCGTGCAGTCCCAGCCGCATGAACCTGTATTGACCCAGCCGCATGGACTCGATTGATTGAGCAGCATGGACTCGATTGATTGAGCCGCATGGACTCGATTGACCTGGGCCGCATGGACTAAATTAATCGGGCCGCATGGATCCAATTGATTCCAGCCGCATGGGTTCTGAACCCTGCGCTGTATGGATTCGATTGATCTCAGCCGCATGGGGCCATGAACATCCTCAGCCACATGCGCCCTCGTCCCCTTGGCCGCATGTGCCCTTGCTCCTTTCCAGCCGCATGCGCCCCCTTGTCTTGGCCGCATGGGTCCTTAGTTCCCCCGACCCGCATGAATCTTTCCCCGGCCGCATGAGATCCATCCTGGCCGCATGTGCCTTAGCCGCATGGCTCTCTTATAGCTCTGTCATGAACATGAAAATCATGGATTTATTTAATATGTTTAATGATACCTGAGCATGACACGATAGTGACCCGTAGTGGTGCACTCTTGACAAGTAAACCTGACATGACCTGACAGTAGCCCGTCGTGGCGCACTCCTGACAAGTACACCTGACATGATTATCTTAAACAGCTGTTGCGACGGCTACCTGACATGACATGACCTGTATAATTACATGGACACCGTGGGCAATTGTGCTTGTACAAATAAACCAGTCCTGTCTTGCATCATGTCTAGGGAGGGACTCCTGAGTACCACGGTCAGGAGTACCTATTGAAATGAACTAAGGACTAATAACTAGATTAATACATTAGTCATGAAGAGATTTCCCAGCTACAGGCAATCCCGTTACCTGGGCGCGCCTGGGATCTGTAGCCTGCCGTCGAGTAGGGCACATTTCCAGCACACTGTCATGTGTTGCACCCTTCAAGCTAAAGGGTACATGCATTTCTCGGACGATGTACCAACCTGAATTTAACCCTAATCTTTCGTCCTGGGTAACCTGGATGGTCTACAGGGCTTGTGGCTATGGAATAATCTCACTACATCTTGTTAGTAATTAGGTTTGTGACAACCCTAGTTAGTTAAAGTATCAAGCCGTAATTATTGCTTGGCCGTGAAATGATTGGATGGAGTCTAACCAGTCTAGTCTTGTCCTGATTCTGTTCCAGATTACTGCATGACCAGAATGCTTGTATTTATTTTACCGATAAATGGTGAGAATTCCAAGTTCTGTTCAGACGAAGGGGTACAACCCCGGTCCTTATTTGGTTTACGGGTTGTAACCTGGTTATCTGAATAGTTCCATGGTTATCTCGTCGTATATCTTTCTGATGTATTTTCTTTATTTCCAGTTCTTACTTTTATTTATACTCTTGTGCTGATTGCTGGTTTTAGTTCCTAAGTGAAGCTTCCTTTGTGGCACTTGCTCTTTCTGGGGTCTGACCCAGCTGGTTTTGTATGGCCAGATTTCGGAGCAGCTCCGGAGGATCTACCGACCTTCCAGCCAGATGGTGGCCACTAGACGGAACCCTGGCAACGAGTGGGTTTATTTTTGATCTCCCACTTTATTGCAAAAATATTCTTTTGAGGCGTTTAGCCGACGAGCACCTGTTTAGCTCGATTGCACTTTATTTACTGTCTGCCTACGGGCTGTAACATGATTGACAGATCCTAGGGTCGATCATGTACGACTAAACTCTTGCTAGTCCTGACATTTTGTAATGACTAGTTTCATGATCAGCTGAATATATAATGTTTGGGATGCCTTACTATTGTATATTTAATGATCATATATCTTGTAACTTTTAATTACTTGCTTGTGATTGAGACAATAGGCTGTTCATGATCTTAAGAGACTGTTGGCTTGTAGATAAACCCTCATGTATCCTAGACAGCCGTGACCGTATAGCGAGGTGGGTTGCACTTCTATATACGTAGCTGGCTATGTCTGCCCCCGCTCTCCAGTATTCTGGTTCTGGAGCGTGACATGGTTTAAGTGGTGGCCCATACAGGTCTTGTGAATCAAGATATGTGAGGGTTTACCGAATAGATGTCTCAATCAGTATTCGTCTTTGATCTCTGCCCGTATCTTCTGAATCCCTGGATTCTTGTCCTGATCATATGCTTATATCGTTGATCTGTCCCGGTCCTTCCTTATTTTTCCTTATGTCATCTTCTTCAGCGGCATTGTTCGTGGTCCTACCGACCAGCAAGGCGGAGCACCTCCCGCGGACCAGCAGCAACCCGGAGATCAAGTCCAGCACTCCGAAGCAGCCTCCAGAGTCGAGCCTATTGGAGAAGAGCCCCCAGTTCAGCCAGTTCAGCCTGCCGAAGCTGATGATGGCACTTTGGTAGGACTAGTCAGGACCTTGATAGCTTCTCAAGATCGTCGTAGAGATGCCTTGCACCAGGCAGTGACGGATGCTTTGACCCGGGGCGGTCATCAGGGTAACAGCGCGGCCAACAGCTTCAAACGCTTGAACCCTCCGTTCTTTGACGGTAGTGAAGTTGCTATCGCAGCAGATGCTTGGCTTCAGGATATCAAAGTGATTCTCGAGGCAGCCAGGACTCCAGAGAATGAGAAGGTGGCCGTCGTGCGCCTGCAGTTGTTAGATCTTGCCCGCAGCTGGTGGGCGGCGCAGGCCGTTGGGTTAGCAACACCCATTCCATGGACAGTGTTCAAAGAGAGATTCCAGACCAAGTATTTTGATGTTGTAGCTCGGTTCGATCTACATACGAGGTTCACCAATCTGAAGCAAGGAGGCAGGACGGTCGACGGATATGCGGCCGAGTTTTCCAGACTCAGTCGGTTTGCTCCCACCTTGGTGGCAACCGAGTATGATAGAGCCCAGCGGTTTCAGCAGGGGCTTCACCTGGAGATTCTATTGGTAGTTGAGCAGTTTGAGCATCAGACTTTTGATGCAGTCTTGAGAGCAGCTAGGAGGCATGAGTATACCTCCCAGAGGATTGTGGATAGGGCCGGAGGTCGGAAGAGATCCCACGGTCAGATGAATCAGTCTTCAGCACCAGCCCCGGCAGCCAGGGCCTTGACTATTGGAGCTCCGAGGCGAGCGGCCTCAATAACGTCGGTTCAGCATTCCACCTCGACGTACCCTCAGCAGCAGCAGAAGCAGAAGCAGTCTTCCGCAGTGGGATGTTCTCATTGTGGGAAGCCAGGCCATGTAGTGGCAGAATGTCGCAGGGCACAGAGATTATGTCTGGTTTGTGGAGCAGCAGACCATAGGGTTAGATTCTGCCCGAACAGGGGTTGTTCATCATCATCCAACCTTTCTAGCTCTTCGGTGAGAGAACCAGCACCGGTCCAGCAGCAGCAGCAGTAGCCATTACCGAGGCCCTTGCCGCCTCAGTCCCATGTATTCCAGCAGCAACAACCCCAGCAGTATGCTCAAGCCCAGGCCTTGAGTCAGAGCAGGCAGCGAGGATTTCAGCAGAGGGGACCAGCACCCCGAGGGCACGGTCAGGCTATGGTGATGACCGCAGAGGAAGGATTGGCACCAGGAGAGGTAGTGGCAGGTACTATTCTCGTCAACTCCTTTCCAGCTTCAGTTTTATTTGATTCTGGTGTATCGTATTCTTTTATGTCTGCACGATTCGCGACACGGGTAGGATTGGAGCCCGAGTTATTATCAGTAAGGCTCAATATACTTACTGGTAACGGACTTGTGGGAGTCAATAGGGTGTTTTCCTCGTGTCGAATTGTAGTTAGCGGTAGAGAATTCCCCGCTAGATTGATAGAGTTCCCGATGGCCGATTATGATGTGGTCTTAGGGATGGATTGGTTGAGGAACCAGTGCGCTAGAATAGACTGCCTATCGGTAGGGTTGTTTTTAGCATTCCAAGCGAGCCAGAGTTTTCCTTCTTCCGAGGCGAAGTTGAGCCTTCTCCTCCGATATTACGGATGGCAGTAGCAGCAGTTCAGTTGCCCAGGATAGTGGATGAGTTCCCAGATGTTTTCCCAGAAGAGCTTCCAGGTATGCCTCCAGAGCGGGAGATCGAGTTCACCATATACTTGATTCCCGGAACAGCCCCAGTGTCAGAGAGAGTCTACAGGATGGCGCCTTCAGAATTGGAGATCTTGTACAAGATGATTGAAGAACTTAGGACCAAGGGATTCATTCGTGCTAGTGGATCGCCTTGGGGAGCCCCGATGCTTCTTGTGAAAAAAAAGGATGGTACCTCCAGGTTATGTGTTGATTATCGTACCTTGAACTCGGTGACAATCAAGAACAGATACCCTCTTCCGAGGATTGATGACTTGTTTGATCAACTCAAGGGGGCTTCAGTATTCTCGAAGATTGATTTGCGCTCAGGTTATCATCAGATCAGAGTCAGAGAGCAGGACATCCCGAAGACAGCTTTTAGATCGAGATATGGGTATTGGGAGTTCCTAGTGATGCCATTTGGAGCAACCAATGCGCCGGCAGTATTCATGGACCTCATGAATCGCATCTTCATGCCTTACTTGGATCAGTTTGTGATTGTGTTCTTGGATGACATCCTGGTCTACAGCAAGAGTGAGACGGAGTATGAGAAGCATCTCCGTGTGGTTCTTCAGATTCTCAGGGAGCACCAGTTGTATGCCAAGTTCAGTAAATGTGAGTTCTGGCTCAATCGCATTTCGTACTTGGGTCATATCATCACTCGAGGAGGGGTAGAAGTGGATCCCCAGAAGATTGTGGCTATTGAGTCATGTCCAGTGCCCAGCACAGTTGCAGAGGTTCGTAGTTTTCTTGGATTGGCCGGCTACTACCGACAGTTTGTTTCGGACTTTGCTCGGATTTCAGCACCGTTGACGCAATTGACCCGCAAGGATACACAGTTTGCTTGGACGACAGAGTGTCAGAGTTCTTTTGAGCAGTTAAAGCGAGGCCTGATAACAGCTCCTATTCTCACACTTCCAGATGGGACCGGAGGATTCTCAGTGTACTGTGATGCTTCAGGCAGAGGTTTAGGATGTGTTCTGATGCAGCATGGGAAGGTAATAGCTTATGCGTCATGGCAACTTCGTGATCATAAGAGGAATTACCCAACCCATGACTTGGAGCTGGCAGCAGTGGTGTTTGCACTTAAGTTATGGAGGCACTATTTGTACGGAGATAGGGTGGAGATTTTCACCGACCACAAGAGCCTGAAGTATGTTTTCACCCAGAAGGATCTTAATATGCGTCAGAGAAGGTGGCTGGAGCTTCTTGTGGATTATGATGGTAACTTGCAGTATCATCCTGGGAAGGCCAACGTTGTAGCAGATGCATTGAGCAGGAGAGCCGGAGTTTATTTCCTAACAGCACAACCAGAGCTGTTAGCCGATCTTCAGAAGATGGGTATCGAAGTTATTCTCCCTTCTAGTGTGGCATTGATGGCCAGTATGCAAGTTCAGTCCACTATAGTCGAGAGGATCCGGATGGCGCAGTCAACAGATTCCAAGCTTCAGCGGCTCAGGGCAGAGTGTGAGACAGGACGAAGACCAGAGTTATGCATTCATGAGGATGGTACACTACGACACGGTAAGCGTCTTTGTGCACCCAGTAGAAATATCAGGCAGGAGATCTTGTCAGAGGTGCACAGTTCTCAGTATTCCATCCATCCTGGCAGTACAAAGATGTACCGAGATATTCATCAGCACTTTTGGTGGAATGGCATGAAGCGGGAGATAGCTCGGTTTGTCTTCCGGTGTTTGGTTTGCCAACAAGTTAAGGCCGAACATCAGAGACCGGCTGGACTTCTTCAGCCCTTGCCGATTCCAGAATGGAAGTGGGAGCATGTGACCACGAATTTTATGACTGGATTACCTAGATCCCCAGCTGGTCGAGATGCTATTTGGGTTATAGTTGACCGGCTCACGAAGGTGGCTCACTTTCTCCCATTCAGAGTTGGTCAGTCAACGGCTCAACTAGCGGAGATGTACCTCAGACAGATTATCAGGTTGCACGGTGTGCCAGTCAGTATCACCTCGGACCGAGATTCAAGATTCACGTCGCACTTTTGGCGTAGCTTGCAAGAGAGTTTGGGGACTCGTCTCCAGTTCAGTTCAGCATATCACCCGCAGACAGATGGCCAGTCGGAACGCACGATCCAGACTCTTGAAGATATGTTGCGATCTTGCACACTTGACTTCGGTGGTTCGTGGGAAGATCACTTGCACCTGGTGGAATTCTCGTACAACAACAGTTTCTAGGCCAGTATCCAGATGGCACCGTTCGAGGCACTGTATGGCAGGAAGTGCAGATCCCCGTTAGCCTGGGATGATGTTGGAGAGAGACAGATGCTTGGTCCAGAAATAATCGCTCAGACAGTTGAAGTGGTCTGGCGAGTCAGAGATCATCTTCGAGTTGCCCAATATCGCCTGCGCCATTGGGCCGATTCTCATCGG
This sequence comes from Iris pallida, assembly GCA_029216955.1. Classification (NCBI taxonomy): domain Eukaryota; kingdom Viridiplantae; phylum Streptophyta; class Magnoliopsida; order Asparagales; family Iridaceae; genus Iris; species Iris pallida. Next base: position 23,164,499 of record JANAVB010005796.1, read on the forward strand.
CGCCCTCTCGAGTTTTCGTTCGGCGATCATGTGTTCCTGAGGATTTCGCCTAACCGTGGCGTCATTCGTTTCGGCGTACGGGGAAAGCTTAGTCCTAGGTATATAGGACCATTTGACATTCTGGAGCGAGTAGGAGATGTATCCTATCGTCTCGCTCTTCCGTCGTCGCTAAGCGAGGTGCATGACGTGTTCCACGTATCCCAATTACGATGGTATATCCCGGACCCGAGCTACATCCTGGATCATTCGGAATTGGTTGTTGGTACCAACCTTTCGTATGAGGAAAGGCCCGTGTCTATATAGGACCGGAGAGAGAAGATCCTCAAGAACAAGACTATCAAGTTAGTCCGAGTTGCTTGGGGTCATCACTCTTTGGGTGAGTCAACGTAGGAGCGTGAGGATGATATCCGATCGCGATATCCCGACCTGTTTGACTCGTGAGGTATAATATCTTTCTTATGCCTCATGCCTTCGATTCTTTGCTTGCATGATTGATTGATTGCCTAGTATAGCTTGCATGTGATTAGTATAGCTTGTCATTGCTCCTCTAGCCTCTTGATTAAATTCCGAGGACGGAATTCTTTTAAGGTGGGTAGAGTTGTAATGCCTGTGGTTCGTATTACGTATTCTGGAATACGTGTACGTATTTATTCTTGTATTGCATGATTTCCTTGCTTAGTTTCCTCCCTGGCTTGGTTTATTCTTGGTTCGGGTTGGCTTGGTTCGGGTTGGGATTGCTATTGGTTTATTATGAACCAAGGGTGAACCCCCTACCTACCACCACCTTTGATATTTATTGCGATTTCTTCTTTCTCTCTCTTCATTACTCATCTTCTTCTTCCTCATTTACTTCCTTACCTACCAGAGAGAGGAGAGAGAGGTCTAGGCAAGTGCATCTTGCTTCATGGAGGAACCCACCTTTTATTTGTCTATTCTTTTCCTCATGCGATTTTAGCACTCTTTAGTACTTGGCATTTCTCATTTCCAAGGCTAGATTCTTATAGATCTAAGTTTATTTCATTTTCGGATTTCTTGGGTTTTGATCTACTTAATCCTGTTATTTCTAAGTTTTGATGGTTCTATGTTGTAGAGTAGCTCGTTCTACCCCATTTTGACCTAAGGAAGTTCTGTTTTGGGCTCCGGATGAAGGTTTTGTGTAGTTGGAAGCCATGGTTGCTTGGCTCCTCTTTTCGGACAAGTGGAGAAGAAGAGCAGTACTTGGCTGCATGAAACCTCATGTAGCAAGTCTCTGGCCACATGGCCTTTCCAGCCGCATGAGACTCATACGAGCTCAGCCGCATGGAAAGTCCTTCCTAGCCGCATAAGACTTGCTTGAGTACTCGACCGCATGAATCTTCATGCGGCAAGTAATTAAGCCGCATAGTCTTGTTCAAACTCAGCCGCATGAGCCCCTGTTACCTTGAGTCGCATGAACTTCATGCGGCTAGCTTTCTGCCGCATGAGTTCCTTCGCACCCAGCCGCATATGCGCTACTGTTTTGGGCCGCATAAGCTGACCCCCCTTTTTTCATCCGCATGAACCCGTCTTTCCAGCCGCATGCGCCTTGGGCTCCCTGAGCCGCATGAGCGTGCAGTCCCAGCCGCATGAACCTGTATTGACCCAGCCGCATGGACTCGATTGATTGAGCCGCATGGACTCGATTGATTGAGCCGCATGGACTCGATTGACCTGGGCCGCATGGACTCAATTAATCGGGCCGCATGGATCTAATTGATTCCAGCCGCATGGGTTCTGAACCCTGCGCTGTATGGATTCGATTGATCTCAGCCGCATGGGGCCATGAACATCCTCAGCCACATGCGCCCTCGTCCCCTTGGCCACATGCGCCCTTGCTCCTTTCCAACCGCATGCGCCCCCTTGTCTTGGCCACATGGGTCCTTAGTTCCCCCGACCCGCATGAATCTTTCCCCGGCCGCATGAGATCCATCCTGGCCGCATGTGCCTTAGCCGCATGGCTCTCCTATAGCTCTGTATATTGATATTTTATTAGATATTTTACGTCCATTTTATATCCTTACGCCTTTTGTCATGAACTTGAAAAATCATGGATTTATTTAATATGTTTAATGATACCTGAGCATGACACAATAGTGACCCGTAGTGGTGCATTCTTGATAAGTAAACCTGACATGACCTGATAGTGGCCCGTCGTGGCGCACTCCTGACAAGTACACCTGACATGATTATCTTGAACAGCTGTTGCGACGGCTACCTGACATGACATGACCTGTATAATTACATAGACACCGTGGGCGATTGTGCTTGTACAAATAAACCAGTCCTGTCTTGCATCATGTCTAGGAAGGGACTCCTGAGTACCACGGTCAGGAGTACCTATTGAAATAAACTAACGAATAGTAACTAGATTAATACATTAGTCATGAAGAGATTTTCCAGCTACAGGCAATCCCGTTACCTGGGCGCGCCTGGGATCTGTAGCCTGCCGTCGAGTAGGGCAAATTTCCAGCATACTGTCATGTGTTGCACTCTTCAAGCTACCTAAGGGTACATACGTTTCCCGGACGATGTATCTACCTGAATTTAACCCTAATCTTTCATCCTGGGTAACCTGGATGATCTGCAGGGCTTGTGGCTGTGGAATAATCTTACTGCATCTTGTTAGTAATTAGGTTTATGACAACCCTAGTTAGTTAAAGTATCAAGCCGTAATTCTTGCTTGGCCGTGAAATGATTGGATGGAGTCTAACCAGTCTAGTCTTGTCCTGATTCTGTTCCAGATTACTGCATGACCAGAATGCTTGTATTTATTTTACCGATAAATGGTGAGAATTCCAAGTTCTGTTCAGACGAAGGGGTACAACCCCGGTCCTTGTTTGGTTTACTGGTTGTAACCTGGTTATCTGAATAGTTCCATGGTTATCTCGTCGTATATCATCCTGATGTATTTTCTTTATTTCCAGTTCTTACTTTTATTTATACTCTTGTGCTGATTGCTGGTTTTAGTTCCTAAGTGAAGCTTCCTTTGTGGCACTTGCTCTTTCTGGGGTCTGACCCAGCTGGTTTTGTATGGCCAGATTTCGGAGCAGCTCCGGAGGATCTACCGACCTTCCAGCCAGATGGTGGCCACTAGACGGAACCCTGGCAACGTGTGGGTTTATTTTTGATCTCCCACTTTATTGTAAAAATATTCTTTTGAGGCGTTTAGCCGACGAGCACCTGTTTAGCTCGATTGCACTTTATTTACTGTCTGTCTACAGGCTGTAACATGATTGACAGATCCTAGGGTTGATCATGTACGACTAAACTCTTGCTAGTCCTGACATTTTGTAATGACTAGCTTCATGATCAGCTGAATATGTAATGTTTGGGACGCCTTACTATTGTATATTTAATGATCATACATATTGTAACTTTTAATTACTTGCTTGTGATTGAGACAATAGGCTGTTCATGACCTTAAAAGACTGCTGGCTTGTAGATAAACCCTCATGTATCCTAGACAGCCGTGACCGTATAGCGAGGTGGGTTGCACTTCTATATACGTAGCTGGCTATGTCTGCCCCCGCTCTCCAGTATTCTGGTTCAGGGGCGTGACAAAACCCCCTTGTTGTTCTTGTATATCGTGTGGATACCGATTCCTGCGAAGGCTAGCTACATTCTCAGAGAATCTTGTATCATAATGTGTCATGGTTGGATCCACTATACTAGTCGGGTATAGGGAGTAGTAGTGTAGATATGTGATCAATACCCTCCTTGTATCAAGTCTTGAACCTTGAACAGTGTTAATCATACACTGCACGTATAATTAACCAGTCCATAAACTCCTGTATCAAGTTCCTAAGCCGATCTGTCACGACCCGCACCCTAGAGTAAGGGCACGAGATGTGGGTACATCCAGCCTTCGCCGCACTGTCGGCGGTAGAACGCTGTCCTAGGTCACAACATCTAACAATATAAATTCTAAACAGTTTATACTCCAGAATGGGGGTGACATGGCAGAAGTAAACTCAATCACAACTAAGGCAGGAAGATAAGATGGAATGATAGATAGATAGATACTGCTGAAAAGAAATGAAATCCACAAGTACAAACAGAGAGTCTAAGTGTCTAGTACATCACAAAGCCCAAGTATCAATATATATAGTCATCCATAGAGGAATGTAAATAAAACATCCTAGTCTAGAAGTGTGTCATCCACAGCTATAGGGTCCGGCTGCTGGTCAAAGTCACAGCTGTCATCTAAGGTAGCCCCATAATATGTAGGGCAGCCAGCCTCGTCCTCATCCTCTGTAATATTTCAACAGGTCAAGTCAGGACAGGAGCGAGCACAATACATCTCAATAAGTCATAGCAGAAAAAGAAAATATAATCATGCTAGAGAATAAATACAGGAAACTGGAGAATAACATAATGTAAGAGAGAGACTGTAAGTAAATATCTATGATATATATATAAAGAAAGACAGTGCTAGTGATTCAGAGTACTGGATAAACATGTGAATGGCTAAGGACTGATTCATGATTACACTACATGGAATTGATTCATGATTACACTACTTGAATTTATTCACATATTCATTTATACTCCCCCATCCCCAATCAATACACAAGGATCCATTCAAGTTACGTTAAGATTCATGATTATACTACGTTGCCCATAAAGGGTGATTCATGAATTGATTCGTGAAGGCTCGATGATCATGAGGGTACATGAGTCACTAGCTGGTTCCCGAAGATTCATGATAATAGAAGCATGAGATACGTGATGTAAGTGAAACACACGAGACAAAAGTATCTGATGCTCCCGAGAAGGATAACATCTCATGAAAGGATCCATATAGTACCAATCCGTGTTCTAACGTGTCTGCATCAAGTAAGATAGTCTAAAGCAGGAAACATAATCCTAAACATGATATGAAATGATCAGAGAATGTACTCGCCTGCTATCTGAGTGTCCAACTGAAATATACTGTCCGAAGAGAGGTGTCTGGCTCCTAATCAGAACAGCACAAGTCACAACAAGTCCAGAATGGTAAAGATAAGCACTACAATGCATTTTACATGAGTCTTGGTCAAACTAGGCTAAAGTCAACTCTTGGTCAACCCTGGTCAACCAAGAAGTCAAACCTAGGTCAACTATGGTCAACTAGGTCTGACAAGTCGAATTAGTCTTAACTGGTCTATTCTAGGCCTAATCAATACTAAACAGCCTAACTAAGCTCTCACTAGTCTAACAGACACAACATAGGCCCAAAACCATATATAGAATATGTATTACTATTCACATATGAATGTACATGTATATCCACATATACAAATAGACATGTGCCTAGCACATTAGCTATCACACATAGAATTCCCATAATGCTACTCTACCATCACACATATGCTAGTAATCTATTTACCCACATATACCTATATATATATATATATATATATATATATATATATATATATATATTTTTTTTTTTTTTTTCTTTTTTTATTTTTATATATATATATATATATATATATATATATATATATATAATGCTCATACACATAGATTAGGAATTATCTATATATATATATACATATATATGATGCATATATGTGTGGGTGTGGACATATAGGAGCAATGTGTGTATACATGATGAAATGTGTGTGTGTGCTAGAGGGAAAAACATGTGTGTGTATAGTATCTATATGGCCTTGAGCATGTGGGCATGTGAACTAAGCATGACATGTGTACCAGTGTACAGTTATTTTTGGAGTGTGTGAGTGAATGAGTGTAGGCTAGTGTGTGTGTGTTCATGTAGAGGACTGTGTGTGTGTTACACATAGGAAAAATCAGTGATACATTGACAGGTAATGTGTAAACCATGACAGAAAAGTGTCCTTGTGTCTCAGATTTGTGGAGTGACTGGTAGTACATGTGTGAGGCTAAACAGTGTGCAGGAATTTACAATGTGTGTAAGTTATAAAATGTGTGTGAAGAGAGGAATGTAAATGACAGGGTCACAGTATCTCTAACATCACACAGGTTCATATCCCAAGTGACAGGGTGTGTCAACATTTGTGCTAACTGGGAATTACATGAATGCTGAATTCTCAGGTCCCTTATACATGGTGATATGTGTGTTCAAAGTGTCAGTGTTCTCAGGAATCCAGTTCAACCTCAATCCATCCCATTCGAACTCCCAACAGTCTCCAAATGAAACCAATATCCCCAAAACACATTTGGCCATATAACATGTGTATTAAACTATAACACCTGGTATTAGGTAACTAACTGCTCAGCAATTTAACCCATAATATAGTACATGATCTAAATTATTAATGCTAATAGGATGAATCAACTCAGACAATGAATTAAACTCAGAAAATGAATTAAACTCAGAAAATAGCATCCTAGGTATCAGTCCATTAGAAAATTCAGTGAATGAAATCAATAAGCCCTCAAATGATTTCTTAACAATCCTATCTTATTATCAATATGTAACCATACTTAATCACATATATTACATGATACAATTTATCATTAAAATATAATCAAGAGGAAGAACAGTGCACAATTTTACTGATACTCGACAGTATCATCCAATGAAAAATTTTCCCCCAGTCCATATTCGATTTCCATTCAACTACTCTACACCAAAAATGAATCTCCTACATCCTAACATGTTATTTTTTTGTATAGTAAATTAAACCATAGTAAAACACATGATATTAATCATTAAGATGCAGACTGAAATAGGGAAACAGTGAATAACAGCTCACTGATACTTGCAGTATCAGAATTTTGGGAGTTTCCTATTTTGACATTTAATTAGCAATTAGCAAATGGGTTAAGGGTTGGTATTTAGTGTCAAACTTGTGTACGTGTCATACACCTAGTATCGTGTCCAAAAAAAAGACACAAGTGTCCAAAGCTAATGCACATACACGCACGAGACTGGCACGGGCTCGCATGACCAGTGCACGTGTCCGCACGCACCCGACACGCAACCAAGTGACACGAGTCTTGGGGAGTGTCGTGTCAGACACTGCCCCGAGCACCATGTCAAAGGATACGTGCCCACGTGTCCAGAATGAGTCGCACGAACCTGCGGGTAGCAGGACAGTGCTGACCACGCGAGCGCAGGCGAGTCTACGAGTCCAGTGTGACTCGGACACGACTCAAAATCACCTCAGTCACTTAGAAACCTATAAGCGACACCAAGACACGAATTTCCATTCAAACACAATTTGAAATCTCGAACGAAATGCCAAGCATTTCATCGAATACCTGCGCACAGCACTGATACGTGTTCGATACGGACACGTACAGGACACAAAAATCTATAAACTCTACTCCTATAGGACCACGACACCTAGGGCTAGGTATTTATGCAAAGAAAACAAAATTTCAATGGGTGGATAGGAATTTACCTATGGTTGTTTCTTCAACACAAAAACTCTCTCAATGTGGATCCCTAAAAGCCACCCAATCCTTCAAATTGCTATGAAACCTGTGATGTGACTCCACAATAGCAGGAGAATAGGGATTAGAATACTATGGAAGGAATTCCAATAAAAAAGGAGTCTATTGATAAAACTATGAAGAAAATAATAAAGGCTTACCTAGTCTTTTAGGAAAATGAAGAACTAATAAAAAAAAAGAGGCTCAAAACCCTAAGGAGACATTATATGGGCAAGTGGGGGGGGGGTCTTGGCTGGCCACTTTAGTTAGGGTTAGGGTTTCTAGGTTGCATCCTAAGGCTAGGAATGAATCAAGGCTAATGGGTGGCCTAGAATCTAGGGCTCTTTCCTAGTCTTTTGCAAATCACTTAACTTACTAAACTTGACTTAAACCATTAACCAAAACCATCTAATTCTCAAAGTGGCTAACTAAACTAGTTATGACCAATCTAGGTTAGGTCAAATCTAGGTTAGGCTAACCAAAATCACATGGCAATAAATGAATTAGTATTTAAATCAACCCATTCAATTAAATCATTTAAAATTCCTAATAAAATATATTAAATTCAAATAATTCAAAAATGACAAAAATATCCTCAAACTAGGAATGTGGTAGTGATAAATCTACCCTCCTTAAAAGAATTTTGTCCTCGAAATTGAAAGGCGAAATGCAACTGATGAGAAGGATAGAAAGTATACCTCACGGTCAGAAAAGATATGGGTAACGCTCGCGCATCTCATCCTCCCGCTCCCAGGTAGACTCTCCTGGAGAATGATGCCTCAATGCGACGCATACCAAGGGTATCACCTGGTTCCTCAGAACCTTCTTCCGGCGATCCAGAATCTCCACAGGCTGCTCGGGATAACTGAGAGTAGGCCCTACCTCAATCTCCGAATGATCAAGCACATGGATAGGGTCAGCCACGTACCGTCTCAACTGTGATACATGGAATACATTGTGGACACCCACTAGTGCAGGTGGCAAGTCTAGCCTGTAAGCCACGTCGCCAACTCTCCCGCTGATAACGAAAGGGCCGATGAAGCGCGGGCTAAGCTTCCCACCTCCACCAAAATGTATAGTACCACGAGTTGGAGATATCCGTAGAAAAACCATGTCTCCGACCTAAACACAAGCAAGGTCTCAAATTAACTATGATAAATAAACATGATCAATCAAAACACAAACAATCAAACCTAAATCTAATCCTACTCTAATCTGTACCTCAAACTCCAAGGGCCTCCGGTAGCTATCGGCCTAGTGCCGATGTCTGTCCTGTGCCACGCGAAGTCTGTCCCTGATGAGCTTCACCTTTTCGGCTGCGTCAACAACCATCTCTGGTCCCAGTAAAACTCGCTCACCAACATCATCCCAAGATAAGGGTGTACGACACCTACGCCCGTACAGAGCCTCGAAAGGTGACATCTCGATGCTGGCCTGGAAACTATTGTTGTAAGCAAACTCCACCAAATGCAGATGATCCTTCCAGGAACCTCGAAAGTCCAAGACGCATGTCCGCAGCATATCTTCGACCGTCTGAATAGTCCTCTCTGACTGTCCGTCCGTCTGGGGGTGGTATGCCATACTAAACTTGAGTGGAGTGCCCAAGCTAGTCTGTAGACTCCTCCAGAAATGGAAAGTAAAGCGATTATCCCGATCTGAGATGATGCTGACCGGAACCCCGTGAATCCTGACTATCTGCCGCATATACATCTCCGCCAGCCTCTCTGTAGACGTACCCACCTTGAATGGCAAGGAGTGGGCCGATTTGGTCAACCTATCAACGATGACCCAAATCGCATCCTTTCTCCCTGGTGTACGCGGGAATCCTGATACGAAGTCCATAGTGATATGCTCCCATTTCCACTCGGGAATAGGCAGCGGCTGCAACAATCCACCGGGCCTCTGCCTCTCTGTCTTGACCTGCTAACAGACCAAACACCTAGCTACGAAGCGAGCCACCTCCTGCTTCATCCTGGACCACCAAACATGCTCCCTCAGATCTCGATACATCTTGTCGATACCAGGGTCTATAGAGTACTGAGATCTGTGGGCCTCCTGCAAAACCTGCTCCCTGAGCTCTCTGCTGGGCACACATAATCTGGAACCGTACCTCAAGGTACCATCCTCTACAAGAGAAAACTCGTCGTCCACCAATCCTGCTCGAACCTGCTCTCGGAGACACCGCAGAGCAACGTCCTCAAACTGTGTCGCCTTGATCCTCTCCACCAAGTCCAACTGAATCTGTATGCCCCACATTTGTATCTGTACTCCGGGTACGATCACCTCAATCCCAAGGCTCTCCAAGTCTGCAAGCAAATGCCGATCCATGGTCAAACACATGGCTGTCGGATACCTACTCAAGGCATCGGCAACCACGTTGGCCTTCCCTGGGTGATACTGAAGTAGGATGTCAAAGTCCTTCATCAACTCTAGCCATCTGCGCTGCCTCATGTTCAACTCCTTCTGAGTGAACACATACTTTTAGCTCTTGTGAACTGTGAAGACCTCCACCCTCTCCCCATACAGATAATGCTTCCACAACTTCAAAGCAAATATCACCGCTACCAGCTCCAGGTCGTGGGTAGGCTAGTTCTTCTCATGGGGACGTAATTATCTGGAAGCATAGGTAATCACCTTCCAATGCTGCTGCAAGACGCAACCCAGCCCCTTCCCTGAAGCGTCACTATAAATAGTGAATCCTCCTGATCCTGAAGGCAATGTAAGAATAGGAGCTGTCGTAAGCCGCTTCTTCAACTCATCAAAAGCTGCCTGACACTCCTCTGACCAAATATTCACAGTATCCTTCCGGATCAACCGAGTCAACGGCTCTGCAACCCGGGAGAAATCCTGTATACATCTCCGATAATATCATGCCAGCCCCAGAAAACTCCTGATCTTTGCAACTGAAGTCGGCGCTGCCCATGCCTCAACTGCTACAATCTTCTTGGGGTCAACTGAGATACCATCTCCAGTCACCACATGCCCCAAAAAGTCCACCCGGTCCAAGAAAAACTCACACTTGGAGAGTTTTCCATAAAGCTGCTCCCTCCTGAGAGTCTCCAGCACTATCCGCAGATGCTCCTCGTGCTCCTCCTCAGTCTTAGAATATACCAAGATGTCGTCAATGAACACCACCATGAACTGATCCAGGTACTGGTGGAACACCTTGTTCATAAGGTTCATAAACACTGCTGGTGCATTGGTTAGCCCAAACGGCATAACCAAAAACTCAAACTGCCCGTACCACATCCTGAAAGTGGTCTTGGGAATATCCTCCCCATTCACCTTCACCTGGTGATATCCCGACCTAAGATCAATCTTGGAAAATACCCGAGCTCCGCTCAACTGGTCAAAAAGATCGTCGATCCGCGGCAGTGGGTATTTGTTTTTGATCGTGTGGTTGTTGAGTGCCATATAGTCAATACACATCCATACTGACCCATCCTTCTTCGGCACAAACAATACTGGTACACCCCATGGCGACAAACTCGAGCGAATGAAGCCCTTGTCCTGCAGCTCATGCAATTGCTTCTTCAACTCCACCAACTCACTATTGTTCGCTCGATAGACGTGTTGAGAGATGGATTCCACTCCTGGAACCAAGTCTATCGAGAACTCAATGTCTCTGTCTGGTGGCAATCTTGGCAACTCCTCTGGGAAAACATCTATATACTCTGCTATCAAGGGGTATGGAATCGTCTGCTCCTCAACCGAGACTCCACAGAAAACTCCGCTGCTCTACTCGGCCTGACGTCTGGAGTACTCGAACTCTGGCTTCCCCGACGCTCTGAAGAAAACTCTACCCCCTCTGCAATCAATGATGGCGTGGTGCCTGCTCAACCAATCCATGCCGAGTACTATATCGTAGTTCGGCAATGACATTACGAGCAGGCTCACCTCAACTCACGGCCTCCCAAAACAACACTCCATCCCTTACAAACATCACGTACGAGGATAATGCCACCCCAGTCGTGATCTTGTGAGTCCTAGGCAATGATTCAGCTATGATACCGTGTCTAACCGCAAAAGATACTGATATAAAACTATACGAAGTACCGGAATCGAATAATACAAAAGCTGGACTAGAGTCGAGAAGAACCGAACCTGCAATCAGCTTTCCTATCGCCTCTGCATCCTCAGCTGCCATGGCGAAAGCTCGCCCCTGCTGGCCTCCCCTGGCCTGCTGCTGGTGCTGTACAAACTGCTGCTGCTGAGTCGACAACGGTCCCTTCTGCGGTCCCCCTGGAGCCTTGGCTCCTGCTCCTGCTCCCTGTCCTGATCGTCCCGAGAACATAGGGCACTCCCTCAGCTGATGGTCTGCTGCTCCATAGAGTAGGCACATGCCTAGCCTCTTCCTACGCTCGTTCCACCCGTGCCCTGGCTTCTTGCAATAAGCACAAGAGGTGGCCTGCTGCCTCGGTGTCTGCTGCTGCTGCAACCTTTGTTGCTGATACTGTACTGGCTGCTGCCTCAGTTGCTGAAACTGCTGTGGCTGGAACCTCTGCTGCTGCTGGTGCTGCTTGTGCTGCTGCTGAAAGTGTGGCCTCTTGGCCGGTCCTCCACTACTGTTGCCTCCCTGGGAGTCTCGCCCCCTCTTGAGCCTAAGCTCAAGATCATCCTCTGTAGCTAGTGCGTCCACCAGGATCTCCTCAAATGTAGCGCTGTGGGCATTCTTGGTGTAGGACTTGACCTCCTTTACCAAGCCCTTCCGGAACCTCCGGGCCTTCGTCGTCTCCGACAAGTCCTCCATAAATCTGCTCAGGCGGCAGAACTCTCCTGCGTACTCCTCCACGGACTGGCTCCCCTAGACTAGGGCCTCAAACTGGGTCTCGAGGGCACCCAGCGCTGCGTCTGGAAAGAACTTCTCCATGAACAGCTTCTTGAATGCTGTCCAAGTCTGTCCTGCTGTGCCAACCCTCGGGTCGGTCTGGTAACATGTACGGGCCAGATCCTGCATCATGCTGGCCGCTGCCTCTATCTGGAGCCTCGTTGGAATCTCAGCCAACCGGAATGTCTCCTCCATATGCTCGATCCACTAATCGGCATACAAGATCCCCTCTGTCCCTCGGAAGTCCCTCGGGTGCATCTTATAGAAATCATGGATGCCCTTCTCCCGCGGTTAGTGTGGCTACGGGGCTGCAGCTGGCTGAGCTACAACTCCCTCTACTGCAGTCACTGCCAGCTCAATGCCTCGTGTGAGCTCTGCTGTATGCCTCTGCTGCTGGGTCTGCTGACCCTCCATGTACTGCCGGAAGAAGGCTAACAGCTGAACGGCGTCTACTGTCCCAGCAGGCGGCTGCTGCTGCTGAAGTACATCCAGAATCACCGGACTCGGCTTATGCCTCACAGGTGGTGGGGCTCCTCCGAAAACTGCTGAAATGCCTACCCCAGCCGGCATGACTGGGGCTGCGGTACCAGAGGCTGGCTGCTGAGTATGAGAGGTGGCAGACCTCTCATCGGCGTCCCCCTGGCCCTGGCGATGCGACCTCGTCTTAACCATCCTAGAGACACATATCAAAAGAAACAATTGCTGAGAATGAGTCGAAATATCATAGGAGGACAGTTTAAATTCAAAGGAAGACAATAAGCAGCAAAATTTAGATATACGGAAACTGATAAAGAGTTTGTCCTAATGTGATTGAGTATTTTCAAAATTTTCCTAATTAATACAGTAGGTTGCAGTGATATTCTAGTTCGAATACCACTACACTTCTAATCTAGACCTGCATGGGCCACCACTAAAAACGTGTCACGACCCGCTCCCTAGAGTAAGGGCACGAGACGTGGGTACGTCCAGCCTACGCCGCAGTGTCGGCGGTAGAACGCAGTCCTAGGTCACAACATCTAACAATATAAATTCTAAACAGTTTATACTCCCGAATGGGGGTGACATGGCAGAAGTAAACTCAATCACAACTAAGGCAGGAAGATAAGATGGAATGATAGATAGATAGATATTGCTGAAAAGAAATGAAATCCACAAGTTCAAACAGAGAGTCTAAGTATCTAATACATCACAAATCCCAAGTATCAATATATACAGTCATCCATAGAGTAATGTAAATAAAACATCCTAGTCTAGAATAGTGTCATCCACAGCTATAGGGTCCGGCTGCTGGTCCAAGTCACAACTGTCATCTAAGGTAGCCCCATAATATGTAGGGCAGCCAGTCTCGTCCTCATCCTCTATAATATTTCAACAGGTCTAGTCAAGACAGGAGCGAGCACAAAATATCTCAACAAGTCATAGCAGGAAAAGGAAATATAATCATGCTAGAGAACAAAATACAGGAAACTGAAGAATAGCATAATGTAAGAGAGAGACTGTAAGTAAATATCTATGATATATATATAAAGAAAGACAGTGCTAGTGATTCAGAGTACTGGATAAACATGTGAATGGCTAAGGACTGATTCATGATTACACTACTTGGAATTGATTCATGATTACACTACTTGGATTTATTCACATGTTCATTTATACTCCCCCATCCCCAATCAATACACAAGGATCCATTAAAGTTACGTTAGGATTCATGATTATACTGCGTTGCCCATAAAGGGTAATTCATGAATTGATTCGTGAAGGCTCGGTGATCATGAGGTTACATGAGTCACTAGCTGATTCCCGAAGATTCATGATAATAGAAGCACGAGATACATGATGTAAGTGAAATACACGAGACAAAAGTATCTGATGCTCCCGAGAAGGATAACATCTTATGAAGGGATCCATATAGTACCAATCCGTGTTCCAACATGTCAGCATCAAGTAAGATAGTCTAAAGCAGGAAATATAATCCTAAACATGATATGAAATGATTAGAGAATGTACTCACCTGCTATCTGAGTGTCCAACTGAAATATACTGTCCGAGGAGAGGTGTCTGGCTCCTAATCAGAACAGCACAAGTCACAACAAGTCCAGAATGGTAAAGATAAGCACTACAATGCATTCTACATGAGTCTAAGTCAAACTAGGCCAAAGTCAACTCTTGGTCAACCCTGGTCAACCAAGAAGTCAAACCTAGGTCAATTATGGTCAACTAGGTCTGACAAGTCTAATTAGTCTTAACTAGTCTATTCTAGGCCTAATTAAGACTAAACAGCCTAACTAAGCTCTCACTAGTCTAACAGACACAACATAGGCCCAAAAACATATATAGAATATGTATTACTATTCATATATGAATGTATATGTATATCCACATATACAAATAGACATGTGCCTAGCACATTAGCTATCACACATAGAATTCCCATAATGCTACTCTACCATCACACATATGCTAGTAATCTATTTACCCACATATACCTATATATATATAATGCTCATACACATAGATTAGGAATTACCTATATATATATACACATATATAGGATGCATATATGTGTGGGTGTGGACATATAGGAGCAATGTGTATATACATGATAAAATGTGTGTGTGTGCTAGAGGGAAAAACATGTGTGTGTATAGTGTCAATATGGCCTTGAGCATGTTGGCATGTGAACTAAGCATGACATGTGTACCAGTGTACATGAATTTAGGGAGTGTGTGAGTGAATGAGTGTAGGCTAGTGTGTGTGTGTTCATGTAGAGGACTGTGTGTGTGTTACACATAGGAAAAATCAGTGATACATTGACAGGTAATGTGTAAACCATGACAGAAAAGTGTCCTTGTGTCTCAGATTTGTGGAGTGACAGGTAGTACATGTGTGAGGCTAAACAGTGTGCATGAATTTACAATGTGTGTAAGTTATAAAATGTGTGTGAAGAGAGGAATGTGAATGACAGGGTCACAGTATCTCTAACATCACACAGGTTCATATCCCAAGTGACAGGGTGTGTCAACATTTGTGCTAACTGGGAATTACATGAATGCTGAATTCTCAGGTCCCTTACACAGGGTGATATGTGTGTTCAAAGTGTCAGTGTTCTCAGGAATCTAGTTCAACCTCAATCAATCCCATTCGAACTTCCAACTGTCTCCAAATGAAACCAACATCCCCAAACACATTTGGCCATATAACATATGTATTAAACTATAACACCTGGTATTAAGTAACTAACTGTTCAGCAATTTAATCCATAAATATAGTACATGATCTAAATCATCAATGCTAACAGGATGAATCAACTCAGACAACGAATTAAACTCAGAAAATGAATTAAACTCAGAAAATAGCAGACTAGGTATCAGTCCATTGGAAAATTCAGTGAATGAAATCAATAAGCCCTCAAATGATTTCTTAATAATCATATCTTATTATCAATATGTAACCATACTTAATCACATATATTACATGACACAATTTATTATTAAAATATAATCAAGAGGAAGAACAGTGCACAATTTCGCTGATACTCGACAGTATCAGCCAATGGGAAATTTTCCTCCAATCCATATTCGATTTTTATTCAACTACTCTACACCAAAAATGAATCTCCTACATCCTAACATGTTATTTTTTTGTATAGTAAATTAAACCATAGTAAAACACATGATATTAATCATTAAGATGCAGATTGGAATAGGAAAACAGTGAATAACAGCTCACTGATACTTGCAGTATCAGAATTTAGGGAGTTTCCTATTTCGACATTTAATTAGCAATTCGCAAATGGGTTAAGGGTTGGTATTTAGTGTCAAACATGTGTACGTGTCATACACCTATTATTGTGTCCAAAAATAGGACACAAGTGTCCAAGAACTAATGCACATACACGTACGAGACTGGCATGGGCTCGTGTGACCAGTGCACGTGTCTGCACGCACCCGACACGTAACTATGTGACACGAGTCTTAGGGAGTGTCGTGTCAGACACTGCCCCGAGCTATATGTCAAAGGACACGAGCCCACGTGTCCAGAATGAGTCGTACGAACCTGCGGGTAGCAGGACAGTGCTGACCACGCGCGTGCAGGTGAGTCCACAAGTCCAGTGTGACTCGGACACGACTCGAAATCACCTCAGTCACTTAGAAACCTATAAGCGACACCAAGACACGAATTGCCATTCAAACACAATTTGAAATCTCGAACGAAATGCCCTTTGTGGCATTTCGTCGAACACCTGCGCACAGCACTGATACGTGTCCGATACGGACACGTACAGGACACGAAAATCTACAAACTCTGTTCCTACAGGACCAGGACACCTAGGGCTAGGTATTTATGCAAAGAAAACGAAATTTTAATGGGTGGATAGGAATTTACCTATGGTTGTTTCTTCAACACAAAAACTCTGTCAATATGGATCCCCAAAAGCCACCCAATCCTTCAAATTGCTATGAAACCTGTGATGTGACTCCACAACAGCAGGAGAACAGGGATTAGAATACTATGGAAGAAATTCCAATCAAAAAGGAGTCCTATTGATTAAACTATGAAGAAAATAATAAAGGCTTACCTAGTCTTTTAGGAAAATAAAGAACTAATAAAAAAAGAGGCTCAAAACCCTAAGGAGACATTATATAGGCAAGGGGGGTCTTGGCTGGCCACTTTAGTTAGGGTTAGGGTTTCTAGATTGCATCCTAGGGCTAGGAATGAATCAAGGCTAATGGGTGGCCTAGAATATAGGGCTCTTTCCTAGTCTTTTGCAAATCACTTAACTTAACTAAACTTGACTTAAACCATTAACCAAAACCATCTAATTCTCAAAGTGGCTAACTAAACTAGTTATGACCAATCTAGGTTAGGTCCAATCTAGGTTAGGCTAACCAAAATCACATGACAATAAATGAGTTTGTATTTAAATCAACCCATTCAATTAAATCATTTAAAATTCCTAATAAAATATATTAAATTCAAATAATTCAAAAATGACAAAAATACCCTCAAACTAGAAATGTTGTAGTGACACGATCACATGTTGAAACTGGTGCTAACTCATATATATAGTAGTTTCTTGATTCAGGTACATGATATACATTGTTTTCTTACTCTTACACTCATTTACAGTCTTGATATGTCTTACCATGTTCATGTACGTATCACTTTACCTTGTATATTCTCTCTATTAACTACTACATATTCTTTATCATTTAACTAAAATTGTTATTGGAGATGTGCTCGTTCCAATCATGACTGGATACGTTGACAAATTTTAGGAATTGTTATGTCCCACATTATTGGATTACAGGATGATGATAGCTGAGACAGATCTCGATATTCTTTCACTGTGAGTTGTCCCCCGAAAGTTCTAGGCCCTTGTAGTTTGACTTAGTTTTTGTTATTGTTTTGTCTTCGATACATTTTTGTCTCATATATATGATCATTTTGTAGATTCTAGTTGTTTTAGTGATATGTTATCTCTTCTTATTCATATCTTCTTAGAGGTTTGTTATTGGAGTACATATTCTTATTATAGATCATCTAGATGTTGTAGATATTTATTGGGTACTTGACAGCATTCTACCGCCGATACTGCTGCGTAGGCTGGGCATGGCCCATGTACTCGTGTCCGAATATCCGGGTGCGGGTCGTGACAATGAATCTATGTAACAACTGAACATGAGGGAATGGACTGACCTACCTTCAAAATCTCGAGCCTTATGACTTCCAAACAACTGCACAATGATATTAAGGACTGAACCAAGGAACTAGAGTAGTCCCCTACCGACCTACATTGACTGAACCCAATAGCAAATGTCAATCGAAATGGGACTGATACATGGAGTATGAATCAAATAAAGGGGACTGAATCATTAGATATACAGGAAAATCAAATATTTGTAGATGTCGTACAAGTATCAGAGAATTATCCAATGGCAGCTAGGTGAACACAATGTCAGGTTCATAGAACAGGTAGCTGGTCAATGAACATAGGGCTGCACACAATGTACAGAACAGGATAATACAAAAAAACCCTCCCCAAACCATGTTTGATCTATCAAATAAATCCCAAACCTCAAGATAATTCTAACATAGCTAGAACAACATATTATCAACTTAAATCCTAGGTTAAATCTGAAATCTAAGATTAAGAAGTCCTAAGAGTCATTTCATCGAACACATGGTGTGCGTAAACGATACCATTGTGATACGTATATCAAATGAATCCAAACTTGACCCAAATTAATCCTAATGCAAGGGAAACCCTAAATGAAATGCATCTCCATTAAAGAATAGAAAATTAAAGTGTTTATAGGGCTCTTACCAATTAGGAGTTGGAATCCCAATAAAAAACTTCTATATCTCCACCAAGCTCCAATGGTCAAATTGATCCAAATGCTCCTAAACTAGGTAATTGAGGCTTCCTACCTTCAAGGGGAAGAGTTTGCAATTCGTTTGAGGGAATTTGAACCCAATTTCAGGAATGGAGGCAATTTAGGGAAGAATACAAATTAGGATTAGGGTTTGTAATAAAAGGGCGAAGAAGGAGGAAGGTTAGCTATTAATATCAAGGGGAGGGACCATGTATGGCCGACCAAGGGGTGTGGGCTAGGGTTTGTTTTGGGTAAAATGTCTAAAAGCCTTCCTAAGTTGTCATTTCAAGCCTTTCAAGGAGAAGGCCCATTGTAACTTATGGTTTGAGTCAATTAATAGGCTCTATATGATATTCTAGCTAGATTAGGTCAAACTAACATGTCTAATCTCACTAACTAAGTTTCTATGGTCATGACTAACATCTAACCAATATAGTTCTAAGGTTTTACCAATTAATGACACTATCACAAATCATTAATTAAATAATATTAAAATTATAAAAAAAATTACAAATTACCAAATTATCCTTATTCTAGAATGTGGTAGTGACACATCCTTCTTGGTTCGGGGTACCTATGGAGAGCGAAGATCAGTACATTACACTTGTATTATTGGTGCGTGGCAAGTTAAGTTCCATGCCCTCATTTGGTTCAAGAAATAATGTGAATCATGCAATATATTTTCAATGATCTTTTTAGCCATCCTAGTAATTTTCAGGCAAGCATTTGATAGGCATAAAGACATAAGTTACACTAGAACTTACCCACAACATAGTGTGTCGTACAATATGAGGCTTACCATGTTCTTTTCTGTCAATTGTTATCATTTGCTACCATAGTGTGTACAATTTGTATACGTGGAGGTCACTGGCATCACAAGCCATCTTGGACTATAGCTAGATTTAGACGATGTCCGTTTCAGTGCGAGTAGCGAGCTTCGCTGAAGGTTCGCTGAATAACCATGTTTTTTTGCCTATATCTAGCACAGCTATCTTTTGCTTACTCCTAGGCCGATTCAATCTCGTGTCTCGGAGTATCGTTCGAGAAAGTCGTTCCTTGTGCACAAGCTGTCCATGACCGTGCTAAGTTAGACTAGCTATTCAAGTACGATCTTTAGTTCATGGGCAACATGACCATTTTCATTGTTGTTTTGCCGTATTTTGTCGACATTTATTCAATGATTCAAACTTTGCTTATCTTAGTTCTATAACAGGCATAACATATTAAGCATGTAGCATTTTACTGGCATAATAGTTCTATAGGGAGCGTACGTGGGAAATCGTGCAACAGTTCATCAAAATCTAAGCATTCGTGTCTTTTTTATAACCAACTAGCATTCTATCAAATGATTTGGGATTAAAAAGGGTCAAGGGGAGAAGGTTCAGCCACTCACCTTGATTGTTTGATTGGGGCGAAAGACCTGTTGGCTGTGCCAGACGGTGCCTATGCGATCACCTGAAAATACAAAAGCAACTGATTAGAACACTGTCTCATTCAATGAGTTCGATAAGAATGCGAAATATGAAAAAGTAAGCCATGAAAACCATCAAAAATATTTACGAAAACACATTTAGAAACTAAAGCCAAAGAAGCAAGTACGGCATAAAAGCAAAGCAACGAGAGGTCACTTCCGACTCAGCCGCATAGCCCATCCTTGAGATGCAACCTACTTAATATAGGACTTGATTCTGAAGAAGCCATTCCATAACGAGGAATAGATCTTAATTCAATCGTTCTCGTTCAAACGATTCAATCAATTTCGATCAATCGATTTTGACCAAATCAATAGCAATAGTGTTCCTTTATCGTGCAACCCATGGACAAAAAATAGGACATGATGTAGGGATGGGACATTTCTGTAGAAACATGAAAAATATGGAGTTCATACGGATTACAAATTGCCGCATAGTTACATTGGGTCAAACATGTTCGTACGAAGGAAAGTCGCATGACTGTTCAAAGACATATGCGGCCCATCGACGAACAACTGTAGAAGGAAAATATGCGACCAAGGAGGAGCAGTTCAACTGATAAAGCTGACAAGTCCTGGTAAAATATGACAGTTCTGACACTTAGACAAAAAAGATAAGACGTGGGACGTCGCCCAAAAGCAGGGTTCGTACGCCTCCATATGGCCAGAAGATTGTCATCTAGGCTGCATGACACTTATCAGGCCCAAATTATGCAGCCCCAAATTTTCCAGAACTTCATGCAGACGGGAGTAATTATGATTCAGGCCGCATACTTCTCATGCGACCCCGTATGATCGGAGACTGAGAATCCTATACGCAACGGGACACGTGGCAATCTGACCAATTCCGTAACCACCCATATTTGCTGCAACAAAATCCTAACAAATCGACAAATGGCAGCCCAAGGGCGGGTCTTCGTGTGCTAATCAGCTACGTGGCCTCGAGCCGTCTATGCGGCTCAAAATCCATCCTATTATAAATATCAAGGTGCTACACCCCTAAAAAAGGCTGGCAACCTTCAAGAAAAAAGCAATATCTTCATGAGCTGGAGACTGCATCAGTAGTCCACGGAGTAAGGCAGAGTTGATAGCACTTTCCCGAGCCTCCACCGTCACCCCCCAGAATCAAAACTAAACAATTGTACATATATTGGTTCATAGGCTTTCTTTCTAGGCTCTTCTTTGTACAAGCAAGTTTGTAATCAATTCCAGTGTTCTGTAATACCTGTTGTTGATTTTTATGGCAAATACGATGGTGACTCTGCTGAGGACATCCTTCTCTTCCGATGAGAAGTTGGTGATGCAATCTGACGCATCCAAGCTCGGCTCTACACAGCAGATGCTTGTGGTTTGCTTTGACCAACAAGCCTTCGAAGAATTGCTCTCTGAAGGGAGCTCCAGCCCGTCTCAGAAGCGAGCCAACCCGAAGAGGACACGCAAGGCATCGGTGCGCAAAACTGTTGCCCCCGACCAAGTTCTCGAAGAAGCTCCTTCTGCAGCCCAAGACGGTGACCAGAACTCTCCTGCAGCTTTGTTTTCGACCGCAGAGGACCCTACTGTCCCCAAATCCAGCAGAGGAAAACACTATGATGCTGACTTTTTTGGGGCACAAGGGAACTCTATGTGGACAAAGAAAAGGCCACAGAGAGGAGATGGGCAGTCTGCCCATGCAACGGTCAACTCCGGTCGCAGGCAGACAACTCATGCGGCAGCCAACTCTCGCCGTAGAAAGATGATCCATGCGACAGCCAGCTCCAGCCACAAGAAGATAGTCCATGCGATGACCAATCCTGGCTTCAAACAGGACGTCTCATGCAGCCCTATCTGAAGCTCCGTGTTTGACTGCCACTCATGTGGGCCCGACGCCATGCGGCCCACCAAGGATACGGGATGTATCAATCTAGACTCTTTTTACTACGTGTCTTTATGTGCCAAGTGAAAAAAGTCTAGGGCAGTGCAGGCCCAACCAGCCGAGTCAACTATCCAAGTTGCTGACTGTCAGTGGGCCCCGTTGACTGTTACACGGGCTCTTGATGGAAAATTATACAGAACCACTCGCGTCAAGTCCCCCACGGCCAATGGACAGGGTGGGTCTTTAAAGTCTCCCTCTAAAGATCCAGAGCAAGTGCTTTTACTAGCCACGGATCAGGGAGCAAACATGATACCTAAGCACCCGTGCGTTCGGGATTCCCGAGTTCACAAGGTTGGTACAAAGGTAGTGCAACCTCCTACCGACTTTTATGACGTGATTACTCACAAACGCGAGAGGGCAGCATCGGTATGCAATGAGTCCCTCTCAGGGTATCGTTGCACCCAAGTCATCATCAACTGCTGCTGTCACAAATCAGCAGCGCCTGAAGATCGGCAGTCAGTTTTTCAGCGACTACAGCAGCCAGCACCAGTTAGATAGGTACAAATTCTAGGGGACGAAGAGTTTCCTTTTGCCTTTTGTAATTCAACTCAAAAAGTTCCTCCTCGCAAGGGAGGAAAGAAGACAGGCTCTTCCAGCTCGGCCATCTCGGCCAGTATTGCAAGGAGACCCTCATCTGGGGGTTCCCATCAACCATATGAGGTGTCTATTTAGGCACTCGATCTAAGAAGAAGCTTTCGGTACCTGGGGGTGCGTCTTCAGCCTCCTTGAGAGTAGATGAAGCTGGGGGTAGCAACCCCCTCAATGTATACGATAACCCGGTGTACCAAGAGCACACGCAGGGGGTAGAGATCGACCAGAACTCTGCAACAGAATCGGATTTCCCTGAGGGCCACCACCCTCGCCAAGACGATACAGCTTTCTGCACAGGGGGAAGCACCCCTTCCGAGTATGACGAAGATGATATTCTGACATTTCCTGACACAATCCCTTCCACCTCTATCCACGTGAGAACAGTCTTTATGACTGATGACGATCATGAAGCGCCTTCCGACCGACAATGGCTAGAAGTGCTCGAAGCCGTGCTCCTAGCCTTAATCAAGTCAGTGGACGAAATCAAAACTGCCTTACCAGCTCAACAAACAAGGATGTCCTGACAAATAAGCTTGGGACCTGCAGTCATCGCGAACTCCAACACGACCGCCATTCCTTTGAGTGATGATCCCGCAGCACCATCCATCCCTTCAGCTGTAGACGAAGCCAAGTAGGCTAGGAGGGAAGACCAAGAGCTCCGAGCAATGTTCAATGCCCGAGACTCCTCTCGGGATCTAAGAATACGACAGCCATATCCCGTCGCATGGAGGGACATACCTTTTCCACCATGGTATAAGCCGTTCTATATCGATTCTTATGATGGAAAGACCTCTGCTAGTAGGTACATGACTTACTTTGAAGTCACCACCGACCACTTGCTGCATAGTGATGCCATCCTCACGCGATTATTCATCGAAGCATTGGAGGGAATCGCGTTCGACTGGTACCGCAACCTCCACGACAACTGTATCCATTCTTTTGACGGCTTCAAGCACATGTTCCTGGAGAGATTCTACAAGGTGGGGCATGATGTGACGATGTCATCTCTCATGGACGTCGTTCAGGGATAGAGGGAGCTGACGAGGAACTATATCGAGCGGTTCCGCCAAACCGCAATAAGATTGCCTCAGGGCAATCATGAGAGCTCCCTGATTGAAATCTGTCAGAAGAAGCTGCTCCCTGTAATTAGCCTCTGGATGGGAGACGATTAGTTCAGAGATTTGACGACCTTTATCATAAGTGCTACCAACGCAGAGACAAAATTGAAGAAGGCTCGCCAGCTGGGGTTACACATCCCAGACAGAGAAGATAAGGGCAGACGTCCTGGTCCCACCTCCAATAAAAACAACAGTGGTGCCACCACCAATCGGGATAATAAGGGCAAACAGGCCATGGTCACTGATACAACTCAGAAGCTCGAACAAAAACAGGCAGAAGGTCAGTAGCCCAAGATCAATTACTCATTTGAAGATAGTCATGTCAAACCTATCTTCGATATGCTCTTACAAGGGGGTAGGATCCAACTACCGCCACCAAGACACGAGCCCCGAGTAGCAGAAATAGAGGACCCAAAGTACTGTCACATCCACCGCTATGTCCATCATGCCACCCAGGATTGCTTCCAATCGAAGCGGTACATCCAGAGTCTTATCGACTCCAAAGCTCTATCAATAGACTTTGAAGAGGTTACTGTGGCGGCGAACATGGTATCTATTCAGTTCGGCGACTTTTCTCCAACAAGCACTGCTGACGGGGTAATACCTGTCCCCCGGGCAACGATGGAGGTTACTAATCTTCCACCCGCCCGGAGCCAAACATCTGGATTGGTGCCCCTCACCACATTATGAGAAGAGATCATGTGGGTGCATCCAGAATTGGTGCCCGAAGTTACCCAGGGGGTGTCATCTCCTACCAACAAGAAGAAGGCAAAAAGTTTAAAGCCTGCCATACAATTTTAGCTGAAGCTGAAGAAGCTGCAGATGTTGTTACCCGGTCTGGAGTACAAGTCCAGCCCGTATGGGATAGTCCAGCCGAAGATCCTCAGCTAGCAACGTTCCCTGCCCCCGATGTTCCAAGGCCATCTCAGCCTCCACTGGCGGATAAGTCCAAGACAAGGGAGACCCGCTTCGATAGGCCACTCCGCAATGATATACATCAGGTGTAGTGTCCCACTCCTAGCGGTTCACTATGTAAGGCTTGTGGCTTGGCTAACTCGGTCGAAACCGAGTATTGGGGAAACTTACTGTCGACATTGAATCGATCACGAACAAGTGCATAAGAACCTTTCCAACTAATAGATTGGTTTCTCTTGAAATACGTCCAAGAGTTTTCTTTCGATGTTTTGCTGCTGGTTTTGTTGCTTGGTTTTGATGGATGCTTTTCTGAATTATTTTCGATGATTTGATTCTTGCCCATTTTTATCGATTTGTATAGCATTCATTCTTGAGAATTCTGAGAGAAGAGAACACAACGAGACGGATTATTAACCAAACTTTTGGTGCCAATGCAGACTGACGCGTGACGGAAGGCTAACCGTGCAAGTGTTCCTCTCTCTCTCGATGATTCTCTAATTTGGTGAGTGTGGATCTCTGTGGTGGTATTGTCCCTCTCGCTATTCCTTCATGCCAACTAAATAATTGTCTTGCAACATCCGTTGATCGATATCAAGATGCTAATGCCACAAGTCAATACCACCAAGATGCTAGAGATCGAACATTGAAATGAATTGATTATACTGCAATGAACTGCACATTGAAATGATTGAATTGATGCCTAGAATGATGGTTATGAAATGCTAAGAATGATCATGTTGCCTATTACTTCAAATATTCTATCCACATTGTGTATATCAAGTCGGACTCACATTCGCCTGACCATAGACAACTTGTATACAAGGATAGAGCAATAATTTCCTCGAACGGTGCAGGGGCACCGGTACCGATTCGGCCTAGGAGGAAATAATGAAATTCTTTGGAGAACATGAGTAATGCGAGGCATCATAGAGGCTAGCTCCCTACTGTGCTGTCATCTCATTATCTTGAAGTCCCAAATGCAAATGAATGAATGAAAAGAGTCCATATGGTTTAACAACACCAGTGGTCACATCGTGGGAATGTATGCTAATTAATGTCTTATGTAGAGGCGGTAAGTATATTATTATTATCCTGTATCGTATGCAGGAAAGCTGGATTCGGCTAATGGTAAAGTAATAATGGTTTTATGAACTACAATGTCATTTGAATTGTGAATTACTCTAAAAGTTGCCTGTCTCTAATAAGTTCATATCTTTAAAATGCTTGTCATTAATAAAATGTTGGTTTAGCTGAGTGGGCCAACGGGGCTCACCAGCGTATTGTTATAATGTGCTGACCCCTCCTCCACAGGTACTGGAGAAGTCTCGAGCGCACATCGCAACTAAAGCTTTCTGAACTGCTGTTTCCTTTCAAGTTGTTTTTCCCTAAAGACACACAAAGTATTACAGATTTTTCAAAGAAAGCTGCTTATATTTCAAATACTAAAGGGCATGATGTATGGAACGGGAAGTTATTTCATGACAGCCCATCAGTTGTACTTCTTTTCATGAATCAATGTAGCCGAAAGGGCATTTCAAATATTATCGAGAAAAGTTGTATTCTAACTATAATCATCAATAAAATGAATATTATCGAAAAAACTTGTCACGCCCCGATTCGGGGAATCGCTCGTTTTGCTTCGATTCACGCCGAATCGATCTTACTCGCTAAGGCGTGATGTCGTACAAGTCTGTAGTTGCACTTGTACAAGGCTAGAACATGCACATTTATATCATTTCAACACATTTAAAAATAAGCCACAGTTGCGAAAAATTGAGTAAGCGAAATAGGAAGAAAAATATTCATTTTATTGATGATTGTAGTCAGAATACAACTTTTCTCGATAATATTTGAAATGCCCTTTCGGCTGCATTAATTCATGAAAAGAAGTACAACTGATAGGCTGCCATGAAATAACTTTTCGTTCCATACATCATGTCCCTTTAGTACTTGAAATATAAGCAGCTATCTTTTAAAACTCCGCAATACTTTGTGCATCTTTAGGGAAAAATAACTTGAAAGGAAACAGCAGTTCAGAAAGCTTTAGTTGCGATGTGCGCCCGAGCCTTCTCCAGTACCTGTGGAGGAGGGGTCAGCATATTATAATAATACGCTGGTGAGCCCCGTTGGCCCACTCAGCTAAACCAATATTTTAATAATGACAAGCATTTTAAAGATATAAACTTATTAGGGACAGGCAACTTTTGGAGTAATTCACAATACAAATGACATAGTAGTTCATAAAACTATGTTTACTTTACCATTGGCCGAATCCAGCTTTCCTGCATAAGATACAGGATAATAATAATATACTTACCGCTCCTGCATAAGATATTGATTAGCATACATTCCTACGATGTGACCACTTGTGTTGTTAAACCATATGGACTCTTTTCATTCATTCATTTGCATTTGGGACTTCAAGATAATGAGATGACAGCACAGTAGGGAGCTAGCCTCTATGATGCCTCGCATTACTTATGTTCCCCAAAGCACTTCATTATTTTCTCCTAGGTCGAATCGGTACCGGTGCCCCTGTACCGTTCGAGGAAATTATTGCTCAATCCTTGTATACAAGTTGTCCATGGTCAGGCGAATGTGTGTCCGACTCGATATACACAGTGTGCATAGAATATTTGAAGTAATAGGCAACATGATCATTCTTAGCATTTCATAACCATCATTCTAGGCATCAATTCAATCATTTCAATTTTCAGTTCATTGCAGTGTAATCAATTCATTTCAATGTTCGATCTCTAGCATCTTAGTGGTATTGACTTGTAGCATTAGCATCTTGATATCGATCAATGGATGTTGTAAGATAATTATTTAGTTGGCATGAAGGAATAGCGAGAGGGACAATACCACCACAGATATCCACACTCACCAAATTAGAGAATCGTCGAGAGAGAGAGGAACACTTGCACGCTTAGCCTTCTGTCACGCGTCAGTCTATATTGGCACCAAAAGTTTGGTTAATAATCCGCCTCGTTGTGTTCTCTTCTCTCAAAATTCTTAAGAATGAATGCTATACAAATTGATGAAAACGGGCAAGAATCAAATCATCGAAAATCATTCAGAAAAGCATCCATCAAAACCAAGCAACAAAACCAGCAGCAAAACATCCAGAGAAAACTCTTCAATGCATTTCAAGAGAAACCAATCCATTAGTTGGAAAGGTTCTTATGCACTTGTTCGTGATCGATTAGATGCCGACAATAAGTTTCCCCAATACTCGGTTCCGACCGAGTTAGCCAAACCACAAGCCTTACATAGTGAACCGCTAGGAGCAGGACACTACATAAAATACCACTAAGAAAAAGTTTCATCGTCAAAACATAAAGAAAAGGTCCTACCTCAAAATTATCAAACAGCGAGGGGTATTTCACCCGTATCTCCTCTTCTAATTCCCACGTCGACTCCTAGACAGCATGGTTCCGCCATAGCACGTTGACTAAAGACAGCTTTGTGTGTTAGCACTCCTTCGGGAGTAGATATGCCTGCAACTTTGATTTGCAGGAACGGCTACATTGAAATTGGATGCAAGACTTTATCTCTGGATGCTATTATACTCGACATCAAAGAGTACGATATCATCTTAGAAATGGACCGGCTCAGCGCCTGTCATGCAACAATTGACTGTGCGGATAAGAGAGTTATGTTTCGCCTAACCGGAGAAACAAAGTTCTCTTACTCGTACGGCTCGGCATTCCAAGGACCCACAGTAATATCGGCAGTTACAGCAAGGCACATGTTGTACTCAGGGTATGAAGGGTACCTTTCTTCTGTTTTAGACACTCGAATGAAGGGTGTAGATTCGAATCATACCGAAATTGTGGCAGAGTTTTCCGATGCATTTCCGGATGAGATACCTGGAATGCTGCCAGATAGAGAAATTGAATTCACAATTTTTACATTTTCTAATACTCGTCCGATATCTAAGGCGTCGTACAAGATGGCTCCGACAGAATTGAAGGAACTAAAGGTGCAGCTACAAGAATTACTAGACCGCGGATACATTCGCCCAAGTATATCTCCATAGGGAGCTCCAGTTCTATTTGTGAAGAAGAAGGATGGGACGATGCGGCTGTGCATCGATTACAGAGAATTGAATAAAGCAACCATCCGTAACAAGTATCCCTTGCCAAGAATAGATGATCTGTTCGATCAGCTACAAGGGGCGACCGTGTTTTCAAAAATCGATCTTCGTTCAGGATACCATCAGTTGAAGATCAGACCCAAAGATGTTCCTAAGTCAGCATTCCGTACGAGATACGAACACTATGAGTTTTTGGTCATGCCATTCGGCTTGACTAATGCTCCAGCAGCCTTTATAGATTTAATGAATAGAGTGTTTGGACCGTTCTTAGACAAGTTTGTTGTTGTGTTCATCGATGACATCTTGATCTACTCAAAGGATAGGGAGACTCATGTCGAGCACTTGAGAGAAGTACTTCAGACGCTGTGGGACAACCAGCTATATGCAAAGCTAAGAAAGTGTGAGTTTTGGATGAACAGCGTGTCATTCCTAGGACATGTTGTTTCAACAGAAGGTGTTGCCGTTGACCCAAAGAAGATTGAGGCAGTTGTGGACTGGAAGCAGCCTGCATCAGCTAGTGAGATACAGAGTTTCCTTGGTTTAGTCGGGTACTACCGTAGATTTATGAAAGATTTTTCTAGAATCGCATCGCCTTTGACTCGCCTAATCCAGAAGGGAGTCGTATTTAAGTAGACCAACGACTGTGAGAGTAGTTTCCAAGAACTCAAGCAGCGGCTCGTCACGGCTCCAATTTTAGCACTTCCAAAGGGCTCTGAGGGATTTCAGATCTACAGTGATGCATCGGGACTTGGTTTGGGATGTGTTCTCATACAACGTGGGAAGATAATATCTTATGTGTCGAGATAACTCAAACAACATGAGAAGAATTACCCAACACATAATTTAGAACTGGCGACGATTGTGTTCGTGTTGAAATTGTGGCGACACTATCTCTATTGTGTGTCCTGAGAGATCTTCACGGATCATAATAGCCTAAAATACATATTCACGCAAAAGGAATTAAATTTGAAGCAGCGACGCTGGTTAGAATTGATCAAAGATTATGACTTGACAATCTCTTACACGCCGGGTAAAGGAAACATGGTAGCTGATGCCTTGAGTCGGAAATTTGTTGGATCACTAGCAATAGCAAAAGAGGTACTACGGGATCCTGAAGAGATGGGCATTGAATTCAGGATCCGTCCGCGGAATGTACAGTTGGCTCAATTGCAGCTTGAGCCGAGTCTCCAGGGAAGGATTAAGATTGCTCAGAAGGATGACCCGTTTCTGCAGAAGATTCATGAGTTGATTCTAGCAGGAAAGGCGTCAGACTTTACCATTGAATATGACACTATTCGTGTCAAGAGAAGATTGTGCGTTCCTAAGGATGATGAGCTCAGGAAGGAAATACTGACGGAAGCTCATTTCGCGAAGTATTCTTTGCATCCAGGAAGCACGAAGATGTATAAGGATCTGCGATCAATATTTTGGTGGCATGGTATGAAGAAGAATGTGGCTCTTTTCGTGTCACAATGCATGGCTTGTCAGCGTGTGAAGGCCGAATACCAACGGCCAGGCGGAGAACTGCAAAATTTGGCTATTCTACTGTGGAAGTGGGATAATATCTGTACAGATTTTATAGTTGGTTTGCCAAGAACTCAGAAAAGGAATGATGCAATTTGGGTTATCGTGGATAGATTAACCAAATCAGCACATTTCATTCCAATAAAAGTTACGTGGGGCATAGAACGGTTGGCTCAGATCTATATAAATGAAATTGTCCGATTGCATGGGGTGCCAGCTTCTATAGTATCAGATAGAGACGGAAGATTCTTGTCACGATTTTGGATAAGTCTGCACTCAGCAATGGGCACAAAGTTGAACTTCGGTAGGGCTTACCATCCACAGACTGATGGTCAGACAGAGAGAATAAATAAAATTCTTGAAGATATGTTGAGATTGTGCGTGCTCGATTCGAAGACAAATTGGGACGCACATCTCGTATTAGCAGAATTTGCCTATAAAAATAGTTTTCAGGCAAGTATCCAAATGGCCCCGTACGAAGCCTTGTATGGACGGAAATGTCGATCACCGATATGCTGGAATGAAGTCGGTGAACGGCAAGTGCTCGGACCAGAACTTGCGGAGCAGGCCGTCGAGAGAGTTTGCTTAATTCGAGAAAGACTTAGAGTTGCTCAAAGTCGACAGAAGAGTTATCCGGACGTACATCGACGACCTTTAGAATTCACGGCAGGAGATCATGACTTCTTGAAGGTCACACCCATGCGAGGTGTGATGCAATTTGGGATGAAAGGAAAGCTGAGCCCGAGATTTATTGGACCATTCGAGATTTTAGAGAAGGTAGCCTCAGTGGCTTATCGACTTGCACTACCTCCGGCCTTGGCTGATGTGCACGATGTCTTTCATGTATCCTAACTGTGGAAGTACGTGCATGATCCAAGCCATGTAGTGAACTTTGATCAGCTACAGCTGAGCGCTGATCTATCCTACACTAAAGAGCCTGTCCAGATTTTGGACAGGAAAGAGAAAGTTTTGCGGAATCGGACAGTGTCTTTAGTCAACGTGCTGTGGCAGAACCATGCTGTCGAGGAGTCGACGTGGGAATTAGAAGAGGAGATGCGGGTGAAATACCCCTCGCGGTTTGATAATTTTGAGGTAGGACCTTTGCTTTAAGTTTCGAGGACGAAACTTTTTCTTAGTTGTATATTATGTAGTGTCCCGCTCCTAGCGCTTCACTATGTAAGGCTTGTAGCTTGGCTAACTCGGTCGGAACCGAATATTGGGGAAACTTACTGTCGGCATCGAATCGATCACGGACAAGTGCATAAGAACCTTTCCAACTAGTGGATTGGTTTCTCTTGAAATGCGTCCAAGAGTTTTCTCTGGATGTTTTGCTGCTGGTTTTGTTGCTTGGTTTTGATGGATGCTTTTCTGAATAATTTTTGATGATTTGATTCTTGCCGTTTTCATCGATTTGTATAGCATTCATTCTTGAGAATTCTGAGAGAAGAGAACACAACGAGACGAATTATTAACCAAACTTTTGGTGCCAATGCAGACTGACGCGTGATGGAAGGCTAAGCGTACAAGTGTTCCTCTCTCTCTTTCGATGATTCTCTAATTTGGTGAGTGTGGATCTCTGTGGTGGTATTGTCCCTCTCGCTATTCCTTCATGCCAACTAAATAATTGTCTTGCAACATCCGTTGATCGATATCAAGATGCTAATGCCACAAGTCAATACCACTAAGATGCTAGAGATCGAACATTGAAATGAATTGATTACACTGTAATGAACTGAACATTGAAATGATTGAATTGATGCCTAGAATGATGGTTATAAAATGCTAAGAATGATCATGTTGCCTATTACTTCAAATATTCTATTCATACTGTGTATATCGAGTTGGACACACATTCGCCTGACCATGGACAACATGTATACAAGGATTGAGCAATAATTTCCTCGAACGGTACAGGGGCACCGGTACCGATTCGGCCTAGGAGGAAATAATAAAGAGCTTTGGGAAACATGAGTAATGCAAGGCATCGTAGAGGCTAGCTCCCTACTGTGTTGTCATCTCATTATCTTGAAGTCCTAAATGTAAATGAACGAATGAAAAGAGTCCATATGGTTTAACAACACCAGTGGTGACATCGTGGGAATGTATGCTAATCAATGTCTTATGCAGGGGCGGTAAGTATACTATTATTATCCTGTATCTTATGCAAAAAAGCTGGATTCGGCCAATGGTAAAGTAAACATGGTTTTATGAACTACCATGTCATTTGAATTGTGAATTACTCTAAAAGTTACCTGTCCCTAATAAGTTTATATCTTTAAAATGCTTGTCATTAATAAAATGTTGGTTTAGCTGAGTGGGCCAACGGGGCTCACCAGCGCATTGTTATAATGTGCTGACCCCTCCTCCATAGGTACTGGAGAAGGCTCGGGTGCACATCGCAACTAAAGCTTTATGAACTGCTGTTTCCTTTCAAGTTGTTTTTCCCTAAAGACGCACAAAGTATTGCGGAGTTTTCAAAGATAACTGCTTATATTTTAAGTACTAAAGGGGCATGATGTATGGAACGGGAAGTTATTTCATGACAGCCTATCAGTTGTACTTCTTTTGATGAATCAATGTAGCCGAAAGGGATTTCAAATATTATCGAGAAAAGTTGTATTCTGACAAAAATCATCAATAAAATGAATATTTTTCTTCCTATTCCGCTTATTCAATTTTTCGCAACTGTGGCTTATTTTCAAATGTGTTGAAATAATATAAATGTGCATGTTCTAGCCTTGTACAAGTGCAACTCCAGACTTGTACGACATCACGCCTTAGCGAGGACGATCGATTCGGCGTGAATCGAAGCAAAGCGAGCGATTCCCCGAATCGGGGTGTGACAAGTTGGTATCAGAGCACGGTTTTACTTCCTCAGATTTTAAAAATATTTTCAAAAAGGAAGTCTTGGTGTAAATTTTCTCGATTGATGGTGTCGATAGCGCTGGCATGAAATAATGTTCCGTACAATAAGCCCATAAATATTTTATGAGTGCTAATGGAATTATTTCTTTATTTTAGAAGGACCAAGGGTGATAGCGCAAAGACGAATTCATCGTCTGACCCAATTGAGAAACTAATTAAACAAATGGAGGCTCAGAGGAAGCAGAGCGAAGCTCAACATCGCGCGCTTCAAGAGCAACTGCAGTATCAGTTTCAGGAGCAGCTAGATGCTCAACAAAAACAAGTGGATAGTCTAACTCAGATTGTCACCAAGCTGACGATCGATTCCAATGTTTCTGCAAAGGCTGCCGCAACTGAGACCGTAGAAGTGCCGGCAGAGAAACCTAAAACACCGATACGGAAGAAGACGAGCTTCAAGTTCTCTGATTTTAAGAACTGCGACCCGCCTGAGTTTAACGGGAGAGAGAAGCCAGATGAGGTGATGGGCTTCTTGAACACACTTGAGGGCAATTTCCGAATGTTAGATATACAGGGTAGTAAGAGAGTGGAGTGTACCGCTGTACTACTTCGTCTCAAGGCCCAGGAATGGTGGATTTCACAGAGACAGGCACTTTGCGGAAATAGTCAGGATATGAAGATGTCTTAGGAGGCCTTCAAGCAGGCTTTCATTACCCAATTCATTCCACCTGCTGTCCGTCAACAAAAAGAGAATGAGTTCATCGTACTTCGACAGTGCAGTATGTCAGTGGAGGACTACGAGACAGAGTTTTTTAAGAAAGTCGCATTCGCTGGGTACATGGTACCGAATGACGACGCAAAGCGAGGAAGATTTGTGCAAGGCTTGAATGAGGGCCTGGAAGGAGATGTGCTAAGTCGAAAATGTATGTCTTACCGGGAGGCGTACGAGACAGCTCTCGAGATGGAGAGATTTCATAAGCCGGCTAGTCGTGAGACAACGAAGAGCAACCAAGGACTCAATAATCAGAAACGACCTTGGTCTCCTAGCAGGAACGACGCACCTAAGCGTTACAATACTGGAGACAATAGGGGGTCTCAACATGCAGAACGTTGTAAATCATGCAACCTTTAGGGACATCGATCCGAAGATTGTCGGGTTAAGTGTTTCAAATGTGGCGAACAGGGCCATAAGGAAGCTGACTGCAGAAATAGAGGAGGGAAGCAGTATCCTCCTCATGGGCATAACAACAATCAGAACCGGGGCCAATATAACAACCAGCATCGTGGCCAAGCGCCACCAGCCTTACCGGTTCCAGCTGGGAATGCACCGAATCAGCAAGGTGGGCAAGCAAGGGTTTATGTCTTAACTCAGGCAGAGGCCCAGACCGCAGATAATATTATAACAGGTACGTTGCTGTGTAAAGGCACACCTGCAAGAGTACTTTTTGATTCTGGTGCTTTTCATTGCTTTATCTCTTCTGATTTTGTAACAGAAAATATATTTTGTTTGACTCAACTAAAGACAGCTTTGTGTGTTAGCACTCCTTCGGGAGTAGATATGCCTGCAACTTTGATTTGCAGGAACGGCTACATTAAAATTGGAGGCAAGACTTTATCTCTGGATGCCATTGTACTCGACATCAAAGAGTACGATATCATCTTGGGAATGGACTGGCTCAGTGCCTGTCATGCAATAATTGACTGTGCGGATAAGAGAGTTGTGTTTCGCCTAACCGGAGGAACAGAGTTCTCTTACTCGTACGGCTCGGCGTTCCAAGGACCCATGGTAATATCGGCAGTTACAGCAAGGCACATGTTGTACTCAGGGTGTGAAGGGTTCCTTGCTTTTGTTTTAGACACTCGAATGAAGGGTGTAGATTCGAATCAGACCGAAATTGTGGCAGAATTTCTCGATGTATTTTCGGACGAGATACCTGGAATGCCGTCGGATAGAGAAATTTAATTCATAATTGATATATTTCCAGATACTCGTACGATATCTAAGGCGTCGTACAGGATGGCTCCGGCAGAATTGAAGGAACTAAAGGTGCAGCTATAAGAATTAGTAGACCGGGGATACATTTGCCCAAGTGTATCTCCATGGGGAGCTCCAGTGCTATTTGTGAAGAAGAAGGATGGGACGATGCAGCTGTGCATCGATTACAGAGAACTGAATAAAGCAACCATCCGTAACAAGTATCCCTTGCCAAGAATAGATGATCTGTTCGATCAGCTACAAGGGGCGACCGTATTTTCAAAAATTGATCTTCGTTTAGGATACCATCAGTTGAAGATCAAACCCGAAGATGTTCCTAAGTCAGCATTCCGTACGAGATACGGACACTATGAATTTTTGGTCATGCCATTCGGCTTGACTAATGCTCCAGCAGCCTATATAGATTTAATGAATAGAGTGTTTCGACCGTTCTTAGACAAGTTTGTTGTTGTGTTCATCGATGACATCTTGATCTACTCAAAGGATAGAGAGACTCATGTCGAGCACTTGAGAGAAGTACTTCAGACACTGCGGGACAACCAGCTATATGCAAAGCTAAGCAAGTGTGAGTTTTGGATGAACAGCGTGTCATTCCTAGGACATGTTTCGGCAGAAGGTGTTGCCGTTGACCCAAAGAAGATTGAGGCAGTTGTGGACTCGAAGCAGCCTGCATCAGCTAGTAAGATACGGAGTTTCCTTGGTTTAGCCGGGTAGTACCGTAGATTTGTGAAAGATTTTTCTAGAATCGCATCGCCTTTGACTCGCCTAACCCAGAAGGGAGTCGTATTTAAGTGGACCGACGACTGTGAGAGTAGTTTCCAAGAACTCAAGCAGCGGCTCATCACGACTCTAATTTTAGCACTTCCAGAGGGCTCTGAGGGATTTCAGATCTACAGTGACGCATCGGGACTTGGCTTGGAATGTGTTCTTATGCAACGTGGTAAGACAATATCTTATGCGTCGAGACAACTCAAACAGCATGAAAAGAATTACCCAATACATGATTTGGAACTAGCGGTGATTGTGTTCGCATTGAAATTGTGGCGACACTATCTCTATGGTGTGTCCTGCGAGATCTTCACGGATCACAAAAGCCTAAAATACATATTCACGCAAAAGGAATTGAATTTGAGGCAGCGGCGCTGGTTAAAATTGATCAAAGATTATGACTTGACAATCTCTTACACGCCGGGTAAAGAAAACGTGGTAGCTGATGCCTTGAGTCAGAAATTTATTGGATCACTAGCAATAGCAAAAGAGGTACTACGGTATCATGAAGAGATGGGCATCGAATTCAAGATCCGTCCGCAGAATGTACAGTTGGCTCAATTACAGCTTGAGCCGAGTCTCCAGGGAAGGATTAAGATTTCTCAGAAGGATGACCCGTTTCTGCAGAAGATACGAAAGTTGATTCTAGCAGGAAAGGCGTCGGACTTTACCGTTGAAGATGACACTATTCGTGTCAAGGGATGATTGTGCGTTCCTAAGGATGATAAGCTTAGGAAGGAAATACTGACCGAGGCTCATTTCACGAAGTATTCCTTGCATTCAGGAAGTATAAAGATGTATAAGGATCTACGATCAACATTTTGGTGGCATGGTATAAAGAAGGATGTGGCTCTTTTCGTGTCACAATGTATGGCTTATCAGCGTGTGAAGGCCGAACACCAACGGCCAGGCGGAGAACTGCAAAATTTGGCTATTCCACTGTAGAAGTGGGATAATATCTGTATGGATTTTATAGTTTGTTTGCCAAGAACTCAGAAGGAGTGATGCAATTTGGGTTATCGTGGATAGATTAACCAAATCGGCACATTTCATTCCAATAAAAGTTACGTGGGGCGTAGAACGGTTGGCTTAGATCTACATAAATGAAATTGTCCGATTGCATGGGGTGCCAGCTTCTATAGTATCGGATAGAGACGGAAGATTCTTGTCACGATTTTGGATAAGCTTGTACTCAACAATGGGCACAAAGTTGAACTTCGGTACGGCTTACCATCCGCAGACTGATAGTCAGACAGAGAGAGTAAATAAAATTCTTGAAGATATGTTGAGATTGTGCATGCTTGATTCGAAGACAAATTGGGACACACATCTCGTATTAGCAGAATTTGCCTATAACAATAGTTATCAGGCAAGTATCCAAATGGCCCCGTACGAAGCCTTGTATGGACGAAAATATCGATCACCGATATGCTGGGATGAAGTCGATGAACGGCAAGTGCTCGGACCAGAACTTGTGGAGCAGGCCGTCGAGAGAGTTCACTTAATTCGAGAAAGACTTAGAGTTTCTCAAAGTCGACAGAAGAGTTATACGGACGTACATCGACGACCTTTGGAATTCACGGCAGGAGATCTTGTCTTCTTGAAGGTCACACCCATACGAGATGAGATACGATTTGGGATGAAAGGATTGCTGAGCCCAAGATTTGTTGGACCATTCGAGATTTTGGAGAAGGTAGCCTCAGTGGCTTATCGACTTGCACTACCTCCGGCCTTGGCTGATTTGTACGATATCTTCCATGTATCCGAACTGCGAAAGTACATGCATGATCCAAGCCATGTAGTGAACTTCGATCAGCTACAGCTGAGCGCTGACCTATCCTACACTGAAGAGCCTGTCCAGATTTTGGACAGAAAAGAGAGTTTTGCGAAATCGGATAGTGTCTTTAGTCAACGTGCTGTGGCGGAACCATCCTGTCGAGGAGTCGACATGGGAATTAGAAGAGAAGATGCGGGTGAAATACCCCTCGCTGTTTGATAATTTTGAGGTAGGACATTTGCTTTAAGTTTCGAGGACGAAACTTTTTCTTAGTGGTATATTATGTAGTGTCGCGCTCCTAGCGGTTCACTATGTAAGGCTTGTGGCTTGGCTAACTCGGTCGGAACCGAGTATTGGGGAAACTTACTGTCGGCATCGAATCGATCACGGACAAGTGCATAAGAACCTTTCCAACTAATGGATTGGTTTCTCTTGAAATGCGTCCAAGAGTTTTCTCTGGATGTTTTGCTGCTGGTTTTGTTGCTTGGTTTTAATGGATGCTTTTCTAAATAATTTTCGATGATTTGATTCTTGCCCGTTTTTATCGATTTGCATAGCATTCATTCTTAAGAATTCTGAGAGAAGAAAACACAATGAGACGGATTATTAACCAAACTTTTGGTGCCAATGCAGACTTACGCGTGACGGAAGGCTAAGCGTACAATTGTTCCTCTCACTCTCGACGATTCTCTAATTTGGTGAGTGTGGATCTCTGTGGTAGTATTGTCCCTCTAGCTATTCCTTTATGCCAACTAAATAATTGTCTTGCAACATCCGTTGATCGATATCAAGATGCTAATGCCACAAGTCAATACCACTAAGATGATAGATATCAAACATTGAAATGAATTGATTATACTGCAATGAACTGAACATTGAAATGATTGAATTTATTCCTAGAATGATGGTTATGAAATGCTAAGAATGATCATGTTGCCTATTACTTCAAATATTCTATGCACACTGTGTATATCGAGTCGGACACACATTTGCCTGACCATGGACAACTTGTATACAAGGATTGAGCAATAATTTCCTCGAACGGTACAGGGGCACCGGTACCGATTCGGCCTAGGAGGAAATAATGAAGTGCTTTGGGGAACATGAGTAATGCGAGGCATCATAGAGGCTAGCTTCCTACTGTGCTGTCATCTCATTATCTTGAAGTCCCAAATGCAAATGAATGAAAGAAAATAGTCCATATGGTTTAACAACAACAGTGGTCACATTGTGGGAATGTATGCTAATCAATGTCTTATGCAGGGGCGGTAAGTATATTATTATTATCCGGTACATTATGCAGGAAAGCTGGATTCGGCCAATGGTAAAGTAAACATGGTTATATGAACTACCATGTCATTTGAATTGTGAATTACTCTAAAAGTTGCTTGTCCCTAATAAGTTCATATCTTTAAAATGCTTGTCATTAATAAAATGTTGGTTTAGCTGAGTGGGCCAACGGGGCTCACCAACCATTGTTATAATGTGCTGACCCTCCTCCACAGGTACTGGAGAAGGCTCGGGCACACATCGCAACTAAAGCTTTCTGAACTGTTATTTCCTTTCAACTTGTTTTTCCCTAAAAACGCACAAAGTATTGCGAAGTTTTCAAAGATAGCTGCTTATATTTCAAGTACAAAAGGGGCATGATGTCTCGAACGGGAAGTTATTTCATGGCAGCCTATCAGTTGTACTTCTTTTCATGAATCAATGTAGCCGAAAGGGCATTTCAAATATTATCGAGAAAAGTTGTATTCTGACTACAATCATCAATAAAATGAATATTTTTCTTCCTATTCCGCTTACTCAATTTTCTGCAACTGTGGCTTATTTTCAAATGTGTTGAAATGATATAAATGTGTATATTCTAGCCTTGTACAAGTGCAACTCTAGACATGTACGGCATCACGCCTTAGCGAGGATGATCGATTCGGCGTGAATCGAAGCAAAGCGAGCAATTCCTCGAATCGGGGCGTGACATCAGGGACTGGAGAGACCTTACAACTTCGACATATTAGCACAATTGGCTAATATGCCAGCAAAGTTGTCGCTATACGAGCTCCTAAGGCTCTCCAAGGATCTTCGTGTTGCATTAAGCGAAGCACTCCCGAATGCTGATGCCTATTTAGCTCAGGTCAAGCTTCCAGGGGAAGACCCGCCAGCAGATCTACAGGATGGTGGTAGCACAGATGCAATACCCAACATCGTATTTACTCTGCAGGACATGTTGATTAAGACCAACTTACATGATCGCCCCTTGTACTACATTGGATACATATGCGACATCAAGGTGGATAGGTTGCATATCGACCCGGGATCGTCAGTAAGCATCATCCCGAAAAGCATGTTTCAACTTCTTGGCATCCCTATGCACCGGCTAGTAGCAACCAACACTGCCATTAGCGGGTTTAACTCAGGAAGAAGATATCCCCTAGGAAAGATCCGGTTGAAGTGCCAGATTGGTGACCTGAAGACGAAAGTTACCTGCTACGTCATAGATGCAGACACCTCCTACAACATCCTCCTGGGACGTCCGTAGATACATGACTATATGATCATGCCATCCTGTCACTCCCCGCTCCCGTAGGAGCGATCGTCCTCGCTAAGGCGTGATGCCGCACGGGCCTAGGTTGCGTCCGTGCAAGGCTACGTCCATAAACGACCGATTTGAGCTAGGCCACAGAGTCGTACAGAGTGTTCCCATTTGCAACGAAAAGTAAATGAACACAAATTGAAGCAAATTCAAACTCTTTATTCACATGCAAGAAGTTTACAAGCGGCGCTAGGCCGAGATTACAAATAGCTCAAGCTCTCTCTCTCTGAAACATAAAAGGCGTGCCAAGTGGCTTACAAGATGGAATGATTCATGGCGATGTTCCGATACATTATATCCTGTATATGGTGCTTCAGCTCCTTGCAACACCCCAAGGCTCCAGAGTTAGCTCCGCACCTTAGCACGTTCGAGGGAAGCTCCGCACCCGCTGACGTCTCATGCTTCCTGCAAGCAATCTGTAGGGTTATCAGTACATTGTTATGCACTGGTGGGGAGGCTAGCTCGCCCTCAATGCTATCATTACCAAACACATTCGATTTACTTCTGTGCACCGTCTATCATTCATTGTCTTTCTAATCTTTCCTTAGGGTCAGTTTCATGGCATATTTCATAACCTATCTCGTGTTGTCGAATTCAAGTGTTTGCATAGAAATACTTGCATGACTTACCCATACTTACCGTCCGGCCTTTCCTGTCCAAAGTAAACCAAGGTACTGAACAATTCATATAATCTTTCAATGTCGAGTGCGTGTCCCTGCCTCAGGTCCTAGTACGATGTAGGTGTATTTTCTAACTCGATTTCACGAAGTACTCTTTATCCTTTGGTGTGTTACATTTCAAGCCTGTTCAGAAGGCACTTCATTTAGTTAACTTAGACTATTTTGTTTCAATGCAAAGACTTGCACGTGGATTGCCACCAGCAAAGCCCACTTAATCTATATGCATCGGTCGCTGGCACCACAAGCCATTTTGTACCCTTTCTCCCTTGGTATTTCTTAACTATCATAGGGTGCGGGCTGGACACACCCGATTATCTCTTGAAATACCCCGCACTTACGTCTCCTGGGTAGCCAAGCCCGCACCCAAGCAGCCCTGTTTGCCATTGATTGTAAAAGTACAGAACAGTTTTATGGGAGGACTGAACTTAGACTCACAATACAAACTCGCTTGTACAAAGAAAGCCTAGGGACGAAAACCTAGGTATAGCAGTCTAAGTACAATTGTTTATTTTAGATTCTAGGGGGTGACGATAGAGGCTCGGGAAGGCGATGGCAGCCCTGCCTTACTCCTTGGACGATCGGTATGCAGCCTTGGCTCCGGTGACGAGATGGTTGGCGTTGACGAAGAAATGCTCTTCTTGCTCTCCTCGTATTGCTCTTCTGGCTTTTCTCTTTCTCTGTGTATTTTTCTCTCTGATAGCGTATATCTCTCCTTATATATTTTACAAGGGAATGGCACCCTGCTATTTATAATAGTGGGGAGCATCATTAGGGTTTAGATGATTATCCATTCTCAAAGTGGCGGTAGCCTGATGCTTAATCAATCTGGACCGTTCAAATCGTGAAGGATCTGGGCCATAAATGGGGATAGCACTGAATCCTGCGAATGATTAATGCTGATTGCTTTAAATCTTTATGATTGGTTGTGTCAAGCTTGGATCTCTCACCACGTGTCCCATTGGCTTGATCATGAATGATATAATCTGATCTCATTAATTATGAGGATAACGTTAAATATGGTCATTGGGATCTGGTAAATCTCTGATTGATTTGTATCTCATAATCATCCTTGCTACCAGCTGTCAAATCGTGGGGGCAATTGAATCTCTGCCACGTGTCTTAATGATGGACTTTGCCAGAGCCGCATGATATCCATGAACCGCATGAGACAGCGTCTCAGTGAACCGCATAGGTATAGTATTTGCGAGCCGCATGGGATGGTTTCTCGGTGGGCCGTATAAGTGTAGTACTCGTGAGCCGTATGGCATGGCTTCTTGGTGAGCCGCAGGAAGACGATTCTTGCCAGCCGCATGAAGCTGTTCTTCACTGGAGCCGCATGGGGGTAGCCACGTGTCAATTTCGGATCGTGTCAGAGATTTTCTCCTATTCCCAAAGAGTCTGTTATTATGACAGGGCTATTATGACACTTCATGTCATAGCCGTTAGCTGTCAAATCATGGCAGAGCATTAAATAGGGCCATTGCTCGATGGCCAGCTGTGTGAAGGGGTCCCATGGGGGCACGTGGTATTGATCGAGCCGCATATCTCTGTTGGTCGAATGGGAGCCGCATGTACTTCTGAACCGCATGTGGCTAGGGGGCTCTTTGAACCGCATAGGACTGTCCCTATGTAAGCCGTATGGACTCTCCTGCCCCGAGCCGCATGAGACTAAGAGTCTCTCTGAACTGCATGGGACTGCTCCTGTATGAGCCGCATGGGGTTCTCATGTTCCGAGCCGCATAGATCATCATTCTGATATTTTTCATGCTTCTACAAGACCCCCTTCAAAGTTTTCAATTTGCAAAATTGGAATACTTTGAATAAGAAGCATGGCCTTTGCTGACCGTATAGATGATTCAGCCGTATGGATTTATCTGGTCGTATGAACTGTTAGGCCGTACAGACTTTTTGCCACGTGTCCCAACCACGTGTGCAAATCTTCTGCATTAAATGCCCTTGATTCGCCGTCTCTTGGGGGAGGATCCCAAGGGTCAGTTTTGTTTTGACCGAAGCATTTTTCCTTTATTCTTTTAGGCGGCGCGTGGATCGAGGCATTTGTTTGATTTCTTAAGCCTCATTCGCCTATAAATAGGAGTGATTTTATTCTTTGAGGGTTTCTTTACCTTCTCCCCTTTGCTCGTACTCCTTATTGCCGACTTCCTCTTCGTCTTCTCTCATCAAAGATTGCCAATGGCTCCCAAGAAGACTATCGCTGCTACGGGCAAGAAGGCCTCGTCGTCGTCCGCGACAACGAAGGGCAAGAAGGCAGCGTCTTCATTGACGGTGACGAACGTGGCGGCTCCTCCGTCGGCTGGCGTGCCTATTTTACACTCCGACGTTCACCCGCCTATTGCTGGTAGGACCATCAATATGAACTGTCATGGCTACGCCGCATATCTTATGCGCGAGCCTATATTTCGAAGTATGCTGTGTGTCCGACTCATGTTCGGGCCGCATGGGATATGACCCAGACCTGAGCCGCATGAAAGTTGTTGTTTACAGCCGCATAACTACTTCATCATCAGGGCCGCATAAGCTTATCTGGACTTAGACCGCATGAGCTCTTTCAAACTGAGCCGCATAAGTTTATTTCGAACTGAACCGCATAAGATCATCCGCACTGAGCCGCATAAGCCCATTTCGAGCCGAACCGCATAAGCTTATTCAAACTGAACCGCATGTGCTCTTTCAAACTGAGCTGCATGAGGCTATGCTTAAGCCGCATAAGCATCACATAGTTTGTGTTTCAGCTATCTTTTTGACTTGTTTCTTTTGTTTTTTTTCTTTTCTTTTTGTAAGGGATGTGATCCCAAATGATGTAGCACTTTGAATTTTGAATAAATAAGCATGTTTCAACTCATCTTCTCTTTCTTGTACTTGTGGCGTTTGTGGAATTGGACTTGCTGGGGGGGTATTTGTGGACCTGTTACCCTAGGCGTACCTTAGTTTTAGGTACGGATAACAAGTTTGGTCAGGATATCCGGAACAGCCATGGCAAAGTGGTCATGGATGCTCTCGGTATTGGAAAAAAGAATGCCGTAGAGCAGCTGGGCTCCCGGGGCATGATGAGATGGTGGATTTATGCTAAGAAGCTTAGCAAGGGATATTTGTGGACCTATTATCCTTGGCGTACCCTGGTTCAGGATACGGATAATGGGATGAAAAAAAACCAACATATTTGCTCAGAGGTTATGAGAACATGGCAAACATGAGGGTTTTACCGTAGAATCTTCCTGCTCAGAGGTAATGAGAACATGGCAGGAGAGACTTCACGGAAGGTATTCCTGGTCAACAGAGGACATTTGTGGTCAACAGAGGACGTTTGTGGTCTACAGAGGACATTTGTGGTCAACAGAGGACATTTATGGTCAACAGAGGACATTTGTGGACCTATTATCCTTGTCGTACTCCGGTTGTGGGTACAGATAATAGGTTGAAAGGGGACCGACATACTTGCTCAGAGGTAATATGAACATGGCAAGCATGA
The DNA here is from genome assembly GCA_029216955.1 of Iris pallida. Classification (NCBI taxonomy): domain Eukaryota; kingdom Viridiplantae; phylum Streptophyta; class Magnoliopsida; order Asparagales; family Iridaceae; genus Iris; species Iris pallida. The sequence continues at coordinate 23,208,919 of JANAVB010005796.1, forward strand.
AGGTTTCTTCGACGGAGCCTTCCCACTCAGAGGTAATGAGGACATGGCAGGAGTGGGCTCAATAAAGAGGGGGTACATAGAACGACTCAGAGGTAGGAGAACGTGGAAGTTCTATGCGAGGGGGTGGTTTATTTTTGGTGGAAGTGAAAATGGCTCAGAGGTAATGAGGACATGGCCGTTTCGAAAATTTGTGGATCGATTACCCTTTTTGTGCACTGGGAGCGCGGGTAGTGGATCATGAGGGAGGATCTCTTCCAGGAAGAAAGTTCAGAGGTATAATCAGACGTGACTTACTATCTGAAAGAGTGACCGAAATGTTAGTTCAGAGGCACCAGCGGGTACATAACTCGTAATTTAGAATATTAAGAAAGTGTGAGTTCAGTGGCACCAGCGGGTACATAACTCGATAATCTAAAATGTTGTGGACGTGAGTTCAGCGGTACCAGCGGGTACATGACTCGATAATCTAAAATATTATGGATGTGAGTTCAGCGGTACCAGCAGGTACATGACTCGATAATCTGAAATGTTGTGGATGTGAGTTCAGCGGTACCAGCGGGTACATGACTCGATAATCTGAAATATTGTGAATGTGAGTTCAGCGGTACCAGCGGGTACATGACTCGAAGATCTTGGAGAGAATGTCATTTAGACATAATATTTCTTCAGGAACTTGCCGTTGACGGGCAACATGAGCAAGTCTTCGTTTTGTTTTGTGAGACGGTAAGCACCGTTAGAGAATATTGTCCCAATGATAAATGGGCCTTCCCACTTTGGCTGGAATTTGCCGGCGGTCTTGTGAGTCATGACCATCGGCCTCCGAACTGCCAGGACGAGATCGCCCACCTGGAATGTTCTGATTTTAACCTTCTTGTTGAAGGCTCCAGAGACGCATGCTTGGTATAGCTCGATTCTTTGCTGAGCCAGGAGGCGCTTTTCATCTAAGGTCTCTAACTCTTGTAACCGGCGTCGGTAGTTATCATCCGTCGTCAACTGATGTGTGAGGGCGACGCAAAGTGAGGGGATCTGAGTCCCTAATGGGAGAACTGCCTCGCTCCCGTATACTAGGGAGAACGGTGTATTCCCGGTGGCTGTTCGGACTGTAGTACGGTGTGCCCATAAACACTCGCCGAGCTTCTCGTTCCAGTCGCGTTTGTTGGAGGAGACAAACTTCTTGAGGAGATTGATGATTGTTTTATTGAATGCCTCTGCCAACCCGTTTGCTGCCGGGTTGTATGGTGTCAAAGCGACATTCTGAATACGGTGCTTATCGCAGAACTGATAGAATACGTGGCTTGTAAACTGCGGACCATTGTCATGGATGATCCTTCGGGGCAGTCCAAAGCGATAGATAACGTGATGCTTAAGGAAACTGATCATGTTTGAAGTCTTGACTTCTGTGAGTGGGACAACTTCCGCCCACTTGGAGAAGTAATCAGTGATCGCGAGTATGAAGCGATGTCCTCGGGAGGAAGGTGGGGAGATTGGGCCAATGATGTCCATTCCCCATGCTTCGAATGGCCAGGACGCCACAGTCGGATGTAGAAATTCGGATGGTTGGTGAATGAAGTCCGCGTGGACCTGGCAGGCTTTGCATTTTCTAGCATAATCTATTGCATCTGCCACCATCGTGGGCCAATAGTAGCCCATTCGTCGAAGGCGGTCTTGCAATTTTGGGCCGGGCTGGTGGGCCCCGCAGACACCGTCGTGAGCTTCTCGTACGGCTTCTTTGGCTTCTGCATTTGACAGACACCGAAGCAGTAATCCATCATAAGAGCGGCGATACAGCATTTTCGTCTCTGTATCGTAGAAGAATCTGAGAGAACGCCGTCTGATGGAGGTGGCTTCCTTTGGGTTCTCGGGCAGGATGTCATAAACGACGAAGTCGATGAATGGTTGTCTCCAATCCGGGGCATCATCGATCGTCTGGACGGAATAACTCGCCACGAATTGTACATTATTCTTGGGACAGACCAGTTCGTGGCCGATTACATCCACTGATTGGCGATCATAATTCGGAACTGCAAGGGAAGCGGCAAGACCAGCTAGGGCATCGGCTTCGATATTTCGGAGTCTGGAAACGTGTTCGATAAAGAATCCCTCGAACGATGAGATGATGTCAATCGCTATTTGGTGATAGGGGATCATGTCTTCATGGCGGACCGCGTACGAGCCCCGGATCTGATTGATGATTAACTGAGAATCGCCGTATGCTTCAATATATCCTACCCCCAGCTCTCTTGCAAGTTGGAGGCCAATGACCAAAGCGTTGTACTCGGCCACATTGTTAGAGCAGGGCTCTGTGAGAGAGTAAGCACGATTAATCACCAATCCGGAGGGGGAGATCAGCACTACCCCGACCCCGACGACTATATTGCATTTAGGTCCGGTCCTTGAAGCACCGTCGAAGAACATTTGTCATATATTATCGTGAGAGATTGCATGCGAGTCGGCGACCTCATCTGGGATCTCTTCATATATCCTGGAGGACTCTGAGCCTGGGTGGGCTGCTAAGAAGTCTGCCAGGGCTTGACCTTTGACTGCCTTTTGGGGGACGAAGATCATATGGTAAGGGGAAAGCAGTATTGCCCATGTAGCGAGGCGAGAGCTGAGTGCCCCTGGTTTAGTCATGAGGACCCTGAGAGGGTTGACTCGTGAGATCACGTGTATCGTTTGTTTGCTGACATAGTGTCGCGTATTTTGAATGGCGAACACCAGGGCGAGGCATTCCTTCTCCACAGCGGTGTATCGGTGCTCTGGCCCAATCATCATTCGACTGAGGTAATGTATGGCCTGTTCATGGCCTGCGTCGTTGTTCTGTGCCAGTAGAGCCCCAAGGGAGTGTTCCATTGCTCGTACATAGAGCAGGAATGGTTTTCCAGGAACCGGGGCCACCAAAACTGGAGGATTTGACAAATATTCTTTGATGCTGTCGAAAGCATGCTGACATTCCTCGTCCCATACGAATGAGACTCCTTTCTTCATGAGGTGCGTGAACGGTCGGCATCGCCCGGAGAGGTTGGAAATGAACCTCCTGATGTAGGCTAGCCTCCATTGGAGGCCTCTGAGTTCGCGGAGATTTCTCGGTAGAACATCTCCATGATTGCTTTTGTCTTCTCAGGGTCTACATGGATAACCTTTGCAGTGATGATGAAGCCTAAGAACTTCCCGCTGGATACGCCCAGAAAGGACTTCGTAGGGTTCATTTTTAAATTGTGCGCTCATATTAGGTCGAATACCGTCCTTAGATCCTGCAGATGGTCTCCTTTGCAGCGGCTCTTAACGGCTATATCGTCAACGTAGCACTCCACTGTCTTGCGTAAGTGGTCTCTGAAGATGATGCTTATGGCTCTTTGATAGGTGGCGCCGGCATTCTTCAAACCGAAAGGCATGACTGTGTAGCAGTACGTGCCAATTGGCGTTCGGAATGATGTATGCTTTTCGTCATCAGGAGACATTTTGATTTGGTTGTACCCCGAGAAGCCATCCATGAATGACATACGTTCGAAGCCGTAGGTATTGTCGATCATGATGTCTGTGATAGGAAGAGGGAATTCATCTTTGGGGCACGTCTCGTTCAGATTGCGGAAGTCGATGCAGATTCGAATCTTCCCATTCTTCTTGAGGATGGGTACTATGTTGGCGACCCAGTCTGGATGTTGCTCCTCACGAATGAAGCCGCTGGCTATCAGTTTGTTGACTTCGACTTCGATTGCATCCATAATGCCTGAGCGGAAGCGTCGTTGTTGTTATTTGACTGGCTTTGCATCTGGCCGAATGTTGAGTTTGTGAAGAGCAATGTCGGGATTTAACCCTGGCATGTCTTCATAGCTCCAGGCGAACACATCAATGTATTCTCTGACAAGTTCTAGCAGCGACTCTCGTTCTTCGTTTGCTAGGCTTTTACTGACGAAGATTGGTTTTGGAGAAGATTCGCTGCCGAGGTCAACTTATATAACCTCATCTTCAGTAGAAGGTTCTCTCAGTTCGAACCGCTTTTCCCATTGTGCGTCCAATTGCTGGGCCCACGGCTCTAGCTCGAGGATTTCGGAAATGTCTTCGTCTTCTTCGTAAGCGTCGGCGAATGCCAAATTGACTGTCATGACTCGTCTGAACACATCTACGATGCTGGTATCCGAGTCCGAAGTTGGTGACCAGGTTGAATGTGACTGCCAGTCGCATTCTTTATCTGAACTCTCAGGGGTTGTAGTAGGCGTTACATACCCCAACCCGCATCGAGTTTTGCTATAGTAGTCTCGTGGTTTGCCTGCCAGGACTGGCGGCTTCAAAGGTAATTGTCGCTCAGTGCCGTTGTTCAAACCCGGCGTCGTCTCCAGATCATACCCCTATTTCTGTATGAGATATTTGGATTGGGGGCTATAGAGATACAGAGGCAGTCTTCCGGCATCTGACCCGAGGTTGGCTTTTTCTACGGTGAGGGGATGCGGGTTGTTCGTCCGGCCGAAGATGATTGGATGGTCTCCTCCCTCGAATATTCGGTAAGCGTCTTCTACTGGAGTAAGCTGGATCGTGGTGTACACATTTGTCACCTGTGTGTGTAGGTGAGTGCCTATACCGTGTTCCATAGCATATATTGTACATAGTTTATTGAGCTCGGTGTAGTTCAAAGATAACCCTTTATTGAGGAAGTAAGGTATCTTTTCTAGGGGGATTACATCATCTGCGGAGGAAACATCAGTATGGGCGGCCATATACTTGGCTAACTCCGGTTTCTCTTCGGCTACCCCCTGCGTGAATGAAGACTGAGAGGACATCCTGGGAAGCTTGATTGTCAGTGGTTCAGTTGATAGAAAAGAGCGTGGAGTCGTTGGCAGACTAGCGACCCCTAGTTTGGCACTTGGTGTGGAGCGAGGGGTGGCCGGTTCGCTAGAAGCGTCAGACTTCGCATCGGGGTGACAACCCTTCTTGGGAAGGCGTATCATCAGTGGCCTATCGGAGGGATTGAGCTTCTCCGTTTGGGGTTGACCGACTCTCGGCAGTCTGATTGTCAATGGCCCCATTGTGGGTCTCGGCACTTGGCCTGACCTTGGCAGCCGGATTATCATCTGCTCCTCCTGCGCCGAGAGGCTGATCGCGTCCTTCCGCAGAGTGGCAGTAAGGGGCGCGGACTTGCCTGGCTTGCGAACTTGAAGGTGAATCGTCAGAGGTCCTTCTGATCCCGTGGCCGTTTCGGTTCCAGCTTGTTCATTTCCTCCATCAAGGTGCCTCTTCGACTTTTCGTATAGGCAGGAGTCTGAGTAGTAAGATTCGACCCCTTTAAAGGGATCGATATCAGCAAATTCCGTCCTCACGAAGCTGTGTTTGTCGACATATTTGAAGCACTGGTGTAGCGTGGAAGGTACGATCATGTAGTCGTGTATCCATGGGCGCCCCAAGAGGATGTTGTAAGAAGTGTCTGTATCTATGACGTAGCAGGTGACTTCGGATTGGAGGTCGCCGATCTGATATTTCACACGAATTTTCCCAATAGGGTAGCTCCTGCCTGAATTGAAACCGCTGATGGCGGTGCTTGTAAGCGTCAGGCGATGCATTGGGATGCAGAGATGATGTAGCAGACCCTTAGGGATGATGCTTATGGAAGAGCCAGGATCTATGTGCATCCGATCCACCTTCACGTCGCCGATGTATCATGTGTAGTATAGCGAGCGATCGTGTAGGTTGGTTTTGATGAGCATGTCTTGCGAAATGAAGACGATATTGGGCATTGCTCCCGTGCAGGCACTGTCTTGGACATCCATGGGTGAGCCCTCCCCGGTGAGGTTGGATTGAGCCAGATAGACATCGACATTTTGGAGTGCTTCGCTTAATGCAATACGAACGTCCTTGGAGAGCCTTAGGAGTTCGTACAGTGACAACTTGGCCAGTGTGTTAGCCAATTGTGCTAAGATGTCAAAGTTGTAGGGCCTCTCTAGCCCTTGGGCTGCCTCTTTTTGGAGGGATTTGTCGAAGCGAGTCTCCCTCGGCCTAGGCTTATCGGTCGTCGAAGGCTGAGCCGGTCCCAGAGCATCAGTTGTAGTGGGTTGATGATTTTCAGCTGGATTGTCAACCACGGGTTGGGATTGCGCTCCGGACCGTGTGACGACGGCTGTAGCTTCCTCGTTGTCTGCCGAGATTGTGTGGCAGGTCCTGACTTTTCCACTTTTATTTTTGTCGGTGGTAGATGGTGTGGGCCGAGTCACTTCTGACACCAAGTCTGGATGGATCCACATGACCTCCCCTCGTGATGTGGTGAGGGGTACTAGACCGGCAGCCTGATCTCGGGGAGGTGGAAGATTGGTAATTTCCATTGTCGCCAGAGGGACGGGGATCACCCCGTCTTGAGTCTCCGTCGGAGGGAAGCTGCCGAATTGTACAGATACCATATTGGCCGCCACGGTTACCTCTTCGAAATCGATGGCCAGAGCGTTCGAATCGATAAGGTTCTGGATGTACCGTTTCAGCTGGTAGCAATCGTATGTAGCATGATGGACGTAGCGATGATAATGGCAGTACTTTGGGTTCTCCATCTCTGTCGGCCGCAGTTCCCGTCTTGGTGGAGGAAGCTGAATCCTGTCCCCTTATATGAGCATGTCCAAGATGGGCTTGACGTGACTGTCTTCGAAGGAGTAATCGATTTGCGGCCATTATTTGTCTGCTGGCTTCGGCTCAGGTTTTTGTACAGTATCGGCCACCATAGCCTGCTTTCCCTTACTGTCCCGATTGTTAGAGGGGCTACCCCCATTATCGTTGTTGGGACGCTTGCCCTTGTTTTCTCCTTCCGAGATATGCAATCCCAGTTGGCGAGCCTTCTTCAGTCATTCTTCGACGCTTGTGGCGCTGATGATGAACGTCTTCCAATCTTTGAATTGACTTTCGCCTATCCAGAGACTGATCGTTGGAAGCAGTCTCTTTTGGCAAATTTCAATCAAAGAGGAATCTGGATTTCCGGAGGGCAGCTTCATGGCGGTTTGGCGGAACCGCTCAATGTAGTTCCTTGTTAATTCCTTCTCCCCTTGGATGACGTCCATGAGAGTGGATATGGTGACGTCCTGTCCTACTTCGTAGAATCTCTCCAAGAACAGGCGCTTGAAGCCGGCGAAGGAGTGGATGCAGTTGTCTGGCAGATTGCGATACCAATCGAAGGCGACTCCTTCCAATGCCCCAATGAATAATCACGTGAGGATAGCATCATCATGGGGCAGATGGTCGGTGGTGACCTCGAAGTAAGTGATATACCGACTTGCTGAGGTCTTGCCATCATACGGGTTGATATTGAACGGCTTATATTTTGGTGGGAATGGAACATCCCTCCATTTGGCAGGGTATGGTTGCCGCATTCTGAGGTCTTGAGCATTTTCTCGGGCATGAAACATGGCTCGGAGCTCCTGGACCTCTCTTCTTACTTCTCGGGCCTCATCTGTCGCGGTAGGGGCTAATATTTCGGAAGGATTATTGCCCGGGTTTGGTGCCGTTGAGTTCGAGTCCGCATTGACCGCGGGACCCGTACTTGTTTGGCCAGGCGTTCCTCCTTGCAGAGTTGGAAGAGCGGCTTTGATTTCAACTACAAACTTGACCAAGGCCTGCAGTATAGCCTCCAAAGTGTCGATGCATTGGCGATCGCTGGAACCACCTTGGTTGCTGTCCGTCATGAATAGCGTCCTTACATGAGGAGTGATGGAAGGAACGGTGGAGGATGTGCCCTCCGAGTCATACCCATGCACCGAGAAGTCGTCGGGGTAGGTGGGAATGTTCTCTTCGTGCTCGGACTCGGAGGGAATGGTATCCCCAGCCTCGGAGCTTGCTTCGCCTTGAGAGCCGTGGATATGCTCGGGGACATCAGCGTCTGTTGTATATGATGGGAGAGTTGTTTCCCCGGGCTTGGCTCCTTGAAACATCGGATTGTTGTGGATGTTCGGAGGAGTGCTACCACCAGTTCCCACAACCCCCAGCGATGTGGATGATGAATTTCTCATTGCAGCAGATTTTGTGTTTGAACGGGTGTGTTGGAATATTCCGGTGGAGGGCAGCCGTTTAGACGACGGTTTCTTAGCTGCAGTGGTGGATATTTTGGGGCTGGAGATGCTTGTCTTCTTCCCTCTCCCCTCGGCGGGGACTTTCTGAGTAGAATTGCAGGTGACAACAGGAGGTGCTTCGTCTTCTGAGCTCGGATGCTGTAGTCTTTGGAAGACTAACGGCCGGTCTTTCGTCATTGTCGCGTTGTTGCAACAGCAGTTGACGATAATTTGGGTGCAGTGACGTCCGTGTGAGGATTCTTTGCACACTGAGGCCCCTTCTCTTTCCTGGCGTTTGTGGAGGATAACCTCACGCAGGTCAGAGGAACCACTCTGTCCGTTCGTCGCCGGGGGCTGGACTCGAGCGGTTCTGTACAACTTTCCATCAGAGGCCCGCATGATAACCAGTGGGACGCCCCGATAGTCAGAGGTTGGGGCAGCTGACTGGGCTTGGTGAGCCCGCGCTGCCCTAGACTTCCTCCTTTTAGCACTTGCGGGTGCATAATAGGAGGAGTCCAAGTTGAATACCACAGAGTCTGGCTTATCGTCCAGAGAACCATCAGAGTCAGGACCGCATGAGAGACGGTCGAAGACTGATTGGGAGAAGCGTGGAACGGACGCTATGCGGCTAGCATTGGGTACCGTACAGGATGTCTGCATGCGGTTGTCTTCTGCTGTGGGATGAGTTATTCTTATGCGGCTAGGAGTCACGACTGTGCAGGCTGGCCGCATGCGGTTGGCAATAGTGGCCGTATGGTTTTTCTGCAAGCGATTGACTTTCTTAACCGTATGAGTTTCATCCATGTGGTTGGCAACTGTGGCCGCATAAGCTATACGGCCGACAGATTTGGCCGCATGAGTTTTCTCCATGCGGCTGGCGGATGTAACCGCATGAGCTTTCTCCCTGCGGCTAATACCCTTATAGGGCTCGGATCTCATAGAGTTCCTCTTTACCCCTGCAAGTCCAGCATCATAGTGTTTTTTTCTGCCGGACTTTGGGACAGCAGAGTTGTCTACGGTCTGAAGTGGGGCCGCAGGAGAGTCCTTCTCGCCGTCTTGAGCAACAGAAGATATCCCATCGAGGGCTTGGGGAGGAGCAAATGATTTTGGCCTCCACTCTTTGCGAGCCTTCGTCGTACGGGTGCGCTTCTGGACAGGGCCAGCGCTTCCTTCGGAGAGCATCTCTTCAAACGCCTGTTGGTCGAAGCGGACGACCATCTTTTGTTACGTGGAGCAAAGTTTGGCTGCATCCGACTGCGTCACCAACTCCTCAGCCGTGGAGAAGTTTGTCCCCAGCAGAGTTGCCATCGTGTTTGCCATTGATCGTAAAAGTACAGAACAGTTTTATGGGAGGACTGAACTTAGACTCACAATACAAACTCGCTTGTACAAAAAAAGCCTAGGGACGAAAACCTAGGTACAGCAGTCTAAGTACAATTGTTTATTTTAGATTCTGTGGGGGTGACGATAGAGGCTCGGGAAGGCGACGGCAGCCCTGCCTTACTCCTTGGACGATCGGTATGCAGCCTTGGCTCCTGTGACGAGATGGTTGGCGTTGACGAAGAAATGCTCTTCTTGCTCTCCTCGTATTTCTCTTCTGGCTTCTCTCTTTCTCTGTGTATTTTTCTCTCTGATAGCGTATATCTCTCCTTGTATATTTTGCAAGGGAATGCACCCTGCTATTTATAATAGTGGGGAGCATCATTAGGGTTTGGATGATTACCCATTCTCAAAGTGGCGACAGCCTGATGCTTAATCAATCTGGACCGTTCGTTTTAATCGTGAAGGGTCTGGGCCATAAATGGGGATATCACTGAATCCTGCGAATGATTAATGCTGATTGCTTTAAATCTTCATGATTGGTTGTGTCAAGCTTGGATCTCTCACCACGTGTCCCATTGGCTTGATCATGAATGATATGATCTGATCTCATTAATTATGAGGATAACGTTAAATATGGTCATTGGAATCTGGTAAATCTCTGATTGATTTATATCTCATAATCATCCTTGCTACCAGCTGTCAAATCGTGGGGCCAATTGAATCTCTGCCACGTGTCTTAATGATGGACTCTGCCAGAGCCGCATGATATCCATGAACCGCATGAGACAGCGTCTCAGTGAACCGCATAGGTATAGTATTTACGAGCCGCATGGGATCGTTTCTCGGTGGGCCGCATAAGTGTAGTTCTCGTGAGCCGCATGGGATGGCTTCTTGGTGAGCCACAGGAAGACGATTCTTGCCAGCCGCATGAAGCTGTTCTTCACTGGAGCCGCATGGGGGTAGCCACGTATCAATTTCGGATCGTGTCAGAGATTTTCTCCTATTCCTAAAGAGTCTGTTATTATGACAGGGCCATTATGACACTTCATGTCAGAGCCGTCAGCTGTCAAATCATGGCAGAGCATTAAATAGGGCCATTGCTCGATGGCCAGCTGTGTGAAGGGGTCCCATGGGGGCACGTGGCGTTGATCGAGCCGCATATCTCTGTTGGTCGAATGGGAGCCGCATGTACTTCCGAACCGCATGCGGCTAGGGGGCTCTTTGAACCACATAGGACTGTCCCTATGTAAGCCGCATGGACTCTCCTGCCCCGAGCCGCATGAGACTAAGAGTCTCTCTGAACCACATGGGACTGCTCCTGTATGAGCCGCATGGGGTTCTCCTGTTCTGAGCCGCATAGATCATCATTCTGATATTTTCTATGCTTCTACAAGCCCGTAAGCCCCTTTGATTCTGCCTAGGCCGGCCACGATCCTCCCTTTGATTATGCCGTAGAATCCCTTATGTCTTCCATCTCCCGTATACGAGGGGATTGTCCATGACCATTTCATATTGTTTGTCATTTTAATTCAACGGATGTCTCCGAGCCGTAGGCTAACCCTTAGCCATAATGTGTTATCGACCAGGTTGGTGTCCGTGCAGCGCGGGTAAGGAGCCGCGTTGCACATACCCGTCATACCTGTCGCTAACCATTCTTTTTTTTCTTATCTTTTATTCATTCTTTCTTTTCACTTGTCCGTTCGTTCATTGATTCATTCACACATTCGTTCATTCATTCGTTGATGTAGAAGATGAAAAAGAAGAGAAAAATGGTCCATGCGGCCAAAGAGCCTTATGCGGCTCGGAGGGCCCATGCGGCTCAAGAGTCCCATGCGGCTCAAACACATAGGCAGTTCGAGTAAACTCCCTGCAGCTCAGAAAGAGAGGCCACATGGCATTCAGAACAGCTGTGCCCAACGTCTGAACGCATTTAATGCTCTGACGGCTGACAGCTGACAGATGATAGACCTGACATAAAGTTGTCATAATGACTGACACGAAAAGCAGAATTTTCCTAGGAAATGAGGAAAATCTTCACCAATACGGTACTGTCTACCAAGCTTCGAAGCAGGTCCATGTGGCCAGACTAGACGAGTTCATGCGGCCAGCGCAGAGAAATCTATACGGCTCAAACCATGAAGGTCCCTCATGCGGCTCAGCCATGAAGAAACCCATGCGGCTCAGCCATGAAGTCTCTCATGCGGCTCGGCCATGAAGACCCCCATACGGCTCGATCATTAACATATTCATGCGGCTCGGTCATGACAACCTTCATGCGGTTCGAGTATAGAGACTATTCATGCGGCTCGGTCATGAAATCTTTCATGCGGCTCGGTCATGACAACCTTCATGCTGCCCAAATATGAACACTCCTCATGCGGCTCAATAATGATGACAGGAAACGTGTCCTAAAGATAATCAAATTTTGGGTCAGATCCCAATAATTTGGGACACGTGGCAAGAGAATGAATTAAATTGATTCATTTGGATTTACGGACATCAGCAAATCATCATGATGGAGATTTATTGCAATCAACATTTATTATTGATGGGATTTGGCATAATCCACATTAATGGTCCAGATCCTTCACACTCAAGACTAATGGCCCAGATTGATCAATCACCAGGCCGCCGCCACTTTGAGAATGGGTAATCATCCAAAACCTAATGATGCCCCCCACTATTATAAATAGCAGGATGCCATTCCCTTGCAAAAGAGTCGCACATACAGAGAGACGCTCCCCCAATAATCAGAGAGAAAAAATACACAAAGATCAATACAGAGAGAGAGAAGCCGGAAGAGCAATACGAGGAGGGCAAGAAGAGCATTTCTTCATCAACGCCAAGCATCTCGTTACAGGAGCCAAGGCTACGTCCGATCGTCCAAGGAGTAAGGCAGAGCTGTCGTCGCTTTCCCGAGCCTCTACCATCACCCCCAGAATCAAAAATAAACAATTATACTTAGATTACTGTACCTAGGTTTTCGTCCCTAGGCTTTCTTTGTACAAGCGAGTTTGTAACGTGAAGTAAAAGTCCAGTCCTCCCATAAAACTGTTCTGCACTTTTATATTTCATGGCAAACACGATGGCGACTCTGCTGGGGACAAACTTCTCCACGACTGAGGAGTTGGTGATGCAGTCGGATGCAGCCAACCTTGGCTCCACGCAACAGAAGATGGTCGCCCGGTTCGACCAACAAGCGTTCGAAGAAATGCTTTCCGACAAGAGCGCTGGCCCGGTCCAGAAGCGAGCCCGCACAAAGAAGGCCCGCAAGGAGTGGAGTCCCCGATCATTCATTCCTACTGAAGCTCTTGCCGAGATACCCTCTGTCGCTCAAGACGGCGGAGAAGACTCTCCTGCGGCCCTACTTCAGACCGTAGACTACTCTGTTGTTCCCAAGTCCGGTAGAAGAAAACACTATGATGCTGGACTTGCAGGGGCAAAGAGGAACTCTATGCGATCCGAGCCGCATAAGGGTGCTAGCCGCATGGAGAAAGCTCATGTGGCTACATCCGCCAGCCGCTTGAAGAAGACTCATGTGGCCACATCTGTCAGCCGTATAGCTTATGCGACTACAGTTGCCAATCGCATAGATGAAACTTATGCGGTTACTAAAGTCAATCTCTTGCAGAAAATCCATGGGGCCACAATTGCCAACCGCATGCGGCCAGCCTGCACGGTCGTGACTCCTAGTCGCACAAGAACAACTCATCCGACAGCTAAAGACAGTCGCATGCAGACAGCCTGCACGGTTTCCAATCCTAGCCGTATAGCGTCCGTTCCACGCTTCTCTCGATCAGTCTTCGACCGTCTCTCATGCGGTCCTGACCCTGATGGTTCTCTGGATGATAAGCCAGACTCTGTGGTTTCCAACTTGGACTCTTCCTATTACGCACCCGTAAGTGCTAAAAGGAAGAAGTCTAGGACAGCCCGGGCTCACCAAGCCCAATCAGCTACCCCAACCTCTGACTATCGGAGCATCCCGCTGATTATCACGCGGGCCTCTAATGGAAAGTTGTATAAGGCTACTCGTGCCCTGCCCCTTGCGGACAATGGGCGGGATAGTCATCAAACATCTCCCAGTGACGAGCGAAGGCAAGTATACGAGCTGCCTTCGAATCAGGGAGCAGGCGGGAGGCCTACACACTCGCATGCCTGGAATTCCCGAGCCAGCAAAGCAAGTGACTTGCGTGAGGCCATCCTCCATAAATGCAAGGAAAGAGAAGATGCATCGGGGTGCAAAGAGTCCTTCCACGGACGTCACTGTACCCAAGTCATCGTCAACTGCTGCTGCAATAGCACGACGATGCAAGAAGACCGGCAGTCTGTCTTTCAAAGACTGCAACAGCCATCTTCAGAAGACGAGGCACTACCCGTCGTCTCATACAACCCTGCTCGGAAAGCCCCTGCTGATAGAAGAGGGAAGAAGGCGAATGTTCCTAGCCCGAAGATCTCAACTACTGCGACTAAAAGACTGTCGTCTAAGCGGGTGCCCGCCACCGGAGTTTTCCAAGGTACTCGCTCTAAGACAAAATCTGCTACAGTGGGAGATTCGTCGTCCATAACGCAGATGGTTGCTGGGGCTGGGGGTAGCACCCCTCCGAGCCTCCACAGCAATCCGATGTTCCAAGAAGACGAGCCATGGGAGACAACTCTCCCATCAGATACCGCAAACCTTGACGTCCCCGACGACATCCACAACTCCCAAGACGAGGCGAACTCGGAGATCGGGGGTACTGTTCCTTCCGAGTCTGAATCAGAAGGGAACATGCCTATATACCCTGACGACTTCTCACTACAGGAGTACGATTCAGAGGGCGTTTCCTCCACCGCTCCGTCTATCTCTCCTTATGTGAAGACGGTATTCATGACAGACAGCAACCAAGGTGGTTCCAGTGATCGCCAGCGCATCGACGGTCTCTGTCACGCCCCAGAACCAGAATACTGGAGATCGGGGGCGAGACAAAGCCAGCTACGTATATCAGAGTACGCCAGTACCCCGAGATACGGTCAAAGCTGTCTAGAAGACAAGTGGGTGGACTCTAGCATGCCACTGACGACTCCTAAGGTCGAATAATTCCTATCTCAATCCAATCAACATAAGAAGCAATAAAGAGTAAATCATATATGAGATGGGTAAGGCGTCCCAAACACAAGTACATACATAATCATGAGAGCGGACATAATATAAGATATATCAACTGACTATACAAAAGGTACGTAAATGTACAACTAGCAGCTGTCCAGAATATACATCAACGCCGTGCTTAGACGGAGGGAACAAAACCCAGAAATAAGGACTAACATATGTCCTTGGCTAATACACCATAAAATAAAAGTACAAGATAAAGTGGGAAATAAAGGTAACCCACTCGCTATCCATATCGGTCCTCTGAGTGCGAACCATCCGGAGGAGAAGACGGTAGATCCTCGTGATCAACTATAGAACCTAGCCATGCAAAACCAGTAGGGTTAGACCCCAAATAGCAAGTACCACAAGGAAGGCTCGAGGTGAACGACAAAAACCCACAAACAAAACAACAACATATAGCAAATGTAAATAAATGCGGGTCGAGACTAGTCCGGTACCAATACACGTATCTCGCGAATATAAATGACTGAACGAAAATACTGAACCATATAATAATAGAGAACAATAAGTCAATGAGCAACAAGGGACTTAGGAACTACTCGAAGTCGGAGCCACAACCCTTAAATCAAACAAGGACCGGGGTTGCAGATATTTTTTCGAGCAGAACTTAGTCTCTGGCCACTCAATAACATAAGAGCATATAAAGTAACAAACAAACAAAAGTGCACGGCCAATCATTGCCTACGGCTTTCTATCATTAACTAGCTAGGGTTATCACAATCCTAATTACTAATATGCAAGTTGAGGATCTTCGCAACTACCTGACTGCAGATACCCGGATGTCCAGGGGTACGAGTAGTACATCTATTGCCCAACAAGACTGCTGGCAGATGAAACGTGTCTAGACTTGTAACATGAACAACCATATCATATACTTGTAAAAGAAAACATATAACTGACTGTGCCGCAACCCGGCACGACATGTGACTTGATCGTATATCAATACACGCAAACTTGGTAGGTCATGGAGCCCTTGCCTAGCAGGGTTGAGCCATGCCTCATGGGGCCCTTGGAGCTCGGGGTTGGTAGTGCGAATTTTCTCCTACAATGATCTACTTGAATTTACTAGTCATTTACCTTATCATATTCATGTCAAATTCTCAAGTCGTGGACACTCAAGAATTTCCTAAGATGACGTGTGTTATGTACGAGTAATTCGTAAGTTATTACTTACGAACAACCACGTACTAACATCACGTGATACACAGAACAATACTCACACTCGATTGTCCAGTGCCAAGATGCAATAGATTAGCATTCAACAAGCTATATCCACGGTGTCAAGAAAGAACATGTACTCATATATCGGGTCTAGAAATCAATAAGAAAATTAAGTCATGAGTGCGCTACTACGAGCCACTGAATCGAGCTAGGCATATACAGTAATCTGGAGTGCACCATGACAGGCCACTATCTATAATCTAGACATAGAACAATACGTGAACGTAAGCATGTACCATGTATATAGAGTGTACAATCATTCTTTAACTATCCAAGGTCATCTAATCATGTTAAGAGTTCATTACAATCGAGAAATTATCAAAAACGGACAAAAACGGGCAAAAACAGACAAAAACAGCCTAAAACAGCATAAAACGGCATACCGGCAGTATACTGCGGTATACCGGCGGTATACTGCGGTATACCGGCGGTATACCGGGCTAAAGACAGAAGGTTTCTCGTGCAAAAACCGGCATACCGGTGGTATACTGCGGCATACCGGCGGTATACTGCGGCATACCGGCGGTATACCGTTTTTCCAAACAGCAACAAAATCTAGATTTTCGGTAAAACCCGTTTCGGCCATAAAAACTTCATTTTAAATCGAAATTCGGACTTTCAAAAGTCAAAATTGAATAGAATTAAATTTCCAACAACATGGAAGTATTAGTTTTCACAAATTAAAATAATTGACAGATCAAAACCTCAAAATACTCAAAAATCATATCTAAAAACTCAGATCTATGCCATATTGTCGATCAAAACCAAAAGTGCTATACATTAAACTTGTTAACAATTTAGAGGAGCATATTATAGAACAATAAAACTTTAATTTCTATGGAAAACAAAAATAAAGTTTGGTCATGTCACTTTTGAGCAAGATGTACTTGCTTAGGTTTTAGCAACCGAGCCTAATCTTCTACTCCACCACCAAGAGGGGTTCCGAAACCACACTCTAGGCCTCAAGGCCAAGCTTTCCTAGGCTTAAGAAAGAAGGAAGAGGAAAATAAGAAAGAAAAGAAAAGAGAGGAGAGAGAAACTCATAGGATATATATATAGAGAGGGTGAATTAATCATGACCGTCGGATCGTGATCTGAGTCAAAATCTAGATCAATCCTAGCCATAGAAAGAAAACCAATTGTCCATTGGATAAAAGAATGCATCTACACTATTCACGAAAATATCTAAATACTATTCATCAAAATATCCAAAACACTATTCATGAAAATATCGGAAACACTATTCACAAAAATATCTGAAATCAAAAATATCTAAAATGTGGAAAATCTATCCGAGCGGCATGCCGTCGGTGTACTCCGGTACACCATTTGTATACCGGCGAAAGAGAAAATCTATAATTTGGGAAAATTTTAAAGCGTTCCGAAAATCGAGAAATACGAAATACAATACAAAATACGTATCCGTATATAAATACCGATACTGTGAGACGAGTCTCACAACTCTCCACAACTTAGAAAAATTCCGTCCTCGGAATTTCCTAAAGCCAGTCGAGCAAAAATACACATGCTAAAACAATGTAAAATCATAACACATCGAAAGAAAATATCCCGTATACAAGTGATAATTGAGATACAGAATTTAAATAAATATAGAAAATAATAAATACATACATATATAATACAAGAAAAGGAGGCATATGGAATAATATACCCTGAGTCAGTTGAGTAGGGATTCGTCCTCGCTTGCCTACGCTGACTCACAAAGTGGACAAGGGTCAAGTTTCGAAGTAAGTCGGTACCAACGACTCAGTCGAAGACATGACTCTAATCCAGGATGTACCTACGTAGTCGGGATACATGATAGATATCGTGTATCACGAGATACGGAGGCAGATGAGTGGTACGAGAAACTCGCGTTCACTCGCCGAATATGTCAAGTCGACCATCACATTCCGGGTATAAGTGGAATACAAGGCCGTCGACGGAACCCAAGAATGAGAATGACTGAAGGAACGTCTCAGATGCTTACCAACAATATGACTGCCCTCGGCCAACATCTGCTCTATGATAACAAACTCTCTCTACCTATGCATCGGGACTGCTGCTCTTACCTGCTGCTGAATTTTACCTGATTTACTGGACCTGGGCAAACTGTGCCGAATGCTAACATTGAAACTGCTGAGACCACGTCGGAAGGGGATGCTGAACATGGGATTCGGGCTGACTTTGCTGATTAAACTGACTAAGGTGTAGTGAACTGAGCTGCCAAACAGGTGCTAAGATGGTACTGGTACCTGACTCTGTGGATGCGGAATTTGATGCCGACATACTGCCTGAACCATGGAAGAAGACGGAGCAATAAAATCCTCAAAAGAAAATAGGTAAGAAGGTGGGGTGTCCCTGAATGATAAGGACACGTGATATCAATAATGGACAGGAATAGAGCAAGGATATGTCAATCATGTTTACAGTTCAAGGAAAACGAGAATGTGATAAGCAAAGGGAGATCAAATGAAGACAAATATAGGATTGAAATTCTAACAAGATGAATCCCCCACAAGTCTGAAGACAGACCTGCATGGGCCACCAAAAAACCCTGTCACGCCCCAGAACCAGAATACTGGAGATCGGGGGCGAGACAAAGCCAGCTACGTATATCAGAGTACGCCAGTACCCCGAGATACGGTCAAAGCTGTCTAGAAGACAAGTGGGTGGACTCTAGCATGCCACTGACGACTCCTAAGGTCGAACAATTCCTATCTCAATCCAATCAACATAAGAAGCAATAAAGAGTAAATCATATATGAGATGGGTAAGGCGTCCCAAACACAAGTACATACATAATCATGAGAGCTGACATAATATAAGATATATCAACTGACTATACAAAAGGTACGTAAATGTACAACTAGCAGCTGTCCAGAATATACATCAACGCCGTGCTAAGACGGAGGGAACAAAACCCAGAAATAAGGACTAACATATGTCCTTGGCTAATACACCACAAAATAAAAGTACAAGATAAAGTGGGAAATAAAGGTAACCCACTCGCTATCCATATCGATCCTCTGAGTGCGAACCATCCGGAGGAGAAGACGGTAGATCCTCGTGATCAACTATGGAACCTGGCCATGCAAAACCAGTGGGGTTAGACCCCAAATAGCAAGTACCACAAGGAAGGCTCGAGGTGAACGACAAAAACCCATGTCATGCCCCAGAACCAGAATACTGGAGAGCGGGGGCAGACATAGCCAGCTACGTATATTGAAATAGAATACATCTCAACTATACGGTCACGGCTGTCTAGATATGAGGGTTTACTACAAGCCAACAGTCTCTTAAGGTCAAGCCTATTGTCTCAATCTCAAGCAAGTAATATAATTATAAGATAATTGACCACCAAATATACAATAAAAGGCGTCCCAAATATTACATATCAGCTGATCATGAAGCTAGTCGTACAAAATGTGAGGACTAGCAAGAGTTTAGTTATACATGATCAACCCTAGGATTTGTTAATCATGTTTACAGCCCGTAGGCAGACAGTAAGTAAAGTGCATCGAGCTAACAGGTGCTCGTCGGCTAAACGCCTCAAAAGAATAACATTACAATAGAGTGAGCGAAACAAAATAGAAAACCCACTCGTAGCCCGGGTTCCTTCTAGTCGCCACCAGCGGACTGGAAGCTTGGTAGATCCTCGGGAGATGCTCCGAAATCTGGCCACACAAAACCAGCTGGGTCAACCCCAGAAAGAGCAAGTGCCACAAGGGGGCCACGAAATAAGAACAAAAGCCAGCATTCAGCACAAAAAATATAATATTAAGACTATAATTTACGAAAACATGGCAGAGTGATATACGACGAGATAACCATGGGACTATTCCGATAGCCAGCTTACAACCCGTAAACCAAACAAGGACCGGGGTTGTAACGCTTCATCTGAACAGAACTTGGTTTCCCACCATTTATCGGCAAGATAATAATACAAAAAATCAAGACAGGGAGCAATCTTGCATGGGATCAAGACATGACTAGAATGGTTATACCTCATTCAATCAACCACGGCCAAGCAGATCATACGGCTTACTACTTTAACTAACTAGGGTTATCACAGGCCTAATTACTAACAAGATGCAGTGAGATTGCTCCACAGCCACAAGCCCTACAGACCATCCAGGCTACCCAGGACGAAAGATTAGGGTTGAATTCAGGTAGGTACATCGCCCGAGGACAAATGTACCCTTAGGTGACTTAGAGGGTGCAACACTCGACGGTACGCTGGAAATGTGCCCTACTCGACGGCAGGCTACAGATCCCAAGAGCGCCCAGGTAACGGGATTGCCTGTAGCTGTGTCATCTCTTCATGACTACTGAGTTATTCTAGTTATTAACCTTAATCCATTTTAATAGGTACTCCTGACCGTGGTACTCAGGAGTCCCATCCTTGACATGATGCAAGACATGACAAGTGGATTTAACAAGCAAGCAAGAAAGAACTACCCACGGTGTCAAGGCAAGTCAAGTTAAGTTATCAAGTCATGTCAAGTCAGGAGTGCGCCGCCACGGGCCACTATCAAGTCATGTTGGTCATGTCAGGAGTGCACCACTACGGGTCACTGTCGTGTTATGCTAGTGCCTTACCATACCAAGTCTTGTACAATAGTCATTCCAAACATATTAAGTAAAATCAAGTTCATGACAAAGGCGTAAGGATATAAAATGGGCGTAAAATATCTAATAAAATATTAATATACAGGACTATAGAAAAGCCGAGCTTAAAACCAAAACTCCAAGAGCCAATGGGTTAAGCAAGGGGTCATGGGAGCAGCGTACGAAAAATCACGCACGCTCAAGGAGCAGCGTAGGTGAAAGTCACGCACGCTACAGAGCAGTGTGCGTGAAAAGTCACGCACGCTCAAGGAAAAGTGTGCATGAAAAGTCACGCACGCTCAAGGGAACAATGTGCGTAAAAAGTCATGCATGCTCAAGGGAACAGTGTGCGTGAAAAGTCACGCACGCTCAAGGAGCAGCTGCGTGAAAAGTCACACACGCTCAAGGAAGCAGCTGCATGAAAAGTCACGCAAGCTCAAGGGAGCAGCTGCGTGAAAAGTCACGCAAGCTCAAGGGAGCAGCTGCGTGAAAAGTCACGCAAGCTCAAGGAGACACGCTTCCAACAGGAAGCATACTCAAGTCAGCGTACGCAGCGCCAAAGAGCGCACGTAGCTCAGTGTGCGTAGCTAAACAGCTCTGTACACTGCTCACTGTCTTCTCCAAACAGCAAGAACACCAAGGAAGAACCCAAAGCTCCACAAGATCATAACTTGGCCATCCGAACTCCAAATCCGGATTTCCAAAGTTCCAACTTGGGTGAAACTGAAAGCTCTTCCACATGGAAACATCAAAACTCATAGAAAACCAACATAAATAGCTCAAACCATACAAAATTTGAAAATAGAAATAACTTAGATCTACATCAACAGAGACTCCAAATCATAAAAACCCAAGAACTAATGTTGATCTCCATGTCCTAGTCTAGCAAATGGACAAAGAAAATATGGTTCTCATGTGGTGGCAAGATGCACTTGCCTAAGGGTTGGGGAGTTGTGTGGAGGAAGAAGAAGAAGAAGAAATTAATGGTGGTTATGAAGAGAGAGAAGAGGTTGGTGAAGATATAAAGAGGGGGAGTTATGGTGGTGATGAGGGGTAGCATAGGCTAAGGTGATCCATCACATAAACCAAACCAAACCGAACCCATCCAATAAAATCGAACCATGCCAAAACCCAAAATACCGAAATCCCACAAGCTGAGAAAAATAAAAATACATGCCAAAAATCCAGATACGAGTATAAAATACGAAACATGGGAAATACGGGAAATATGGGAAATGAGGGTGACAACTCTACCCACCTTAAAAGAATTCCGTCCTCGGAATTTAATCAAGGAGCTAGAGATTGTCACGACAAGCTACACTAAGCACAGGCGAGTTACACTAAGCAGTTCAATCATTCAATCATACAATGCAAGCAAGGAAGGGATAACGTAAGGCATAAGAAAGATATTATACCTCACGAGTCAAACAGGTAGGGATATCGCGATCGGATATCGTCCTCACGCTCCCACGTTGACTCACCTAGAGAGTGATGACCCCAAACAATACGGACTAATTTAATAGTCTTGTTCTTGAGTATCTTTTCCCTCCGGTCCAAAATAGACATGGGCCTCTCCTCATACGAAAGGTTGGTACCATCAACCAATTCCGAATGGTCTAGGATGTGGCTCGGGTCCGGAATATACCGTCGTAATTGGGACACATGGAATACATTGTACCTCACTTAGCGACGGTGGAAGAGCGAGACGATAGGATACATCTCCTACTCGCTCTAGAATATCGAACGGCCCTATATACCTAGGACTAAGCTTTTCTCGCACGTCGAAGCGAATGACGCCGCGGTTAGGCGAGATCCTAAGGAATACATGGTCGCCGATAACAAATTCTAAGGGACGCCGATGAGCATCGGCCCAATGGCGCTGGCGGTCCTGGGCAACTCGGAGGTGATCTCTGACCTTCCTGACTACTTCAACCGTCTGGGAAATCAATTCGGGTCCGAGCATCTGCCTCTCTCCGACATCGTCCCATGCTAGCGGAGATCTGCACTTCCTGCCATAAAGAGCCTCGAAGGGTGCCATCTGGATACTGGCCTGATAACTGTTGTTGTACGAGAATTCTACCAGGTGCAGATGATTCTCCTATGAACCACCGAAGTCAAGGGTACAGGATCTCAACATATCTTCAAGAGTCAGGATTGTGCGCTCTGATTGACCATCCGTCTCGGGTGATATGCTGAGCTAAACTGAAGGCGAGTCCCCAAATTCTTCTGTAAGCTGTACCAAAAGTGTGATGTGAATCTTGAATCCCTGTCTGAGGTGATGCTGACTGGCACACCGTGAAGCCTGACGATCTGTCTTAGATACATCTCTTCTAGCTGCGCCGTCGACTGTCCAACTCTGAATGGGAGAAAGTGTGCCACCTTGGTAAGCCTGTCCACAATTACCCAAATAGCATCTCTGCCGGCCGGAGATCTGGGCAATCCGGTCACGAAATCCATGGTTATATGTTCCCATTTCCATTCTGGGATCGGTAAGGGTTGAAGAAGTCCAGCGGGCCTCTGATGTTCAGCTTTAACCTGTTGGCAAACCAAACATCGAGAGACAAACCGGGCTATCTCCCTCTTCATGCCATTCCACCAAAAATGCTGACGAATATCACGGTACATCTTCGTACCACCCGGATGAATAGAATACTGTGAACTATGGGCTTCTGCCATGACTTCCTGTCTGATATCTTCACTGGGTACACAAAGACAAGTGCCGTGCCGAAGTGTACCGTCTTCATGAATACATAACTCTGGCCTTCTTTCTGCTTCATACTCTGTTCTGAGTCGCTGGATCTTGGAATCTGCTGACTGCGCCACCCGGATTCTCTCAACTATGCTGGACTGAACCTGTAGACTGGCCATCAATGCCACGCTGGTTGGAAAAACTACTTCAATTCCCATCTTCTGAAGATCTGCCAATAATTCTGGTTGCGCCGTCAGGAAATAAACTCCGGCTCTCCTGCTCAATGTATCTGCTACAACGTTGGCCTTTCCAGGATGATACTGCAGATCCACATCATAGTCTACTAGTAGCTCGAGCCATCTTCTCTGTCGCATATTAAGGTCCTTCTGGGTGAAAACATACTTCAGGCTCTTATGATCAGTAAAGATCTCTACTCTATCTCCGTACAAGTAGTGTCTCCACAACTTCAAAGCAAACACTACCGTCGCCAATTCCATGTCATGGGTCGGATAATTCTTCTCATGATCACGAAGTTGACGTGACGCATAAGATATTACCTTCCCATGCGGCATCAAGACACACCCCAATCCTCTGCCTGAAGCATCGCAATAAACTGTGAATCCTCCGGTCCCATCCGGAAGGGTGAGAATGGGAGCCGTTATCAAACCTCGCTTCAACTTCTCAAATGATTCCTGACACTCTGCTGTCCAAACAAACGGCACATCCTTGTGGGTCAACTGGGTCATCGGCGCTGAAATCCTCGCAAAATCTGAAACGAACCGCCGGTAATAGCCGGCCAATCCAAGAAAGCTGCGAACCTCTGCCACTGAGCTGGGTACCAGCCATGACTCGATAGCCACAATCTTCTGGAGATCTACTTCGACTCCTCCTCGGGTAATGATGTGACCCAAGTACGAAATGCGATCGAGCCAGAACTCGTATTTACTGAACTTGGCGTACAACTGATGCTCCCTAAGAGTCTGAAGGACGACTCTGAGATGCTGCTCATGCTCTGCTTCACTCTTGCTGTAGACCAGGATGTCATCTAGGAACACGATCACAAATTGATCCAAGTAAGGCATGAAAATACGATTCATGAGGTCCATGAATACGGTCGGCGCATTGGTCGCTCCAAAGGGCATAACAAGGAATTCCTAATGTCCATACCTCGATCTGAATGCTGTCTTCGGGATGTCCTGCTCTCTGACTCTGATCTGGTGGTATCCTGACTGCAAGTCGATCTTCGAGAACACTGAAGCTCCTCTGAGTTGATCAAACAAGTCATCTATCCTCGGAAGAGGGTATCTGTTCTTGATTGTCACCGAATTCAAGGTACGATAATCAACACATAGCCTGGACGTACCATCCTTCTTTTTCACAAGAAGCATTGGGGCTCTCCAAGGCGATCCACTCGCACGGATGAATCCCTTGGTCCTCAGTTCTTCAATCATCTTATACAAAATCTCCAACTCTGAAGGCGCGACTCGCTCTGATACTGGTGCTGTCCCGGGAATCAAGTCTATAGTAAACTCAATCTCCCATTCTGGCGGCATCCCTGGAAGCTCCTCTGAAAAGACATCTGGAAACTCCTCAACTATCCTGGGTAACTGTACTGCTGCTACTACCATCCGTAATGCTGGAGAAGATGGCTCCACTGCGCCTCTGGAAAATGAAAACTCTGCCTCGCCAGGAATACTAAAGACAACTCTGCCGATATGGCAGTCTATCATAGCATACTGGTTCCTCAACCAATCCATGCCTAGGACTACATCATAGTCTGCCATAGAAAACTCTATGAATCTAGCGGGGAACTCCCTACCGCTAATTACGATCCGACACGAGGAAAACACTCGATCTACTCCCACAAGACCATTACCAGTAAGTATATTGAGCCTCACTGATAATGACTCGGGCTCCAATCCTATCCGTGTCACGAATCGTGCAGACATGAATGAATGCGATGCACCAGAATCGAACAATACCGAAGCTGGAAAGGAGTTGACAAGAATAGTACCTGCCACCACCTCACCTGGTGCAACTTCTTCTTCCATAGCCATCATCATGGCCTGACCTTGTCCTCTGGCTGCTGGTCCACTCTGCTGGAAACCTCTCTGCCTATTCTGGGTCTGAGCTTGGGCTTGTGCATACTGCTGGGGGTGTTGTTGCTGGAATGCCTGAGACTGAGGCGGCAAGGGCCTCGAAGACTAATAATGCTGCTGCTGAACTGGCACTGGGGCCGGTCCTCTCACCGAAGAGCTAAAAGGGTTGGATGCTGAGGAACCACCCCTATTCGGACAAGCCCCAACCCTATGATCTGCTACTCCACAAGCCAGGCACAATCCCTGTGCCCTGCGGCAGTCTGCCACCACATGCCCTGGATTTCTGCAATGAGAACATCCCATCACGGAAGTCTGCTTCTGCTTCTGCTACTGTGGGTACGTCGGGGTCGAATGCTGAACCGACGTTACTGAGGCCGCCCGCCTCGGAGTTCCAATGGTCAATCCCCTAGCTGCCGGGACTGGAGCTGATGATTGGTGCATCTGACTATGGGACCGCTTCCTACTTCCGGTCCTATCCACGATCCTCTGGGAGGTGTACTCATGCCTCCTAGCTGCTCTCAAAACTGCATCGAACGTCTGGTGCTCGAACTGCTCAACTGCCAACAAGATCTCCTAATACAGTCCCTGCTGGAACCGCTGGGCCCTATCAAACTCGGTCGCCACCAAGGTGGGGGCAAACCTACTGAGTCTAGAAAACTCCGATGCATAACTGTCGACTGTTCTGCCTCCTTGCTTCAAGTTGGTAAATCTGGTCTACAGGTCATACCGAGCCACAGCATCGAAATTCTTCGTCTGGAATCTCTCTCTAAACACTGCCCAAGCAATGGGTGCCACTAATCCTATGGCTTGCGCCGCCCACCAACTGCGAGCTAGGTCCAACAACTGCAGGCGTACCACTGCCACCTTCTCATTCTCGGGTGTCCTAGCTGCTTCCAAAATCACCTCGGTATCCTGAAGCCATGCATCCGCGGCAATCGCATCCTCGGTGCCGTCGAAGAAAGGAGGGTTCAATCGCTTGAAGCTATTGGCCGCCTGGTTCCCTGGATGTCCGCCTCTGGCCAAAGCATCTTGAACTGTCTGGTGCAGGGCGTCGCTTCGACGATCCTGGGAAGCTATCAAAGTTCTGATGAGGCCTACTAAGGTACCATCATCTGGCTCTGCGGGCTGGACGGGCCGAACTGGTGACTCTCCTCCAGTAGGTATCACTCTGGAGGCGACTCCAGAATGCTAGACTTGATCTCCAGGTTGCTGCTGGCCTACGGGAGGTGCTCCTCCTTGCTAATCGGCAGGGTCAGGACAGATCAACGATACAAGCATGTAATCAGGGCAAGAATTTCAGGAATTTGAAAATACGGGCGGAGATCAAGGGCGAATACTGATTGAGACATCTATTCGGTAAACCCTCACATTTCTTGATTGACAAGACCTGCATGGGCCACCACTTAAACCATGTCACGCCCCAGAACCAGAATACTGGAGAGC
The DNA here is from genome assembly GCA_029216955.1 of Iris pallida. Taxonomy (NCBI): domain Eukaryota; kingdom Viridiplantae; phylum Streptophyta; class Magnoliopsida; order Asparagales; family Iridaceae; genus Iris; species Iris pallida. The sequence goes on from JANAVB010005796.1 coordinate 23,235,469, forward strand.
GGGGGCAGACATAGCCAGCTACGTATATTGAAATAGAATACATCTCAACTATACGGTCACGGCTGTCTAGATATGAGGGTTTACTACAAGCCAACAGTCTCTTAAGGTCAAGCCTATTGTCTCAATCTCAAGCAAGTAATATAATTACAAGATGTTTGACCACCAAATATACAATAAAAGGCGTCCCAAATATTACATATCAGCTGATCATGAAGCTAGTCGTACAAAATGTGAGGACTAGCAAGAGTTTAGTCATACATGATCAACCCTAGGATTTGTTAATTATGTTTACAGCCCGTAGGCAGACAGTAAGTAAAGTGCATCGAGCTAACACGTGCTCGTCGGCTAAACGCCTCAAAACAATAACTTTACAATAGAGTGAGCGAAACAAAATAGAAAACCCACTCGTAGCCCGGGTTCCTTCTAGTCGCCACCATCGGGCTGGAAGCTTGGTAGATCCTCGGGAGCTGCTCCGAAATCTGGCCACACAAAACCAGCTGGGTCAACCCCAGAAAGAGCAAGTGCCACAAGGGGGCCACGAAATAAGAACAAATGCCAGCATTCAGCACAAAAAATATAATATTAAGACTAGAATTTACGAAAATATGGCAGAGTGATATACGGCGAGATAACCATGGGACTATTCCGATAGCCAGGTTACAACCCGTAAACCAAACAAGGACCGTGGTTGTAACCCTTCATCTGAACAGAACATGGTTTCCCACCATTTATCGGCAAGATAATAATGCAAGAAATCAAGACAGGGAGCAATCTTGCATGGGATCAAGACATGACTAGAATGGTTATACCTCATTCAATCAACCACGGCCAAGCAGATCATACGGCTTACTACTTTAACTAACTAGGGTTATCACAGGCCTAATTACTAACAAGATGCAGTGAGATTGCTCCACAGCCACAAGCCCTGCAGACCATCCAGGCTACCCAGGACGAAAGATTAGGGTTGAATTCAGGTGGGTACATCGCCCGAGGACAAATGTACCCTTAGGTGACTTAGAGGGTGCAACACTCGACGGTACGCTGGAAATGTGCCCTACTCGACGGCAGGCTACAGATCCCAAGAGCGCCCAGGTAACAGGATTGCCTGTAGCTGTGTCATCTCTTCATGACTACAGAGTTATTCTAGTTATTAATCTTAATCTATTTTAATAGGTACTCCTGACCGTGGTACTCAGGAGTCCCATCCTAGACATGATGCAAGACAGGACAAGTGGATTTAACAAGCAAGCAAGAAAGAACTACCCACGGTGTCAAGGCAAGTCAAGTTAAGTTATCAAGTCATGTCAAGTCAGGAGTGCGCCGCCACGGGCCACTATCAAGTCATGTTGGTAATGTCAGGAGTGCACCACTACGGGTCACTGTCGTGTTATGCTAGTGCCTTGCCATACCAAGTCATGTACAATAGTCATTCCAAACATATTAAGTAAAATCAAGTTCATGACAAAGGCGTAAGAATATAAAATGGGCGTAAAATATCTAATAAAATATTAATATACTGGACTATAGAAAAGCCGAGCTTAAAGAAATAAGACCAAAACTCCAAGAGCCAATGGGTTAAGCAAGGGGTCAGGGGAGCAGCGTACGAAAAAGTCACGCACGCTCAAGGAGCATCGTAGGTGAAAGTCACGCACGCTACAGAGCAGTGTACGTGAAAAGTCACGCACGCTCAAGAAAAAGTGTGCGTGAAAAGTCACGCACGCTCAAGGGAACAATGTGCGTGAGAAGTCATGCACGCTCAAGGGAACAGTGTGCGTGAAAAGTCACGCACGCTCAAGGAGCAGCTGCATGAAAAGTCACGCACGCTCAAGGAAGCAGCTGCGTGAAAAGTCACGCAAGCTCAAGGGAGCAGCTGCGTGAAAAGTCACGCAAGCTGAAGGGAGCATCTGCGTGAAAAGTCATGCAAGCTCAAGGGAGCAGCTGCGTGAAAAGTCACGCAAGCTCAAGGAGACACGCTTCCAACAGGAAGCGTACTCAAGTCAGCGTACGCAGCGCCAAGGAGCGCGCGTAGCTCAGTGTGCGTAGCTAAACAGCTCTGCACACTGCTCACTGTCTTCTCCAAACAGCAAGAACACCAAGGAAGAACTCAAAGCTCCACAAGATCATAACTTGGCCATCCGAACTCCAAATCCGAATTTCCAAAGTTCCAACTTGGGTGAAACTGAAAGCTCTTCCACATGGAAACATCAAAACTCACAGAAAACCAACATAAATAGCTCAAACCATGCAAAATCTGAAAATAGAAATAACTTAGATCTACATCAACACAAGGAAGGCTCGAGGTAAAGGACAAAAACCCACAAACAAAACAACAACATATAGCAAATGTAAATAAATGCGGGTCGAGACTAGTGCGGTACCAATGCACGTATCTCAAGAATATAAATGACTGAACGAAAATACTAAACCATATAGTAATAGAGAATAATAAGTCAATGAGCAACAAGGGACTTAGGAACTACTCGAAGTCGGAGCCACAACCCTTAAACCAAACAAGGACCGGGGTTGCAGATATTTTTTTGAGCAGAACTTTGTCTCTGGCCACTCAATAACATAAGAGCATATAAAGTAACAAACAAACAAAAGTGCACGGCCAATCATTGCCTACGGCATTCTATCATTAACTAGCTAGGGTTATCACAATCCTAATTACTAATATGCAAGTTGAGGATCTTCGCAACTACCTGACTGCAGATACCCGAATGTCCAGGGGTACGAGTAGTACATCTATTACCCAACAAGACTGCTGGCAGATGAAACGTGTCTAGACTTGTAACATGAACAACCATATCATATACTTGTAAAAGAAAACATATAACTGACTGTGCCGCAACCCGGCACGACATGTGACTCGATCGTATATCAATACACGCAAACTTGGTAGGTCATGGAGCCCTTGCCTAGCAGGGTTGAGCCATGCCTCATGGGGCCCTTGGAGCTCGGGGTTGGTAGTACGAATTTCCTCCGATAATGATCTACTTGAATTTACTAGTCATTACCTTATCATATTTATGTCAAATTCTTACGTCGTGGACACTCAAGAATTTCCTAAGATGACGTGTGTTATGTACGAGTAATTCGTAAGTTATCACTTACGAACAACCCCGTACTAACATCACGTGATACACAGAACAATACTCACACTCGATTGTCCAGTGCCAAGATGCAATAGATTAACATTCAACAAGCTATATCCACGGTGTCAAGAAAGAACATGTACTCATATATCGGGTCTAGAAATCAATAAGAAAATCAAGTCATGAGTGCGCTACTACGAGCCACTGAATCGAACTAGGCATATACAGTAATCTGGAGTGCACCATGACAGGCCACTATCTATAATCTGGACATAGAACAATACGTGAACATAAGCATGTACCATGTATATAGAGTGTACAATCATTCTTTAACTATCCAAGGTCATCTAATCATGTTAAGAGTTCATTACAATCGAGAAATTATCAAAAACGGACAAAAACGGGCAAAAACGGACAAAAACAGCCTAAAACAGCATAAAACGGCATACCGGCGGTATACTGCGGTATACCGTCGGTATACCGGGCTAAAGACAGAAGGTTTCTGGTACAAAAACTGGCATACTGGCGGTATACTGCGGCATACCGACGGTATACCATTTTTCCAAACAGCAACAAAATCCAGATTTTCGGTAAAACCCGTTTCGGCCATAAAAACTTCATTTTAAATCGAAATTCGGACTTTCAAAAGTCAAAATTGAATAGAATTGAATTTCCAACAACATGGAAGTATTAGTTTTCACAAATTAAAATATTTGATAGATCAAAACCTCAAAATACTCAAAAATTATATCTAAAAACTCAGATCTATGCCATATTGTCGATCAAAACCAAAAGTGCTATACATTAAACTTGTTAACAATTTAGAGGAGCATATTATAGAACAATAAAACTTTAATTTCTATGGAAAACAAAAATAAAGTATGGTCATGTCACTTTTGAGCAAGATGTACTTGCCTAGGTTTTAGCAACCGAGCCTAATCTTCTACTCCACCACCTAGAGGGGTTCCGAAACCACACTCTAGGCCTCAAGGCCAAGCTTTCCTAGGCTTGAGGAAGAAGGAAGAGGAAAAGGAGAAAGAAAAGAAAAGAGAGGAGAGAGAAACTCATAGGATATATATAGAGAGGGTGAATTAATCATGACCGTCGGATCATGATCCGAGTCAAAATCTAGATCAATCCTAGCCATAGAAAGAAAACCAATTGTCCATTGGATAAAAGAATGCATCTACACTATTCACGAAAATATCTAAACACTATTCATCAAAATATCCAAAACACTATTCATAAAAATATCGGAAACACTATTCACGAAAATATCTGAAATCGAAAATATCTAAAATGTGGAAAATCTATCCGAACGGCATGCCGTCGGTGTACTCCGGTACACCGTTGGTATACCGGCCAAAGAGAAAATCTATAATTTGGGAAAATTTTAAAGCGTTCCGAAAATCGAGAAATACAAAATATAATACAAAATACGTATCCGTATATAAATACCGATACTGTGAGACGAGTCTCACAGTCTCGAAGCCATATTGCTTGCTTTGGTCAAGTCTGTAGACGAGATTAAAGCGGCCCTTCCAACTCTGCAAGGAGGGACACCTAGCCAAACAAGCACGGGTCCCACGGTCAATGCGGACTCGAATTCGGCGGTACCAAACCCGGGCAACAATCCTCTGGAAACAACGACCCCCACTGCCGTAGACGAAGCACGCGAAGCGAGAAGAGAGGTCCAAGAGCTCCGAGCCATGTTCCACGCTCGAGAAAACTCTCAAGACCTCAGAGTACGGCAACCGTACCCTGCTGCATGGAGGGATGTTCCATTCCCACCAAGATATAAGTCATTCAATATCAATCCTTATGATGGCAAGACCTCGGCAAGTCGGTACATCACTTACTTCGAGGTCACCACCGACCATCTGCCCCATGACGATGCCATTCTCACACGATTATTCATCGGGGCATTGGAAGGAGTCGCCTTCGATTGGTATCGTAACCTGCCAGACAACTGCATCCACTCCTTCGTCGGCTTCAAGCGCACATTCTTGGAGAGATTCTACGAAGTAGGACAGGACATCACCATGTCCACCCTCATGGACGTCGTCTAAGGGGAGAAAGAGCTGACAAGGAACTACATCGAGCGGTTCCGCCAAACCGCCATGAAGCTGCCCTCTGGAAATCCAGATTCCTCCCTGATTGAAATTTGCCAAAAGAGACTCCTCCCAACAATCAGTCTCTGGATGGGGAAAGCCAATTCAAGGACTGGAAGACGTTCATCATCAGCGCCACAAGCGCCGAAGAATGACTGAAGAAGGCTCGCCAACTGGGATTGCACATCTCGGACGGAGAGAACAAGGGCAAGCGTCCTAACAATGATAATGGGGGTAGCCCCTCCAACAATCGGGACAGCAGAGGAAAGCAGGCTATGGTGACCGACACGGCACAGAAACCTGAGCCAAAGCCGGCAGACAAACAATGGCCGCAAATCACTTACTCCTTCGAAGACGGTCACGTCAAGCCCATCTTGGACATGCTCATGCAAGGGGACAGAATTCAGCTTCCTTCACCAAGACGGGAACCACGGCCGACAGAGATGGAGAACCCAAAGTACTGCCATTATCATCGCTACGTCCATCATGCTACACACGACTGCTACCAGCTGAAATGGTACCTCAAAAACCTCATCGATTCGAACGCTTTGGCCATCGATTTCGAAGAGGTGACGGTGGCAGCCAATATGGTGTCGGTACAATTCGGCAGCTTCCCTCTGTCGGAAACTCAAGACGGGGTGGTCCCCATCCCTCTGGAGACAATGGAGATTACTAATCTTCTACCTCCCCGAGATCAGGCTGCTGGTTTGGTACCTCTCACCACATCACGAGGGAAGGTCATGTGGATCCATCCAGACTTGGTATCGGAAGTGACTGGGCCCATATCGTCTTCTATCTGCAAGAAAAAGAATGGAAAAATCAGATCCTGCCGCACAATCTCGACAGACATAGAAGAAGCTACAGCCGTCGTCACGCGGTCTGGGGTGCAATCCCAACCTGTGGTTGACAATCCAGCGGAAGATCATCAACCCACTACAACTGATGTTCCGGGGCCGGCTCAGCCTTCGACGACCAACAAGCCTAGGCCGAGGGAGACTCGCTTCGACAAATCACTCCGAAAAGAGGCAGCCCAAGGGCCGGAGAGGCCCTACAACTTCGACATCTTGGCACAATTGGCCAACACACCGGCCAAGTTGTCATTATACGTGCTCCTGAGACTCTCCAAGGATGTTCGTGCGGCTTTGAGCGATGCACTCCAAAACGCCGACGAATACCTGGCTCAAGTTAACCTCACGTGAGAAAACCTACCTGCAGATCTCCAAGACAGTGCCTGGACAGGAGCAATGCCCAACATCGTCTTAACTCCACAGGACATGCTCATCAAAACTAATCTGCACGATCGCCCACTATACTACACTGGATACATCGGCGACGTAAAGGTGGATCGGATGCACATTGATCCTGGCTCTTCCATAAGCATTATCCCGAAGGGTCTGCTACATCATCTCCGCATCCCAATGCATCGTCTGACGCCTACAAGCACCGCCATCAGCGGTTTCAATTCGGGCAGGAGCTACCCTATTGGAAAGATTCCTCTGAAGTGTCAAATTGGTGACCTCCAATCCGAAGTCACCTGCTACGTCATAGATGCAGACACTTCTTACAACATCCTCTTGGGGCGCCCGTGGATACACGATTATATGATCCTACCTTCCACGCTGCACCAGTGCTTCAAATATGTCGACAAATACGGCTTCGTGAGGACGAAATTTGCTGATATCGATCCCTTCAAAGGGGTCGAATCTTACTACTCAGACTCCTGCCTGTACGAAAAGTAGAAGAAGCATCTTGGTGAAGGAGATGTACAAGCTAGTACCGAGACAGCCACAGGATCAGAAGAGCCACTGACGATCCACCTCCAAGCTCGCAAACCGGGCAAGTCTGCACCCCTTACCGCCGCTTTGCGTAAGGACGCAATCAGCCTCTCGGCACAAGAAGAGCAGATGATAATCCGGCTGCCAAGGTCTGGCCAAGTGCCACGATCCACAACGGGGCCACTAATAATCAGACTGCCGAGAGTCGGTCAGCCCCAAACGGAGAAGCTCAATCCCTCCGACAAGCCACTGACGATACGCCTTTCCAAGAAGGGTCGTCACCCCGATGAAAGGTCTGACACTTCTAGCGAACCAGCCACTCCCCGTCCCACAGCGAGTACCAAACTAGGGGTCGTTAGTCTGCCAACAACTCCACGCTCGGCACCATCAGCTGAACCGCTGACGATCAAGCTCCCCAGGTCATCCTCTCAGTCTTCATTCATACAGGGGGTAGTCGAAGAGGAGCCGGAGTTGGCCAAGTATGTTGCTGCCCACACTGATATTCCCTCCGCAGATGATGTAATCCCTCTAGAAAAGATACCTTACTTCATCAATACAGGGTTATCTTTAAACTACCTCGAGCTTAATAAGCTTTGTATAATGTACGCTATGGAACACGGTATAGGCACTCACCTACACACGCAGGTGACAAATGTCTACACCACAATCTAGCTTACTCCAGCAGAAGATGCTCACCGAATAATCGAGGGAGAGGACCATCCAATCATCTTCGGCCGGAAGGACGATCCGTATCCCTTCACCATAGAAGAAGTCGACCTTGGATCGGATGCCGGGAGGCTATCTCTGTTTCTTTATAGCCCCCAATCTAAATATCTCATGTAGAAACAGGGGTATGACCTGGAAACGACACCGGGTTTGAACTACGGTACTGGACGATGATTACCTTTGAAGCCACCGGTCCCGGCTGGCAAACCACGAGACTACTATAGCAAGACTCGATGTGGTTTAGGGTATGTAACGCCCACGATGACCCCTGAGAGTCCAGATGAAGAATGCGACTGGCATTCACGTTCGACCGGGTCACCAACTTCTGACTCGGATACCAGCATCGAAGACGTATTCAGACAAGTCCTGTCAGTCAACATGGCATTTGCTGACGCTTATGAAGAAGATGAAGACATTCCGAAAATTCTCGAGCTAGAGCCGTGGGCCCAATAGCTAGATGAACAATGGGAAAAGCGTTTCGAGCAAAGAGAACCTCCCACTGAGGACGAGATCATACAAGTTAATCTTGGTGATGAAGCCTCCCCGAAACCAATCTTCATCAGCCAGAGTCTGACAGATGAAGAGCAAGAGTCGCTGTTCTAACTCGTCAAAGAGTATATCGATGTGTTCGCCTGGAGCTATGAAGATATGCCAGGATTGGACCCCGAGATCGCACTCCACAAACTCAATATTCGTCCGGATGTAAAACCTGTCAAGCAACAGCAACGACGGTTTCGCCCCGATGTCATGAATGCTATTGAAGTCGAGGTCAACAAACTGATAGCCAGCGGCTTCATTCGTGAAGAGCAGCATCCAGACTGGGTAGCCAACATCGTACCAGTTCTCAAGAAGAACGGGAAGATCTGAATATACATTGACTTCCGGAATCTGAATGAGGCCTGCCATAAAGATGAATTCCCTCTCCCTATCATAGATATCATGATCGACAACACCTGCGGCTTCGAACGTATGTCCTTCAGGGATGGCTTCTCAGGATACAACCAGATCAAGATGTTCCCTGACGACGAGAAACATACATCATTCCGAACACCAATTGGTACATATTGCTACACCATTATGCCTTTCGATTTAAGAAATGCTGGCACCACTTACCCGAGAGCAATGAGCATCATCTTTAGAGACCACTTGCGCAAGACAGTGGAGTGCTACGTCGACGACATCGCCATCAAAAGCCGTTCGAAGGAAGATCATCTGCAAGATCTCAGGACAGTGTTCGACCTAATGCGAGCACACAACTTAAAGATGAACCCTACGAAATCATTCTTGGGTGTCTCCGGCAGGAAATTCTTGGGTTTCATCATCACTTCTCAGGGCATTCACATCGACCCCGAGAAAACAAAGGCAATCATGGGGATGGGTCCCCCGAGAAATCTCCGCGAACTCCGAGGCCTCCATGGCAGGCTAGCTTACATCAGGAGATTCATCTCTAATCTCTCCGGACGATGTCAACCATTCACCCATCTCATGAAGAAGGGAGTCTCTTTCGTATGGGATGAGGAATGCCAGCGCGCTTTCGACAGCATCAAAGAATATTTGTCAAACCCTCCAGTCCTGGTAGCTCCCGTTGCTGGAAAGCCATTCCTGCTCTATGTGCGAGCTATGGAACATTCTCTTGGTGCCCTATTGGCACAGAACAATGATGCGGGCCACGAACAAGCTATATACTACCTCAGTCGGAAGATGATTGGGCCTGAATACCGATACACGGCCGTAGAGAAGGAATGCCTCGCTCTCGTGTTCGCAATCCAGAAGACGCGACACTACGTCACGGGACAAACCATCCACGTGATATCGCGGATCAACCCCCTCAGGGTCCTCATGACCAAACCTGGGGCACTCAGCTCTCGCCTTGCTACCTGGGCGATATTACTATCACCATACCACATGATCTTCGTCCCGTAAAAGGCTGTTAAAGGCCAGGCTCTGGCAGACTTTCTAGCAGCCCATCCAGGTTCAGAGACGACTAGGGTATATGAAGAAATACCGGACGAAGTCACCAGTTCAAATACAGTCTCCCATGATGCCATCTGGCGAATGTTCTTCGACGGTACTTCATGAACTGGACCCAAAGGCAACATCGTCGCTGAAGTTGGAGTGGTGCTGATTTCTCCCTCCGACTTGGTGATCAATCGGGCCTACTCACTCACAGAGCCCTGTTCGAATAATGTGGCCGAATACAATGCCTTGGTCATTGGCCTCCGGCTTGCGAAGGAGCTGGTGGTAGAGTATCTTGAAGCATACGGCGACTCACAGTTAATAGTCAATCAGATTCGTGGGGCGTACGAGGTCCGCCACGAAGACATGATCCCGTATCATCGAATAGCAATCGACATCATCTCGTCTCTGGAAGGATTCTTCATAGAACATGTTTCCAGGCTCCAGAACATTGAGGCTGATGCACTACCTGGTTTGGCCGCTTCCCTAGCTGTCCCAAATTACGCTCGTTATCAGGTCGACATAATAGGCCGTGAACTGATCTGTCCTAAGGATGACATTCGATGCATTGAAAGCTACTCTGCTTTTTCAGTCGACGAAGCACCAGACTGGAGACAGCCATTCATCGACTTTGTAGTATACGACATCCTGCCAGAGAATCTGAAGGAAGCTACTTCTATCAGAAGACGTTCTCTCAGATTTTTCTATGATACGGAGACGAAAATGCTGTATCGCCGATCCTATGATGGATTATTGCTTCGGTGTCTATCAAATACGGAAGCCAAAGAGGCCGTACGCGAGGCCCATGATGGTGTCTGCGGAGCCCATCAACCTGGCCCGAAACTGCAAGACCGCCTTCGCCGAATGGGCTATTACTGGCCCACGATGGTTGCAGACGCAATAGATTATGCACGAAAGTACAAAGCCTGCCAAATTCATGCCGACTTCATCCACCAGCCATCTGAATTCCTACATCCGACTGTGGCCTCTTGGCCATTCGAAGCATGGGGTATGGACATCGTCGGCCCAATTACCCCACCTTCGTCCAGAGGACATCGATTCTTACTCGCAATCACCGATTACTTCTCCAAATGGGCAGAAGCCATCCCATTGGCAGAGGTGAAAACATCAAACGTGATCAGCTTCCTTAAGCATCATGTCATCTACCGGTTTGGACTGCCCCGAAGGATCATTCATGACAATGGGCCACAGTTCGCAAGCCACGTATTTTATCGGTTCTGTGACAAGCACCAAATTCAGAATATTGCTTCGACATCCTACAACCCAGCAGCCAACGGGTTAGCAGAAGCATTCAAAAAAACCATAATCAAGCTACTCAAGAAATTCGTGTCCTCTAACAAGCGCGACTGGAACGAGAAGATCGGCGAATGCTTATGGGCGTCTCGCACCACAGTTCGAACAGCCACCGGGAATACACCATTTTTCTTGGTGTACGCGAGTGAGGCAGTTCTCCCATTAGAGACTCAAACCCCCTCACTCCGCGTCGCCCTCACACATCAGCTGACGACAGACGAAAACCACCATCGCCGACTACAGGAATTAGAGGCCCTAGACGAGAAACGTCTGTTAGCTCAACAGCGAATCGAACTATATCAGGCCAGAATCTCCGGAGCTTTCAACAAGAAGGTCAAGGTCAGAACATTCCAAGTAGGCGATCTCGTTCTGGCGGTTCGGAGGCCGATGGTTATGACGCATAAAACCGTCAGTAAATTCCAACCAAAATAGGAAGGCCCGTTCATCATCGAAGCTGTCTTCTCCAACGGCGCCTACCGCCTCACAAAACAAAATGGAGACTTGCTCATGTTGCCCATCAACGGCAAGTTCCTGAAGAAGTATTATGTCTGAAGCAAAATCCTCGAGACATCTCAGAGTGTCGAGTTATGTACCTCTCCGTACCACTGAACTTATATTCTGGTTCCATACATAGAGTCATGTACCCGCTGGTACCTCTGAACTCATTTCCATATTCTACAATCATTCGAGTCACGTGCCCGCTGGTACCTCTGAACTCATCCTCACATTTCCAGATCAACGAGTCATGTACCCGCTCGTACCGCTGAACTCACTCTCACCACTCTCTAGATTCCCGAGTCATGTACCCTCTCGTGCCGCTGAACTCACATCCACAACATCCAAGATTATCGAGTCATGTGCCCGCTGGTACCACTGAACTCACACTTTCACAATATTGAGTCATGTACCCGCTGGTGCCCCTGAACTCACATCCCGGTCACTCTTTCAGATAGTAAGTCATATATGATCATACATCTGAACTTTCTTCCTATAAGAGATCCTCCCTCATGATCCACTACCCGCACTCCCAGTACACAAAAAAGGGTAACGGGTCCACAAACTTCCAAAATGACCATGTCGATGCTACCTCTGAGTCGTTTCACTTCTGCCAAAAACAAATCACCCCCTACATAAAACTTCCATGTCCTCATTACCTCTGAGTCATTTTATGTGCCCCCTCTTCCTTGAGCCCACTCCTACTATGTCCTCATTACCTCTGTGTGGGAAGGCTCCGTAGAAGAAACCTTCATACTTGCCATATCCTCATTACCTCTGAGCAGGTACGTCGGTTCCCCTTCAACCTATTATCTGTACCCGCAACCGGAGTACGACAAGGATAATAGGTCCACAAATGTCCTCTGTTGACCACAAATGTCCTCTGTTGACCACAAATATCCTCTGTTGACCACAAATGTCCTCTGTTGACCACAAATGTCCTCTGTTGACCACCAATGTCTTCTGTTGACCACAAATGTCCTCTGATGACCACAAATGTCCTCAGTCGACCACAGATGCTGAACTGGGTCTCCAGTACACACCCATCCCTTCCCTATCATGCCTGGGAGCCCAGTTGCTCCCTGGCATTCTCCCGAATACCAAAAACTTCTATAGCTGTCTTATTGCGAAGTTGTTCTAGGTATTCCTCTCCAAAACTTGTTACTCGTACCTAAAACCAAGGTACGCCCTGGGTAACAGGTCCACAAATAATCCCCCAGCGGGTCTAATTCCACAAACATCACAAGTACAGGAAAGAGAAGATGAGTTGAAACATGCTCATTTATTCAAAATTCAAAGTGCTACATCATTTGGGATCACACCCCTTACAAAATAAAAAAAAAGCAAGAGAAAATAGAAGACTGATCACTACTCCGGGGCACATAACGCCATGAGACGGTCCGTCAGCAAGGCTACCGATCGCTCAAGCCTCTGTTTAGCTCGATGCTCCGTCTCTTGGCTCAGCACCGTCGCGTCCTCCAGATGAGCATGAGCTTGCCAGTTGTCCTCGAATTTCTTGAAAGACCGCTCCAGGTTAATAGAAGATCGGGAAACCCTCTCGGCCTCCCGTGCGATTGACTCCTGTTCCGCACGAGCAGCCCCCAGCTCTAACTCTAAGAAGGCCAACTCCCTCTGAAGTGCGAGAATCCGCTCCTTCGTGTCAGCTATTCCACGAGAAGCAGACTCTTCCCGAGCCCTACAAGCTTGACTTCGACGACCCAACCTATCATACGAAGCGAAAAGCTTGTCAAGGTCCCCCTTTACAACTGGCCCGACAGTATCTCGAGCAAGCTTTATCCTATCCAGAGCAGCAATAAGGAAGTCCCGCTCCCGTTCAATCGCAGCAGGCAAGCCAGCCTGTCGTATCGCCAGCAATTGGGTCACGAGCTGATCAGCCTCTGCCAACTTGGGCTCCAGGAGCGCAGCCAACCCCACCCCGCCAGGAAGAGCCTTCAAAGTTTCAATCTGACCCCGAGCGCCCCGCAGAGATAGAGAAAATGGGATCCCCCGTCATACAGAAGCATCTACGCCCCTCTTTAAGTGGCGATAGAAGCTGTCGACCACATCCTGCGACACCTCGTCCAGAGCCTCCGAAGAAACCGGCGTCAACGGGAGTGTAGCTGGCAACACTGAAGAAGACGTAACAGAATCTGCCGCTCCTGCCATAAGGGAAACAAACACCGGGATGAAGGACGCATGAACAGCGGCCAACTCCTCTTCAGCAGCCTACAAAACATGAATGCTCGGCAGGGTCGAGAAGTCAATCTCCGAAGCCGTATAAGCAGCAGAGGATAAGGCGGAGACCATCGCCAGCTCCACTCCCATCTGCCCGGAGCTGGCGTGAGGCCCTCCGACATGAGTCGTTGAAGGAGAGGAAACACTCCTTTTCCCCAGATCACGGCAGACCGAGCCTTCCCCAAGAACATCCGCTGTGGGAAGTAAAGGGTCAGGACATGTAGGGCCAAGACAACCATGAATCGATTTGACCTAGAGGATATGTTGATAGAGCAAATAAGCCCCCTCACTAGTCAATATTTGGCTTATCTTACCAGCAGAAGAATGTGGAGGCTGAGGTTCGCCTACGGCCACCACAACCTCTCTACCAGCGGCCTCCGAGTCGAATATAATAGACTCCTCCGCCCCGGCACCCTCTGGAGGGGATGCGACGAGATCGGCGTCGCCTTGCTGAAACTCAGCAATCTCGGGGACAGGCCCGAGGAAACCTTCGTCACCCCAGGCCGAGGCCTCAGCAACTTGGGAGTCCTCATCCGTCGCTGAGAGAGCCCCCGCAGAAAGGACCGCGGCACACATGTTACTAATCAAAGTAGCAAGGGCCGGATCAACTCCAGGGGTAGCAGACGGTTCAGGAGAGCCTGGTTCATCAGACGCCTACAAAAAAATTGATTAGGTCATATCTCCAAGAAAAAGAAAGCCACAACAAGTTGATAGCTCCAATATAGTGTAACCTCCGGAGCACCGTCAGCATCCTCACCCCTCTCGGTAATAAGAAACCCACGAGACCTGACGGCAGCTCTTTTCACAAAAAAGGTCGTTCTACCGTCAGAAGACTCATGTCTGACTCGTTTGCGTGAGGGACCAGGCACAGCGGGAGGCTGTCCTTCCCTCACTACTTCTTCTTGTGTAGCAAGCGGCGGATCCTCCGCCAGTTCGTCTGGTGTGGCAAGCGGTTGATCTGATACTTTTTCACCCCCAAAAGAAAGAGAGTCTTTGCTATCATGATAATCATCCTCCTCAGCCGCCTCAGAAGGTTCTGATTTAGGGAGGGGAGTCTGGAGTGCTAGTTGCTTTCTAGCCTTAGCCCCCTTGGGCTTTTCCTCTAAACCGGTACCCACGATGAAACTGTTACTCGGATCGAAATTTACAGGAGGCTTGTTCGCCATAACATGATACAAGGCAGCTACGTATAAAATTTCCATCGGCGGCTTAGTATCAGGGACCGAGAAGCTGGCCCGAGTATGATAAGCGTCATAATAACTCCACGCCCTGACACTATCAAGAACGCTACCTTCAAAGCCCAAACAAGGGCTAGGACAGTCAAGGAATAACTGGCTATAGCCAAATTGGCGGAAAAACCTACTAGGCAGGTAGGGCTCCAAGTACACATTATCGCGGTTACGATAAACCAGATGCGTGGGGCGAATGTTGCGCAACCAGGTGAGCATCTTCGGAGACAGAAAGTGAAGAGGTCCGGTACCATCAAGGTGTATATCCCTCACTTCCTCATTGGAAAAATGAGGAACATACACGAAAAAGTCACACCCATCCACCCTCGCCAGCGCCCTCCAACAAGCTGGCATAATACTGTATTCCCAAGGTTGGTGATGGCATTAGAAAAGGGAAGCGTCTTCGTCTGTAGCATCTTCCGCTGTTCCAGATCCCATCAAAGACTTGTAGTGCATCAACAACCACCCCATCAAATAGTGGAAAGGTAGCTCTATGCGCTCAAAGTCCAGCATCTTCTTGCGGGCAATAACCTTGGACGAGAATGTTCGAAGACCATGGTGTATGCTACACACCATAGCCGGGAGAAGAGCCAGTCTAACTCCGAATACCAGCTTAACGGCAAGAAGAATGAAGTGGCGGCTGATCCTCTCATTAGATCCTGCCCCCCTCCCCGAGACTATGCAATTCCGTAGCCATATCATCAAAAATCCAGCCAGGAGCACTTTCTCAGACATCTGCCTGGTACCGTAGTAAAAATAGCTAAGAGAGTCAGCTTGACTCCCGAATATGTCGCTATTAGACCGCGACTTCTTGACGTTCAACATGAGGTCTTTTATCTCTCCCTGGGTTTGAGGGGTTCGAGGAATAATCTTGCAACAATGGTCAACTTTAAAGAGATAATTGACCCAGGATGTGGTGTGGGGAACGTTCCCTTCTAAGCTATCCTCCTTTTTTATAGCCATCTGGTGACAAGCACTATGATGGCATAGCAACTCCTCGTACACCGCAACAAAACCTGGGAGTCATCGGTTCAGGTCCTCGAGCTTCTCGTTCGACGGGGTGTACACCTCGAAAGGCTCGTTTCCGCACGGAAGCTTGGAGACAGTATACATCTCGTGGAGAGCAAGCCCCAACTCCCCTCCGGGTGCGAAGAATATCCCCGTTTGTCGGTTATATATCTCCAGGAGCGCCACGAACAATGGCTTATTGATAGGAAGCCCGTGACAGGTGCCCCGGATGGCATGATAGAGTCCCACCTCCTGCAGGAATGTCCCGTAGGTCTGTAGAACCCAAGTAGTCAAGTGGGCCCACGTAGAAGTGGGGTTTATCCAGTTCAGCAATGCCAGTCTGCCAACGGGATAAGATTTCTTGCGAGCAAGCCGATTCAGGAATGTATCAGCTTGAGTGAATGTGAAGTTGGGACCATATACGTTCATAAAAGTACCTGGGGCCAGTCCCATCATGTACCGGAGGACGGAATCCTTACCCGTGTACGCTGACCTAATGTTCGGGTTATAATAGATGTCGCCCATCAACATCCCTGATTGGGTAGGAGTTAAGTTACATACCATCTTCCTATCCAACAATACCATATTGAACCACGACAGAGGATAATGATGCTCCATGAGAGGAATATGGATCGCCATCCCATCCAAAGTAAAATCCCAGTTCTCAGAGATCTCTAATAATCAGGGATTCTTTTTGATCAAAGCATCTCCGAAGAGGAATGAGGGCTTCAGGTATGATCCATCCAACTTCCCAGAATTCATCATGGCACGGAGATAATAGAGGGTCTGATTCTCGATGGCGTTCAACCTCCCCGAAGGCTCATTAGTAGGAAATTGATTCAGCACGTACTTAACTAAGTCATCAAGACGCACGCCCAAGGCAAACTGATTCGAGCCCACTAGGAGTTCTCCCGCATGATTTACTGGCAGATTCACTAAAGAAAAGACGAAAGAAATAAGATTAAAAGATAGTCAAAAACAAAGGAGCGTTTGAAAGATCACTTGAGTCTATGCGGCTCGGGTCGTCACAGCCTTATGCGGCTCAGAACCAGATGAGTCCATGCGTCCTGTTCATCATAGCCTTATGCGGCTCCGAGTCAGACGAGTCCATACAGATCAAGTTCAGATGAGCTTATGAAGCTTCTGCGGTTTGGGTTCAGAAGAGCCTATACGGTTCAAGGATTCACATGGACTCAACAGACAAATCTAGGCTCCGATGCGGCTCGAATTCAGGTGAGACTATACAGTTTAAAGTCCACGCAGACTCATGCGGCCCTGAACAGACAGACTCATGCGGCTACAAGCAGATGAGCTTATGCGGTTCAAAAGTGAACTACGCTCATGCGGCTCAAACCAAAAATATATATGCAGTTCAGATCGAGTATGACAAGCCCATGCGGCCCCCCTTGGCGAAGTGCTTATACGGTCATATCGAAGAACCTTGTACATGCGGCTTGTGCATAAATTATACAGCAGAGCCATGGTACTTAAGGTTCTAAAGCAATTCCCTTACCAGCAATCGGTGGATGAACGTCGGGATGAACAGAGTGAACAGCGGCCGGTGGAGGAGTGGCCACGTTCGTCGCCACAGTCGCTGCAGAAGCGACTGCCTTGCCCTTCGCAGCCTTTGTTGCAGCAGCCTTCTTGGGAGCCATGGGTGCTTGGGAGAGGAAGGAGTTTGAAAGATCGAAAAGAGAAAAGAAGACTCCCCAGAACGAAAGTGTTCCTATTTATAGACAAGGAAAGAACGCCTCGATCCGCGTGCAATATGATAACCGACTCTTCGTTCACCGAGGCAAAAATGACTGAATAATAGCCTGACTCTTGGGATCCTGGCCCAAAAAGCGGCTCCTAAGATCTGACAGCAAATCAAGAGCATTAAATGCAGAAGATTTACAAAAGATTTGCACACGTGGCAGGAACACGTGG
Organism: Iris pallida; assembly: GCA_029216955.1. Classification (NCBI taxonomy): domain Eukaryota; kingdom Viridiplantae; phylum Streptophyta; class Magnoliopsida; order Asparagales; family Iridaceae; genus Iris; species Iris pallida. The sequence continues at coordinate 23,253,342 of JANAVB010005796.1, forward strand.
CAAGGAGCTCATGCGGCTAAACAGCCCATGCGGCTCAGAGAGTTATGCGGCTGAGGTAATCATGCGGCTGAAAAATTCTATGCAGCTAGGACAGAATATATCCATACAGCTCTCGCATAATCATGCTTCTTATTCAAAGTATTTCAATTTTGCAAATTGAAAACTTTGAAGGGGGTCTTGTAGAAGCATGAAAAAGAAGAGAAAAATGGTCCATGCGGCCAAAGAGCCTCATACGGCTCGGAGGGCCCATGCGACTCAAGAGTCCCATGCGGCTCAAACACATAGGCAGTTCGAGTAAACTCCCTGCGGCTCAGAGAGAGAGGCTACGTGGCATTCAAAATAGCTGTGCCCAACGTCTGGACGCATTTAATGCTTTGATGGCTAACAGCTGACAGATGACAGACCTGACATAAAGTTGTCATAAAGACTGACACAAAAAGCATAATTTTCCTAAGAAATGAGGAAAATCTTTACCAATACGGCGCTGTCTACCAAGCTTCGAGGCAGGTCCATGCGGCCAGACTAGACGAGTTCATGCGGCAAGTGCAGAGAAATCTATGCGGCTCAAACCATGAAGGTCCCCCATACGGCTCAGCCATGAAGAAACCCATGCGGCTCAGCCATGAAGGCTCTCATGTGGCTCGGCCATGAAGGCCCTCATGCGGCTCGGTCATGAACATATTCATGCGGCTCGGTCATGACAACCTTCATGCGGTTCGAGTATAGAGACTATTCATGCGGCTCGGTCATAAAATCTTTCATGCGGCTCGGTCATGACAACCTTCATGCGGCCCAAATATGAACACTCCACATGCAGCTCAATAATGATGACAGGACACGTGTCCTAAAGATAATCAAATTTTGGGTCAGATCCCAATAATTTGGGACACGTGGCAAGAGAATGAATTAAATTGATTCATTTGGATTTGCGGACATCAGCAAATCATCATGATGGAGATTTATTGCAATCAACATTTATTATTGATGGGATTTGACATAATCCACATTAATGGTCCAGATCCTTCACACTCAAGACTAATGGCCCAGATTGATCAATCACCAGGCCGCCGCCACTTTAAGAATAGATAATCATCCAAACCCTAATGATGCCCCCCACTATTATAAATAGCAGGGTGCCATTCCCTTGTAAAAGAGACGCACATATAGAGAGACGCTCCCCCAATAATCAGAGAGAAAAAATACACAGAGATCAATCCAGAGCGAGAGAAGCCGGAAGAGCAATACGAAGAGAGCAAGAAGAGCATTTCTTCGTCAACGCCAAGCATCTCGTTACAGGAGCCAAGGCTACGTCCGATCGTCCAAGGAGTAAGGCAGAGCTGCCGTCGCTTTTCCGAGCCTCTACCGTCACCCCCCAGAATCAAAAATAAATAATTGTACTTAGATTACTGTACCTAGGTTTTCGTCCCTAGGCTTTCTTTGTACAAGCGAGTTTGTAACATGAAGTAAAAATCCAGTCCTCCCATAAAAATGTTCTGATCTTTTATATTTCATGGCAAACAGATGATTCATTCATTCACTTATTTATTCATTTTTTCATTCATACATTATGCAACTCTCCGTACGGAAGTCGCCTTGGCGATCCATGAGTCTCGAAGTCTTTTAATGTTGCTATACTCTACTCGGAACGACTATGTCGATAGTCTTCCATTTCATTGTTGTAAACTATTCATTGTTTTATTGTTGAACGTATAAGGGACTTGAACATAAGCTTGTGCCTTAGCACGAACGTGGAGCATGGTGCGAGAGTTCTCACATTTTTCATATTCTTTTCCATATTCTATACAAGCATACAAGATGGGATTATTTCCTTAGCTAGGTTTGTTGAGTCATTTATTAGCATGCGCGGTGTTATCGCCTAGCGATTCTAGCATTAGTGTCCGTATTATTATGTGTCTAGGCTAAGCAAAGACGGGTTCATCGGAGCCACCCACCTTAGCGATGTTCGCATCGGTCGAACGATACTCCGAGCGCGCCTTTGAAAGTCTAAGTCAGGATTCATCTTTGATGGGCCAATATAAGTCTTACATTGATTCTTCATAAGGTCGATGCCAACTCTTCGGGTCAACGGCTCGTTTGAGTCATTGCACTTACCGTTTGAATCGGCGTTCCGCTAGGGCGGAGCGGGTCATTACATAATATACCACTCAAAATAAGTCTCGTCCTCGAGACTTCCTGAGTGCAGGTCATCCTACCGTTCCCTAACTCATGTCGTGTGCGTATCTTATACAATCCCAACCGAATGACTTTATCGCTTGATGGCACTGATCTACACTCTATACCTTTCCAAGTTTTGTGTCGCATACGTTTGGCCGATTTTATTGAATGATTTTTCGCTCATTTTAGCGTTGATGGTACTTATTCAATTGTCGTGTTTCTTCGACTTGGTTGCTATTTCTTCGTGTCATAGGACTGAAATGGTCGCACGAGGTGTGTTGTAATTTATCTAACTCGAAAGTCGTAAGCTGAGGCAAACTCACTTTCGTTTATTCGCATCTCAACACCCACTTGCAGCTACATTAGAGTTCATTATATCACTGAATGGGGATTGTGCACATATTCAAGGCGTCCTCCGAATACGTATATTTCAACTAAGCTTAGCGATTAGCGAAGTCGGACAAGCTACTCGTGATAGTTTTGATTTGCCGATCGTTTCACTAACTTCAATTTAAAACCGAACTCGCTTGCATCTCACTATCATTTATCTTGGTCCTCGAGATGATCCGAATCGTTTCTCAAGCGTTCTTGTCTACGAAGTCAATACGATTTCTTCTTCTTAGCGGAGTCGACCAAGTCTTAAGTACTTTCCGTCCGATTCAAGACCAAGTATTGCACAATCATCGAGTACGACTTTCTATCAATGATTCAATTCGTTATCCCAACTTTACTTGCGCATCATCCATTCCTATCATTCACTTTGTTTTGGGCCAATCTCGTCGTCGTTCACGCACACTCCCTGTTCCTCATCCTACTCTAAGTCTTGCTGCCCCAAGTCTATCGTCTATCGAGATGATACTGTAAGGTCAATCGTACAAGTTCAATCACTCGGCATAGGGTCGTCCGCCTATCTGCTAGGTCATCTCATAGGGTCATAGTTACAAGTCAAGTCCATGGCTTATCGTGCAAGGCCGCTGCAAGAAGCTCGCCCCAAATCCTATGGTCAAACCATTTGTTCGTTTGTACGGGAGTTTCTACCCAAGTTCGTTTCGCTCAAATTTCTAAACATCAAGCAGCGTTTACCCTATTCGCATCAACATATTCTCCGCTCTAGGTTCGAGCTCGTTTACGAAAGTCATCCTACGATTGGTTGTCCTCAACCAAATCCTTGACATGTCAATATCGTGCGTCCGCAATAACAATTATCGTAGTCTATCTCTTCAAGTATGTTTGATACAATCCACCTATCCATCCTATCCAATTCACGTAGTCGATCACAAGGTCGTCTAGTCTTGTAATATCTCGCGTCCCGATCTTACACAAGTCTAATTATCCACGACGGACATGAATCACCATGTTAACATTCTCGTAGAATAATCATCCTCAACGGGACGTAACTCTTGCGTTGAGTCTAGACTTACTCATTTTTGATACGCGGATTGGGTCTACTCAATCCTTAAGTTTTTTTTATTCTTCAATCGCAAGTCCTAACAATCCTCGAATTTGCCATCGCTTCAAACAACAAGTCGAAGCAATCAAAATTGCCATGTCATGATATTCTAAGTTCGATCATTCCTACCGGACATGAATTACCATGCCAACGCTCACGCGGAGCGATCGTCCCAAATCCAACGTGATGCATGTGCGAGGCTGGAGTTGCGCTCGCGCAAGATAAGATTATTGTCGTTGGGGTTATCACAGAACCATCAAGTCACTTCTCTTCTTCATTCCAAACATATTTCCAACATAGCATCCTTCAAAACAATAACTTCTAACACGATCATCATTTATCGAATCGGAGTACCCCCGAGTTATCGTACATTGATCTTTGATACGCATCAATACCATCGATGATGTACATAACCTGACGATCTTCCTTTTGCAACGAATTTCGAGTCGTGCAACTTAATTTCCTCAATTCACATTGTCTCGCGCTAACTCTTCATTGAGCAACATCTATTCCAATTCTTTAGTCATTCTCGTATCTCCACTCAACATTTTCCATGCACGCTATCTTCCGATCGTGCTATCTTCGATCTCGTCTGAGTATTTCGTCTTAACTCAAGTTTTAATCCATTCGACTAATTTTAAAATCTCATGTACGATTCGCTACGTTTCCTCGACCAACACACCCATTTACTTTATCGTTTTGAATCTCCATTCAATCGTTTCGTAATTTGCACTACGCATTCTTGATTCGTCCGAACGATAACTCGTTTGAGACTCTCAAAGTCACAACCAACTAAGCGTTACTCGTTCTAAGGTTTTGTGTGATATCATCGCTTGCCGACGTATTCGTTCTATCCGTAAATCCTTTAGTGTCATGCCCCAGAACCAGAATACTGGAGAGCGGGGGAATGACTCAGCCAGCTACGTATTACGGGTAGATGAATATCGTATAATACGATCAATGCTGTCTAATAAGACGAGGGGGTGCATACTACATAAAAGTCTCACTATGGTCACTTCCCATCTATTGTCTCAATCATTCAAATAAGAAACAGAAATAGAGAACATTTAAGATAAAGCAATAAGGCGTCCCAAACGCTTAGTCAAAATGTTCTTGAGATCTGGCTTTACAAAACATAGCCAGATGATATAGCAACATATACACAATTGTTATCAGCTGCAGTCTGACTTAATTACAATTATGTAAAAGTAAGTGCAAGACTATCCGACTAACATGTCGGTGCCAAGCGACAAAATATAAAGTAATTAACAAAATGAGCGGGAAAGTAAGGAACCCACTCGAGTCCTCCTGCGATCATTCCTTTAGTATTGACCATCTTGGAGGTGCAAGTAAGCTAAGTCCTCGGGGACCGGCTCTAAATCTGGCCATGCAAAACCAGAGAGGTTAGACCTCTAACAGCAAGTACCGCAAGGAAGCACGATATGAGGAACTAAAACTAGTAATGAGAAATTATGATAAATAGATCTCTGCTTTCTACTGGGATTCATATAGTATCACGACACTTCGAACCAACCTCCCAACCAAACAAGGACAGAAGTTGGCACGTCATGTCCTGACATTCTGATCATCTCAGTTAGGTAACAAAGGAGATACAGTACACAAACAAATTAATTTAAACGGCGATTCAACTACTACGGCTTGCTACGGTGAGTTCCAAGTTATCCTGGAAATATACAAAAAGGATTCCTCAGTTCTTACTATGTACGAGCAAGGCTAGTCTACCCAATCAATCAATTGCGCCAATCATGAATTAGACGAGTCCCAGCGGGACGCCCGTCATCAATATACAATATACAATAGATAATATAACCAGATACCGCTCCCTGCCGGTATGGCAGATTTGCAGTATCTGTGGGGACCAGCCGGCCTGTCGGGCACTACTAGTCCCAAGAGGGCTGCCATGTAAGAACTCGAGAATCTATTCTCTCCATGCAATAATTATTTTATTTAACTTAATAGTCTCTACGTTAAGTGAAATCCTATGCCGTGGGTCATGGTCATTCAAATGAGTACTTTCGTACGGGGTACGATATGCACAACTCTACAACGATACCAGTGCGGTTAGGTTGCAGGTCTTACATAGCGTAATGCAACAATCAAAACTAACTACGGAGTAATCATGTCTTGACCATAAAGTACACATGCTGCTTTTGTAAAATAAATAAATAAATAAATAAATAAATAAATTGAAGCCTACATGTGCCTGTATGTCAATATTCGGGATCAGCCAGTCGATTACAATAGTTCATAATTAATATGAACGTGTCTCATTTATTCAATTCAATAAGACGACTAGCCGGTCTCTTAGTTCCAACTAGGAACGCATGATCAATTATTAGTCGAAGTAACAGTCGAGGTCACTTCGTGACAAGGCATGAAAGTCAAACTAGTATTAAGCATGGTCAAGTCTATAACTAGCATAAAATAGTTGGAAACATATTCTTGAAGCCAAGAAAAAGATCTACAACTTTCATGTTTGAGAGTTAGAAGAAATTCTATTCACAATTCAGTCAAAATAGGATATATAACAGTCAGAAACAACCAAAATATGCATTATGCGGCCTATTCTGCGACATGCATGCGGACCAACTGCGACATGCGGCTCATGCGGCATATGCGGCCCAACTGCGATACCATATGCGGCTCAACTGCGACATGCGACTCATGCGGCCCAACCGCGACATCTATGCGGCTCAACTGCGACATGCGGCTCATGCGGCCCAACCGCGACATCTATACGGCTCAACTGCGACATACGACTCATGCGGCCCAACCGCGACATCTATGCGGCTCAACTGCGACATGCGACTCATGCGGCCCAACCGTGACATCTATGCGGCTCAACTGCGACATGTGCCTCATGCGGCCCATTCGCGACATCTATGCGGCTCAACTGCGATATGTGCCTCATGCGGCCCATTCGTGTCATCTATGCGGCTCAACTGCGATATGTGCCTCATGCGGCCCATTCGCGACATCTATACGGCTCAACTGTGACATGTGCCTCATGCGGCCCATTCGCGACACCATATGCGGCTACTGCGACATGTGCCTCATGCTACAGATGAACATAGAAATGAACAAAAATACTTTTGGCCATAACTTCCACAAAATAAATCGAAATCTAACTTTTCAAAAGCCAAACTTTCGTAGAATTAAATTCTCTACAACATGGAACCACTTATTTTCGAAAACAACAGAGTTTGACAGATCAAAACCATAAAATCCATACGAAAACTAAAACTTAAAACTTAGATCTACACCCAACCATCCATGGAAATCAAGAACTTCAAGACCTAAACTTGTAGAGGAAGAGAAGATGAACAACATACACTAAAAATAAATAGGAATACATGAAATCCCTCATGGTGTGCAAGATGTACTTGCCTCTCACAGGTGGGTTATGGTTTGGTGGAGGAGTAAATGTGAATGAATGAAGAAAGAGAATGAAAGAAGAAGTTTTATATCAAGGTCAAGTGCATCTCCACCACCCATCCTACTCCATCAAATCCTAGCCACCCATTCCTTTCTATGTAAAGCCAAACCAAGTTGGCTCACCATGAACCGAAATGAATCAAGAGCCAAGAAAAAGCAGAAAATAAAATACAAAAAAATAATTAGCATGAAATTAAAAGAATTAAATATAAAATAAATGCATGACAGATACTAAATAAATTCGGGCAAGCGGTATACGTATAAAAATACGCATTCCGGGAACGTGGAGTGACATCTCTACCCACCTTAGATAAATTCCGTCCTCGGAATTTCAAATCCAAGCAGGATAGAAAAAACTGAGCTGATCTAGGTACAAGAAACTTGAGCAAGCAATCATTCTTCAATGTTTAACTAACAGATAACATATCTATATTAACAATCTACGATATCAAGTAGTTCTATCTATGAGGTGACAAGCATGAGGGGTTAAGGCAATCAAGGTACACGGGAAAAAATATACCTTATGAGTCAAACAGATGTGGATACCGCGATCGGATATCATCCTCACGTTCCCACGTTGACTCTCCTAATGAGTGATGACCCTAAGCAACCCGGACAAGGCTAATTGTTCGGTTCTTGAGTATCTTCTCTCTCCGGTCCAAAATGGACATCGGCTGCTCCTCGTAAGACAAGTTGGTACCAACAACCAACTCAAAATAATCAAGGATATGGTCGGGGTCCGATACATACCTTCGCAATTGAGATACATGAAATACGTCGTGCACCTCTCGTAACGAAGGTGGAAGGGATAAACGATAAGCAACATCGCCTACCCTATCAAGGATAACGAATGGTCCTACGTATCGCGGACTCAACTTCCCGCGAACGCCAAATCTAATGACCCCACGGGTAGGTGAGATCCGCAAGAACACGTGGTCCCCAACAGAAAACTCTAGCGGTCTACGATGCTGGTCCGCCCAATGACGATGATGGCCTTGTGCAACTCGAAGTCGCTCTCTAATTCCCTTGACCAATTCAACTGTCTGAACAATCATTTTCGGGCCTAACATCTTTCTCTCCCCGATATCATCCCAAGCTAGTGGCGATCTACACTTCTTACCATATAGAGCTTCGAATGGCGCCATCTGGATACTGGATTGATAACTGTTGTTGTATAAAAACTCAACTAAGTGCAGGTGGCTATCCCAAGATCCTCCAAAATCTAGGGTGCAAGCTCGTAACATATCTTATAAAGTCTGAATTGTTCTTTCTGATTGCCCGTCCGTCTGTGGATGGTAAGCCGTGCTAAATCTTAACTTGGTGCCTAGACTATGATGTAAGCTCTTCCAGAAATATGATGTAAAACGGGTATCTCTATCTGACACAATACTGACAGGGACTCCATGCTGCCTGACTATCTGTTTTATATACAAATCTGCCAACTTTTTTGTAGATTGCCCTACTCTAAAAGGGAGAAAGTGTGCTACCTTTGTAAGCCGGTCCACTATCACCTAAATAGCATCCTTACCACTTGGTGATCTCGATAAACTGGTCACAAAGTCCATTGTGATGTGCTCACACTTCCATTCTGGGATAGGAAGTGGCTGTAATAATCCAGCTGGCCTCTGCTGTTCGGCCGTCACTTGCTGAAATACCAAGCAACGGGAAACAAATCCAGCTATCTCCCTCTTCATCCCGTTCCACCAGAAGTGCTGCTTGATATCTTGGTACATCTTGGTCCCTCCAGGGTGTATAGAATATTAAAAACTGTGAGCTTCTGTCATAACCTCCTGTCTGATATCTCTACTAGGCACACATAGGCGTGATCCAAACCTAAGCGTACCATCTTCGTGAATTCTCATCTCCTTCCTGAGTCCTGACTAACATTCTGCTATAAGCTTCTGAATCCTTGGATCCTGTGCCTGAGCTGCCTTGATCCTATCTACCAAGTCAGATTGAACTCGTAGACTTGCCAGAATTCCTACATCACTAGGAAGTATGACTTCTATGCCCATCTCCTGAAGGTCTTCTAAAATGTGCTTCTGTGTTGTCAACATAAATGCGCCGTCTCATCTGATTTGAGCGTCTGCTACCACATTAGCCTTGCCTGGATGATACTAAAGCTCCACGTCGTAATCCTTGATCAGCTCTAACCATCTTCTCTGCCTCATGTTCAGCTCCTTCTGAGTAAATATGTACTTCAGACTTTTATGGTCTGTGTACATATCCACTCGGTCACTATATAAGTAATGCCTCCATAGCTTCAAAGCAAACACTACTGCTGCCAACTCCAAGTCATGAGTTGGGTAATTCTTCTCGTGGTCTCGAAGTTGCCTAGATGCGTACGCTATCACCTTCCCATGCTCCATGAGGACGCACCCAAGTCCTTTTCCTGACGCATCACAATATACAGTAAAACCTCCGGGTCCAACTGGTAATGTAAGAATAGGCGCTGATATCAACTGCTGCTTCAGATTCTCAAATGATGCCTGACATTCTGCCGACTAGATGAATGGTACATCCTTCCGTGTCAAGCGGGTCATGGGTGCTAAAAGCCTTGCAAAGTCTGATACGAACCTTCTATAATATCCTGCCAATCCCAAGAAACTCTGTACATCAGCTACGGTTTTGGGTACTGGCCAACTCTCTACTGCTTCTACCATCTTGGGATCTACTGCTACTTCGGCTCCTGATATGATATGACCCAAAAATGAAATGTGATCCGACCAAAACTCACACTTGCTGAGCTTGGCATACAACTGGTTCTCTCTCAGAACCTGTAACACTTTCCTGAGGTGGTCTTCATGCTCCTCTTCACTGGTAGAATATACGAGAATGTCGTCAAGAAACACAACGACAAACTGATCTAAGTATGGCATAAAGATACGGTTCATCAAATCCATAAATATGGCTAGAGCATTGGTCAAACCGAATGGCATTACCAAGAATTCATAATGCCCATACTTCGACCTGAATGCTATCTTATGAATATCCTCCTTCTGAACCCTCACTTGATGATACCCCGAACGAAGATCTATCTTGGAGAAAACTCTAGCCCTGCTCAATTGATCAAATAAGTTGTCGATCCTTGGTAGTGGATACTTGTTCTTTACTGTTGCCGCGTTAAGCTTCCTGTAATCAATGCACAATCTGGATGATCCATCCTTCTTTCCTACAAGTACCACTAGAGCTGCCCATGGCGATATGCTAGCTTGGATGAACTTCTTCTCCTTCAGTTCCTCTATGTGTTGATATACCTTGGCCTGCTCTGAATCCGCCATTCTGTAAACTCGATGTGATATCGGTTTAGTTCCAGGTGCCAATTCTATACTGAACTCAATATCCCTAACCGGTGGTAGACCTGGAAGTTCTTCAGGAAATACATCCAAAAACTCTTCAACTACATTCGGAACTTAAACTTCTTCCATTGCCGTTATTACTCCATGCTCTTGCTGAGTTGCTTCTGATCTGACTAAGGTGAATCTCTCCATGCCTGGAATATCAAAAGATACACTCCCACTACGACAATTATTGTTGTATGACTGTCTTTCAGCCAGTCCATGCCTAAGATAACGTCAAAATTTTCAACAGGAAATTCTATCAACTGGCGGGTAAGGAATGCCCGCAAACTACAATACTACACGCTAGAATAACTCTACAAACTCCTACGAGCCCATTACCAGTGAGTATATTCAACCTCCCTGGCAATGTCTCGAACTCCATTCCTAGCCGTGTCATAAATTGTACAGATATAAATGAGTGTGATGCTCCTGAATCAAACAATGCTACTGCGGGATATGAGGCGACGAGAATGTTACCTGCCACAATATCTTCCGATGCTAATGCCTCTTCCAAGGACAGAGTGAATGCCTGCCCTCGACCTTCTTGTTGGTTCCCATGTTGCGGCATAGCCTGGTGTTGCTGCTGGCTCCTTTCTTGATGATGCTGGGGTGGTCTATGCTGGTGCTGTTGTATCGGCGGTCCTGCTGCCGAAACATCTGAGCCTGTGTCATGAACGGGCGCTGTGCCAACGGTCTCATTGCTACCGCTGGTCCTCGATACTGTCCTGCCCCTGGTGTTGGCAGAGCAGGAAATTGTTGCACTGGTCCTTCTGACCTTGAATTCATGGGACATGTGGTAACCCGATGATCTGGATTTCCACATATCAAACATAGTCCGTTCAATACCCGACACACATCTCTAGTGTGCCCTATCTTCCCAAAATAAGTGAAGCCCACTGGGGTTGCTGGTTCTTCTTCTGTTGCTGCTGCTGCCTGGGTGGTGCTGGCCCTCGCATCGCCACATCGTAGATACGAATGCCAGGAGACGGTGTAACTCGGGGCGCTGCTCCCCCTCCTCCTTCAATCTGACTGTGGGATCTCTTCTGACCTCCAGTCCTTGCTGTGATCCTCTGAACGGTGATCTCATGCCTTCGGGTTGCCATCAATAATTCATCAAAAGTCTGGTAGTTGTGCCCTTCTATCAATTGTAAGAGCTCAAGATGAAACCCTTGCTGGAACCTCATAGCCCTCTGGCTCTCTGTTGCTACCATCTCTGGGGCGAACCTACTCAATCTGCAGAACTCCGCTGCATAAGCATCTACAGTCTTGCCGGCCTGCTTGAGGTTGATAAACTTCTGTTGTAGCTCAAACTGCGCCACAACTCCATAGTACTTTGTCTTGAACCTTGCGGTAAAATCGTCCCAAGCCACAGGACGTCTGATGCCTACTTCCTCTGATTCCCACCAATCACGTGCGAGATCCTGAAGTAACAACTTCACTTGATCCACACGTTCTTCTGCCGGCTCCTTAGCTGCTGTTAGAATAGCCTCAATATCCTTAAGCCATGCATCTGCTGAGATGGCATCCTCCGTGACCTCAAAACGGTGGGGGTTATACTTGCAAAATCTGGTTGATGCTCCTGAATCGGGCCTCATCCCTCTTTCCAATGCCGTCTGCAATCCTTGGTTGAGTAGTACGTTCTGCTCCTGCAACTGAGCATACATGTGCTGCTGGGCTAACATCTGGTGTTGTTGAGTAGCCATCATCCCTCTCATGATCTCCAGAAGGGCCGGTGTGTCCACTTCCACGGGGTTAGGTGGAACTGTTGGTGGTGGTGGAACCTCTGGATACTGCGATCCAGCTGCTGCTTCCACTATCACTTCTTCCTGGATAGTCTCTGGAGGTAGTACTGGCCCTTGTGGCTGACCAACCTGGTCACGTTGTCCGTGCTGTCCATGTTGTTGCTGTCCAGCTCTGACAGGTACGGACGAAGTGCCCCTAAGAAAAGGGACAAGAGAACAATCAAACGACCGAACATGAAGGATCAACGAAGTCAAGGGATACTGGAATGTCAAGTTGGAGTTGGAAATCAACAAATTTATGAGATCAAGGGGGAACATATGTGATTGAGACATCCTATTAAAACACCCCACAAGTCTGAAATCAGACCTGTATGGGCCACCACTAAAACCTTGTCACGCCCCAAAACCAGAATACTGGAGAGCGGGGGAATGACTCAGCCAGCTACGTATTACGGGTAGATGAATACCGTATAATACGATCAATGCTGTCTAATAAGACGAGGGGGTGCATACTACATAAAAGTCTCACTATGGCCACTTTCCATCTATTGTCTCAATCATTCAAACAAGAAACAGAAATAGAGAACATTTAAGATAAAGCAATAAGGCGTCCCAAACGCTTAGTCAAATTGTTCTTGAGATTTGGCCTTGCAAAACATAGCCAGATGATATAGCAACATATACACAATTGTTATCAGCTACAGTCTGACTTAATTACAATTATGTAAAAGTAAGTGCAAGACTATCCGACTAACATGTCGATGCCAAGCGGCAAAATGTAAAGTAATTAACAAAATGAGCGGGGAAGTAAGGAACCCACTCGAGTCCTTCTGCGATCATTCCTCTAGTATTGACCATCTTGGAGGTGGAAGTAAGCTGAGTCCTCGGGGACCGGCTCTAAATCTGGCCATGCAAAACCAGAGAGGTTAGACCTCTAACAGCAAGTACCGCAAGGAAGCACGATATGAGGAACTAAAACCAATAATGAGAAATTATGATAAATAGATCTCTGCTTTCTACTGGGATTCACATAGTATCACGACACTTCGAACCAACCTCCCAACCAAACAAGGACAGAAGTAGGCACGTCATATCCTGACATTCTGATCATCTCAGTTAGATAACAAAGGAGATACAGTACACAAACAAATTAATTTAAACGTCCATTCAACTACTACGGCTTGCTACTGTGAGTTCCATGTTATCCTGGAAATATGCAATAAGGATTCCATAGTTCATACTATGTACGAGCAAGGCTAGTCTACCCAATCAATCAATTGCGCCAATCATGAATTAGACGAGTCCCAGCGGGACGCCCGTCACCAATATACAATATACAATAGATAATATAACCAGATACCGCTCCCTGCCCGTGTGGTAGATTTGTAGTATCTGTGGAGACCAGCCGGCCTGTCGGGCACTACTAGTCCCAAGAGGGCTGCCATGTAAGAACTCGAGAATCCATTCTCTCTATGCAATTATTATTTTATTTAACTTAATAGTCTCTACGTTAAGTGAAATCCCATGCCGTGGGTCATGGTCATTCAAATGAGTACTTTCGTACGGGATACGATATGCACAACTCTACAACGATACCAGTGTGGTTAGGCTGCAGGTCTTACATAGTGTAATACAACAATAAAAACTAACCACGAAGTAATCATGCCTTGACCATAAAGTACACATACTGCTTTTGTAAAATAAATAAATAAATAAATAAATAAATAAATAAATAAAAAAATAAAAAAATTGAAGCCTGCATGTGCCTGTATGTCAATATTCGGGATCAGCCAGTCGATTACAATAGTTCATAATTAATATGAACGTGTCTCATTCATTCAATTCAATAAGACGACTAGCCAGTCTCTTAGTTCCAACTAGGAACACATGATCAATTATTAGTCGAAGTAACAGTCGGGGTCACTTCGTGACAAGGCATGAAAGTCAAACTAGTATTAAGCATGGTCAAGTTTATAACTAGCATAAAATAGTTGGGAACATATTCTTGAAGCCAAGGAAAAGATCTACAACTTTCTTGTTTGAGAGTTAGAAGAAATTTTAGCCATAATTCAGTCAAAATAGGACATATAACAGTCAGAAACAACCAAAATAGGCATTATGCGGCCTATTCTGCGACATGCATGCGGACCAACTGCGACATGCGGCTCATACGACATATGCGTCCCAACTGCGACACCATATGCGGCTCAACTGCGACATGCGACTCATGCGGCCCAACTGCGACATCTATGCGGCTCAACTGCGACATGCGGCTCATGCGGCCCAACCGCGACATCTATGCGGCTCAACTTCGACATGCGCCTCATGCGGCCCAACCGCGACATCTATGCGGCTCAACTGCGATATACGACTCATACGGCCCAACCGCGACATCTATGCGGCTCAACTGCGACATGTGCCTCATGCGGCCCATTCGCGACATCTATGCGGCTCAACTGCGACATGTGCCTCATGCGGCCCATTCGCAACATCTATGCGGCTCAACTGCGACATGTGCCTCATGCGGCCCATTCGCGACATCTATGCGGCTAAACTGCGACATGTGCCTCATGCGGCCCATTTGCGACACCATATGCGTCTACTGCGACATGTGCCTCATGCTGCAGATGAACATAGAAATGAACAAAAATACTTTTGGCCATAACTTCCACAAAATAAATCGAAATCTAACTTTTCAAAAGCCAAACTTTAGTAGAATTAAATTCTCTACAACATGGAACCACTTATTTTCGAAAATAACAGAGTTTGATAGATCAAAACCATAAAATCCATACGAAAACTAAAACTTAAAACTTAGATCTATACCCAACCATCCACGAAAATCAAGAACTTCAAGACCTAAACTTGTAGAGGAAGAGAAGATGAACAACATAGACTAAAAATAAATAGGTATGCATGAAATCCCTCATGGTGTGCAAGATGTACTTGTCTTTCACAGGTGGGTTAGGGTTTGGTGGAGGAGTAAATGTGAATGAATGAAGAGAGAGAATGAAAGAAAAAGTTTTATATCAAGGTCAAGTGCATCTCCACCATCCATCCTACTCCATCAAATCCTAGCCACCCATTCCTTTCCATGTAAAGCCAAACCAAGTTGGCTCACCATGAACCGAAATGAATCAAGAGCCAAGAGAAAGTAGAAAATAAAATACATAAAAATAATTAGCATGAAATTAAAAGAATTAAATACAAAATAAATACATGACATATACTAAATAAATTCGGACAAGCGGTATACGTATAAAAATACGCATTCCGGGAACGGGGAGTGACATTTAGTCTCGCTCGAACAATTTCTATGTCATCCATACACCACACAGTGTTCGAGCCACTCGACTAGTCGTCGACACTCGCTCTTATTCTTCTTCGAAGCTATCACATACACCACTCAGGGTCAAGTCACTCTATAAATCCTCAAAAGGTCATTTGATTCCCAATCGATATGTTCAACTGCACGTTCGCCCGTTCCTCAAAGTCTAAGAACCACTTCTCGTGTTCGCTTTCGTCAGCGCAAGGTTATTCAAGCATGCACTGCGTTTGCTAACTCTTAGCATTAGTTTTCTCTCAACTCAAGTCCGTCGTGGTTTGGCACAAAGGCCTTCGCTTATCGATCCCGTTCAACCAAGTACTTGTATGAACTTTTGAAAGTATTAAACTTATTGTATGGAACATCCCAAGGCACCATGAGAGAGAGCGTACATTTCTTTTGTTTCAAAACGAGCTTTCAAAACTGAGAGAATCGAAATAAATTCCAAGGACGTAAAGCCGTGCTCTGATACCAATCTGTCATGCCCCACTCCCGCAGGAGCGATCGTCCTCGCTAAGGCGTGATGCCGCACGGGCCTAGGTTGCGCCCGTGCAAGGCTAAGTCCATAAACGGCCGATTTGAGCTAGGCCACAGAGTCGCACAGAGTGTTCCCATTTGCAACGGAAAGTAAATGAACACAAATTGAAGCGAATTCAAACTCTTTATTGACATTCAAGAAGTTTACAAGCGGGGCTAGGCCGAGATTACAAATTGCTCAAGCTCTCTCTCTCACTGAAACATAAAAGGCGTGCCAAGTGGCTTATAAGATGGAATAATTCATGGCGATATTCCGATACATTATGTCCTATGTATGGTGCTTCAGCTCCTTGCAATGCCCCAAGGCTCTAGAGTTAGCTCCGTACCTTAGCATGTTCGAGGGAAGCTTCGTACCCGCTGACATCTCCAGCTTCCTGCAAGCAACCTGTAGGGTTATCAGTACATTGTTATGCACTAGTGGGGAGGCTAGCTCGCCCACAATGCTATCATTACCAAACACGTTCGATTTACTTCTGTGCACCGTCTATCATTCATTGTCTTTCTAATCTTTTCTTAGGGTCAGTTTCATAAAATATTTTATAACCTATCTCGTGTTGTCGAATTCAAGTGTTTGCATGGAAATACATGCACGACTTACCCATACTTACCGTCCGGCCTACCCTGTCTAAAGTAAATCAAGTTAGTCAACAATTCATATAAACTTTCAATGTCGAGTGCGTGTCCCTGCCTTAGGTCCTAGCGCGACATAGGCGTGTTTTCTAACTCGATTTCATGAAGTACTCTTTATCCTTTGGTGTGTTACATTTCAAGCCTGTTCAGAAGGCACTTCATTTAGTTAACTTAGATTACTTTGTTTCAATGCAAGGACTTGTACGTGGATTACCACGAACAAAGTCCACTTAATCTGTATGCATCGGTCGCTGGCACCACAACCCATTTTGGACCCTTTCTTCCTTGGTATTTCTCAACTATCATAGGGTGCGGGCTGGACACACCCCGTTAGTCTCTTGAAATACCCCGTACTTACGTCTCCTGGGTGGCCAAGCCCGCACCCAAGCAGCCCGTATGCCCCTTTGATTCCGCCTAGGCCGGCCACGATCCTCCCTTTGATCATGTTACAGAATCCCTTATGTCTTCCACCTCCCGTATACGAGGGGATTGTCCACGACTATTTCGTATTGTTTGTCTTTTTAACTCAACGGCTGTCTCCGAGCCGTAGGCTAACCCTTAGCCATAATGCGTTATTGACAAGGTTGGCATCCGTGCAGCACGGGTAGCGAGCCCCGTTGCACGTGGCCGTCATACCAGTCGCTAACGATTCCTTTCTTTCTTATCTTTTATTCATTCTTTTTTTCTTTCTTTTCACCTATCCGTTCGTTCATTGATTTATTCACACATTCATTCATTCATTCGTTGATTCATTCATTCACTTATTTGTTTATTCATTCATTCGTACATTATGTAACTCCCCGTACGGGAGTCGCCTTCGCGACCCATCAGTCCCGAAGTCTTTCAATGTTGCTATACTCTACTCGGAATGACTATGTCGATAGTCTTCCATTTTATTGTTGTAAACCATTCATTGTTTTATTGTTGAACGCATAAGGGACTTGAACGTAAGCTTATGCCCTAGCACGAACGTGGAGCACGGTGCGAGAGTTCTCACATTTTCTATATTCTTTTCCATATTCTATACAAGCATACAATCTAGAATTATTCCCTTAGATAGGTGCGTTGAGTCATTTATTAGCATGCACGGTGTTATCGCCTATCGATTCTAGCATTAGCGTCCGTATTATTATGTGTCTAGGCTAAGCAAAGACGGGTTCATCGGAGCCACCCACCTTAGCGATGTTCGCATCGGCCGAGCGATACTCCGAGCGCGCCTTTGAAAGTCTAAGTCGGGATTCATCTTTGACGGGCCAATGTAAGCCTTGCGTCGATTCTTCATCAGATCGATACCAACTCTTCGGGTCGACAGCTCGTTTGAGTCGTTGTACTTATCGTTTGAATCAGCGTTCCGCTAGGGCGGAGCGGGTCATTACATAATACACCACTCAAAACAAGTCTCGTCCTCAAGACTTCCTGAGTGCAAGTCATCCTGCCGTTCCCTAACTCATGTCGTGTGCGTATCTTAGACAATCCCTACCGAATAATTTTATCGCTTGATGGCACCGATCTACACTCGATACCTTTCCAAGTTCCGTATCGCATACGTTTGGCCGATTTTACTGAATGACTTTTCGCTCATTTTAGAGTTGATGGTACTTATTCAATTGTCGTATTTCTTCGACTTGGTTGCTATTTCTTCGTATCATGGGACTGAAATGGTCGCACGAGGTGCGTTGTAATTTATCTAACTCGAGAGTCATAAGCTGAGGCAAACTCACTTTCGTTTATGCGCATCTCAACACCCACTTATAGTTGCATTCGAGTTAATTATATCGCTGAGTGGGGACTGTGCACATATTCAAGGCATCCCCCGAATACGTACATTTCAACCAAGCTTAGCGATTAGCGAAGTCGAACAAGCTACTCGTGATAGTTTTGATTTGCCGATCGTTTCACTAACTTCGATTTAAAACCGAACTCGCGTGCATCTCACTATCGTTTATCTTGGTCTTCGAGATGATCCGATTCGTTTCTCAAGCGTTCTTTTCTACGAAATCAATACGATTCAAGACCAAATATTGCACTATCATCGAGTACGTCTTCCTATCAATGATTCAATCCGTTATCTCAACTTTACTTACGCATCATCCATTCCTATCATTCGCTTTATTTGGGGCCAATCTCGACGTCGTTCACGCACTCTCCCTGTTCCCCGTCCTACTCTAAGTCTTGCTGCCCCAAGTCTATCGTCCGTCCAGACGATACTGTAAGGTCAATCCCACAAGTTCAATCACTCGGCATAGGGTCGTCCGCCTATCTGCTAGGTCATCTCACAGTGTCATAGTTACAAGTCAAGTCTGTGGCTTATCATGCAAGGCCGCTGCACGAAGCTCACCCAAAATCCTATGGTCAAACCATTTATTCGTTTGTATGGGAGTTTCTATCCAAGTTCGTTTCGCTCAAATTTCTAAACATCAAGCAGCGTTCACCCTATTCGAATCAACACATTCTCCGCTCCAGGTTCGAGCTAATTTAGGGAGTCATCCTACGATAGGTTGTCCTCAATCAAATCCTTGACATATCAATATCGTGCGTCCGCAATAACAATTATCGTAGTCTATCTCTTTAAGTATGTTTGATACAATCTACCTATCCATCCTATCCAATTTACGTAGTCGATCACAAGGTCGTCTAGCCTTGTAATATGTCGTGCCCCGATCTCACGCAAGTCTGATTATCCACGGCGGACATGAATCACCATGTCAACATTCCCGCAGAATAATCGTCCTCATTGGGATGTAACTCTTGCGTTGAGTCTAGACTTACTCATTTTTGATACGCGGATTGGGTCTACTCAATCCTCAAGTTTTTCTTATTCTTCAATCGCAAGTCCTAAAAATCCTCGAATTTACCATCGCTTCAAACCAAAAGTCAAAGCAATCAAAATTGCCATGTCATGATATTTTGAGTTCGATCATTCCCGCTAGACATGAATCACCATGCCAAAGCTCACGCGAAACGATCGTCCCAAATCCAATGTGACGCATGTGCGAGGTTGGAGTTGCGCTCGCGCAAGACAAGATTATTGTCGTTGTGGTTATCACAGAACCAACAAGTCACTTCTCTTCTTTATTCCAAACATATCTCCAATATAGCATCCTTTAAAACAATAACTTCTAACACGATCATCATTCATCGAATCGGAGTACCCCCGAGTTATCGTACATCGATCTTTGACATGCCTCAATACCATCGATGATGTACATAACCTGACGATCTTCCTTTTGCAACGAATTTCGAGTCGTACCACTTAATTTCCTCAATTCATATTGTCTCGTGCTAACTCTTCATTGAGCAACATCTATTCCAATTTTTTAGTCATTCTCGTAGCTCCACTCAACGTTTCCCATGCACGCTATCTTTTGATCGTGTTATCTTAGATCTCGTCTAAGTATTTCGTCTTAACTCAAGTTTCAATCCATTCGACTAATTTTAAAATTGCATGTACGATTCGCTACATTTTCTTGACCAACACACCTATTTACTTTATCGGTTCGAATCTCCATTCAATCGTTTCGTAATTTGTACTACGCATTCTTTATTCGTTCGAACGATATCTCGTTTGAGACTCTCAAAGTCGCAACCAACTAAGCGTTACTCGTTCTAAGGCTTTGCGCGATATCATCGCTTGCCGACGTATTCGTTCTATCCGTAAATCCTTTAGTCTCGCTTGAACAATTTCTAAGTCGTTCATACACCACTCAGGGTTCGAGCCACTCGACTAGTCGTCGACACTCGCTGTTATTCTTCTTCGAAGCTATCATATACACCACTCGGGGTCAAGTCACTCTACAAATCCTCAAAAGGTCATTTGATTCCCAATCGATGTGTTCAATTGCGCGTTCGCCCATTCCTCAAAGTCTAAGAACCACTTCTCGTGTTCGCTTTCGTCAGCGCAAGGTTATTCAAGGATGCACTGCGTTTGCTAACTCTTAGCATTAGTTTTCTCTCAACTCACGTCTGTCATGGTTTGGCACAAAGGCCTTCGTTTATCGATCCCGTTCAACCGAGTACTTGTACGAGCTTTTGAAAGTATTAGACTTATTGTATGGAACATCCCAAGGCACCACGAGAGAGAGCGTACACTTCTTTTGTTTTAAAATGAGCTTTCAAAACTGAGAGAATCAAAATAAAGTCCAAGGACGTAAAGTCGTGCTCTGATACCAATCTGTCACGCCCCGCTCCCGCAGGAGCGATCGTCCTCGCTAAGGCGTGATGCCGCACGGGCCTAGGTTGTGCCCATGCAAGGCTAAGTCCATAAATGACCGATTTGAGCTAGGCCACAGAGTCGCACAGAGTGTTTCCATTTGCAGCGGAAAGTAAATGAACACAAATTGAAGCGAATTCAAACTCTTTATTGACATTCAAGAAGTTTACAAGCGGTGCTAGGCCAAGATTACTAATCGTTCAAGCTCTCGCTCTCTCTCTCTCTCTGAAACATAAAAGGCGTGTCAAGTGGCTTACAAGATGGAATGATTCATGGCGATGTTCTGATACATTATGTCCTGTATATGGTACTTCAGCTCCTTGCAACGCCCCAAGTCTCCAGAGTTAGCTCCGCGCCTTAGCACGTTCGAGAGAAACTACACACCCGCTGACGTCTCCTGCTTCCTGTAAGTAATCGGTGGGGTTATCAGTACATTGTTATGTACTGGTGGGGAGGCTAGCTCGCCCACAATACTATCATTATCAAACACGTTCGATTTACTTTTGTGTACCGTCTGTCATTCATTGTCTTTCTAATCTTTTCTTAGGGTCAGTTTCATGGCATATATCATAACCTATCTCGTGTTGCCAAATTCAAGTGTTTGCATGGAAATACATGTACGACTTACCCATACTTACCATCCGGCCTTCCTTGTCTAAAGTAAACCAAGTTAGTCAACAAGTCATATAAACTTTCAATGTCGAGTGTGTGTCCCTGCCTCAGGTCCTAGCGCGACATAGGCGTATTTTCTAACTCGATTTCACGAAGTACTCTTTATCCTTTGGTGTGTTACATTTCATGCTTGTTCAAAGGTACTTCATTTAGTTAACTTAGACTACTTTGTTTCAATGCAAGGGCTTGCACGTGGATTGCCACCAGCAAAGCCCACTTAATCTATATGCACCGGTCGCTAGCACCACAAGCCATTTTGGACCCTTTCTCCCATGGTATTTATCAACTATCATAGGGTGCGGGCTGGACAAACCCCGTTAGTCTCTTGAAATACCCTGCACTTACGTCTCCTAGGTGGCCAAGCCCGTACCCAAGCAGCCCGTAAGCCCCTTTGATTCCGCCTAGGCCGGCCACGATCCTTCCTTCGATCATGCCGCAGAATCACTTATGTCTCTCACCTCCCGTATACGACGGGATTGTCCACGACCATTTCGTATTGTTTGTCATTTTAACTCAACGGCTGTCTCCGAGTCGTAGGCTAACCCTTAGCTATGATACGTTATCGACCAGGTTGGCGTCCGTGCAGCATGGGTAGCGAGCCCCGTTGCACGTGCCCGTCATACCTGTCGCTAACCATTCCTTTCTTTGTTATCTTTTATTCATTCTTTCTTTTCTTTCTTTTCACTTGTCCGTTCGTTCATTGATTCATACACACATTCATTCATTCATTCATTCATTGATTCATTCATTCACTTATTTGTTCATTCTTTCATTCATATATTATGCAACTCTCCGTGCGGGAGTCGTCTTGGCGACCCATCAGTCCCGAAGTTTTTCATTATTGCTATACACTACTCGGAACGACTATGTCGATAGTCTTCCATTTTATTGTTGTAAACCATTTATTGTTTTATTGTTGAACGCATAAGGCACTTGAACGTAAGCTTGTGCCTTAGCACGAACGTGGAGCACGGTGCGAGAGTTCTCACATTTTCTATGTTTATTTCCATATTCAATACAAGCATACAAGATGGGATTATTCCCTTAGCTAGGTGCATTGAGTCATTTATTAGCATGCGCGGTGTTATCGCCTAGCGATTCTAGCATTAGTGTCCGTATTGTTATTTGTCTAGGCTAAGTAAAGACGGGTTCATCGGAGCCACCCACCTTAGCGATGTTTGCATCGGCCGAGCGATACTCCAAGCGCGTCTTTGAAAGTCTAAGTCGGTATTCATCTTTGACGGGCCAATGTAAGCCTTGCATCGATTCTTCATCAGGTCGATGCCAACTCTTCGGGTCGATGGCTCGTTTGAGTCGTTGCACTTAATGTTTGAATCGGCATTCCGCTAGGGCGGAGCAGGTCTTTACACATCCACCCTTCACCAGTTTTTCAAATATGTCAGTAAGCACGGTTCCATGAAGACCGAATTCGCTGACATTGATCCCTTCAAAGGGGTTGAATCTTATTACTCGCCGGAGGCTTGTCTATATGAAAAATCTAGGAAACACATAACGGACGAGCCGGAGGCCATCGCAGGGCCAGAGGAACCCTTGAGAATCCGTCTCCAACCTCGCAAACCGGGCAGGGCCGTACCCCTTGTCGCAACCTTATATAAAGAGGTGCTCGATTCTCCTATCACACCTGCACAGTCAGAACCAATGGTCATCCGTCTCCCGAGATCCAGCCAGAAGCCAAAACCAGTTATAGGACCAATGGTGATCCGGTTGCCAAAGTCCAATCAAAGGAAACAGGATGATGCGAAGCCCTCGGTAACACCGATGGTAATCCGATTGCCAAAGTCTGCTCCAAGGTAACTAGAAGACAAAAAATCCCTTGTCGAGCTGATGGTCATCTGTCTTCCCATGACGATCCAGCAGCCAAGTGTTGATCCAACACTCCCTGGCAGATCAATACCTCAAGCAGAACCCTTGGTGGTCAAGTTACCTAAAATAGCAGCCCAAACTCTGAGCTCGCAGGGGGTAGCCGAGGAAGACGGAGAATGCACCAAATATGTGGTCACACAGGCAGATAGCCCATCTCTTGATGATGTAATCCCGATGGATAAAATTCCTTATTTCATCAATAAGAGGCTGCCGTTAGACTATTCTGAGAATGATAAGCCTAATCTAACGTATGTCGCATAGGACTGTCTAGACGTTAGCCTGCACACACAGGTGACAACCGTCCATACCACAAATCGACTTACTCGTATAAAAGACGCTTACTTCTCGATCTCAGACAGAAGAGGATGGGATCACACAATCATCTTTCACCGAAAAGAAGGTCTCCAATCTTTCACGACACAAGAGTCCGACCTCGGACCCGAAGCTGGAAGACTACCGCTCTACTTATATAGTCCTCAAGCCAAGAACTTCATACAAAAGCAGGGGTATGACATGGAGGCTACTCCGGGTCTAAATTATGGTAGTGGTCGACGATTGCCTCTACAGCCGCCGGCACCAGTAGAAAAGCCTCAGGATCATTATCACAAATCCAGACGTGGCCTCGGGTATGTTACTCCACCTACAACGCCCGAAAGTTCTGACGAAGAATGCGAGTGGCACTTCCATTCGTCTGAGTCACCCATTTATGACTTTGATAGCAGTATTGGGGATATATTCTGACAGACATTATCTGCCAACATGACATCCGCTGATATCGAAGAAGAAGACGAAGACCAACTTGAACCTCTTGAGTTGGAGCGGTGGGTCCAACAACTAGATGCACAATGGAAGAAATGCTTGAACTTCATGATCCTCCCACTGAAGATGAGGTTATGCAAGTTAACCTCGGCAATAAATCCTGTCCAAATCTAATCTTCGTCAGTAAAAGTCTGATAGACGACGAGCGGGAGTCATTATTATAACTCATCAGAGAATACATCGACGTCTTTGCTTGGAGCTATGAAGACATGCCAGGGCTGAACCCCGAGATTGCGCTCCATAAGCTCAACATCTATCCGGACGCAAAACTAGTCAAGCAACAACAGCGGTAATTTCGTCCAGACATCATGAATTCCATCGAGGCGGAAGTAAACAAGCTTATAGCTAACAGTTTCATCCGTGAAAAGTGTAGCTCCCCTTCCCGAAAATTTTGAAATATTTTATTTATTATTTAATTAATTTAAATGGTGATTATTAGATTTTATAAATAATTAATTAGTTATTATTTTATTATTTTGTGGTGATTAAATAAATATATTTTATTGTTACTGAATCGGTATTCTAATTTTAGAAATTAGATAAATGCTTTTATATTATTATGTTGACGCATTTTTTGAATAAATATATGTGTATACACTTATAATTCACTTTCACCTTTACATATACGTATTTTATTATATAGGCATATATATATATATATATCTTCAAAATTTATCAATGTGTATATATATATACATGTCATATATATATATATATATAGGGTATAGGTGTTTGTATAAATATATATATATATATATATATATATATATATATATATATATATATATTTTATATATATATATATGTGTGTGTGTGTGTGTGTGTGTGTGTGTGTATACGTATATTTATATGGTTCTCTCTCTCTAACTATATGTTATATATTTTGCTTGTGATATATATATATATATATATATATATATATATATATATAAAGGATTTATAATTAAAAGAAATGGAAAAAAGGAAATAAAAAGGAATAAGCAATGGGAACCAGCCAGGCCGGCCCAGCCCAGGCCAAGCCAGCCCAGCCCGGCGCATAGCAGTAGCATCCTGAGCCCCAGGCCTAGCACGAGCTCGGACCCGAGCCTTCCTCTAATCAATCCTAGCCTACAGCAGCTGCAGCAAAACCCGAGCAGAGCAACCCAATAGCAGCCCGAACTAACCCCCACAAACCCGCAATAGGAACCCAGGCCGAGACCCACATTGGGCGATCGTGCGTGCAGAATCTAGTATATATATATCAAAACCGTCGAGAGAGGGATCGAAAGGGACCAAAATCCTAACGTCACCCATCCTCCTAACATGGGCGGCACCTCCGACGGCCGCGCACCGCCGCGAGGCACCACCGGCGGCCAGGATCGCACGCGCGCGTGTCGGAGTAGAGGAGTAGCAGCAGTATTAAGACCGACTTCGCATTGTGCGTTTTCGAAGCACGCTCAATCGTTTTGGGATTTGCTTCTTTGGGTATGCTCTCAACATAACCATCTTCAAACCAAAGTAGTTAGTTTTTGGTATAATCGTGCGACCCGTCTGCAAGATGGACATGAAGTTGGTCGAAATCTGTCCAAAGACAGAGTATTAAAACAGTATCTGAACCCATGTTGGAGGATCATTTCCGATCGATCCAGCGACCGATTTGGTCAACCTTCTGAACAATGTTTTAAACAACCTATAGAACTCTAGAACCCTTTTTGTAGATTGTTATTTGACCGACTATCGGTTGAGGAAACTGATTTCCAAAACTGTCAAAAACCTGTTTTCAAAATATTAAAAGTTACGAAAAATCTTCGATACGACGTGCGTCCCACCAATCCGGGCGACGTGGTCGCGAACTGACAGCATCGAAAGGTGAGTAATGGCTTCATGGACGTGGAGCTTTGATGAAATTCAAATTGGTCGCGTGTGCGCGACGAATTTGATGCGTATCCGTCAAAATTCACCGTATCGGCCTTTGTGCAAGTTTCCCAATTACTTTGTGCACGCTCGTCAGATCGAGACGAAACTTGTGCCAACAGGATCGTATCATTTTTTTGGTCCTGTATGCCAAGTTTGGTCTGATTGTTAGATAGTTGAATCGGAACGCCTAATTGGCGGGCCCACGACCCGCTCCAACGGGCAAAATTGTGCACAGCCCACCGAAATCCAACTTTGGACATACGATTGGGTTTGTCTCCTCAAACTAGACCCGTAGACATGTAGTTTGACGACTTTAGATACTGTAGGTTCTGGCACGCGTTTTGGTGCAAAGCAGGTCCAACGACGGACATCGTTTTGACCCAAAATTACGATTTTGCCCCTTTTCCAGAATTTAACTTTTGGACATGCGTTTCCTAGGTATATATTTCACATCGAGTGCATTATTGATGTTTGTTTCATAATCCATAGTTATTTGGAGATTGTGACGTTTCTTGT
This sequence comes from Iris pallida, assembly GCA_029216955.1. Classification (NCBI taxonomy): domain Eukaryota; kingdom Viridiplantae; phylum Streptophyta; class Magnoliopsida; order Asparagales; family Iridaceae; genus Iris; species Iris pallida. The sequence continues at coordinate 23,279,995 of JANAVB010005796.1, forward strand.
CCGACATTATGATTTCCTGGACTTGCCCTTTTGTACCATCAGGCAAGATACCTTACCATTATACTGTTTATATTCAGTTGTATTTTATTACATATCACTGTTCATTTATTTCTAGTTCTTACAGTTCTTCATTTACTGTCTGCTCAGTGATGTTAGATGTACTTTGTTATTATCCTTTGATTGCATATGGACCTAGAGTTAAGGGACCACCTTCTATAGTGTATCGCATACACCTTTACACAGTTGTACCACAAGGATGTGTGAGATGCGTAGCATTTAGAAGTTCTTGTGTGTGGGCTGATCCTCCATGCGCATGCGTTAGGGCTAACTGCTAATAGAGGCATGTTTGAAGACTTAGCAGTTAGTAGAGGTATATGAGTCATGGATGTGACTCTGTTAAGCATTGGGTGGGAAGAACATTTCCTTAACGTATGGGCCAAGTATGCACTTCCCTATTGCCGGTTATCTCCGCGGGAGATACGGTCCTGGATCCTGATACCTGATTTACTGCTGGCCTCTGACATTCGATGAATGTTATGCTTTGAGGTCCCTGGTATCCTGATGGGGCCATACCTGAGATTACTGCTCCTGAGCCAGAGTCCCCATGCGTTGAAGGTTTGATCTTACTGCATAAACACATTAGATGGTTAGATAACCCTCGTCAATGTCATATCACCCCGTTCCATTTGTAGCTTAGGACAATATCGTATTGCGGTATAGTGTGCTACCCCTTGTCTTTATTTGTTTGTAGGGGTAGTCCACAGTATCGATGATGAGGTATTGGATCTTGTTACGAGTGGGACTATTTACTTTACTTGTAATTTATGACATGGTATATATATATTCAGTTATGTGGCATGTTCTTTATGTATCTTGTTACGTCCCTCTGACGACCTGGTTATCTCTCCAGGTGTGTGCTTCTGTGATATTGCAGGTGTTCTAGCTGTGGCCATGATCGTCACTATTTCTTCGAGGATGATTGTACTTTGATCGTCTTTGCTTCGTTCGCCAAACTCTTTCTCTTTTTGTATACTTCTTTTCATAGTTGGTAGTGGATTTGTCTCCGCCCAATGTATTGTACAAAGACTTATTACAGTGGATTATATGATATCCTTTATTCTTCATTTGTGGATGAGATTAGATTACTCTTGGTTTACTGTATTTCACCGCTTATGTATTCATACGAGGTTTCCATATATTGGAGTATACTTCGTATGTATGCAGCTGGCATGGATACGTACCTGGTCCTAAGTATTTTGGGACTGGGGCGTTACATATTTTTGTGGTGGCCCATGCAGGTCAAGTTTATCACTTTGGTTATGTTACTGTACCGATGTGAGCCTACAAATAGGATTAGAGTCTAGAATCTCATCCACATACTTGACCTAATCCATTGATTCTAAAATTTGAACACTCATCTGACTACTTTGATTTCTTCTGCTTGATTCCTTTCTACCGTAAATCTTATCTTCATCTTTCGTGCTTAATAGGGAGGTTCGGAAGATAACTCATACGAGTATACGCGTTATGTTACTCAGTAACTCTATTAGCTTACTTTTATAAGTTGGGTAGTATGCCTCACGGCCTTTCACCCGGTGTCCTTGTAACCTATTAATGAAGTGTAACTGAGTGACAGTGAATATATGCTAGTGTAGGAAGATCTGTTTGCATAGAATATAGAGTTTTAGTAGCCCATTGTCACGCCCCAGAACCAGAATACTGGAGAGCGGGGGCAGACATAGCCAGCTACGTATATTGAAATAGAATACATCTCAACTATACGGTCACGGCTGTCTAGATATGAGGGTTTGCTACAAGCCAAAAGTCTCTTAAGGTCAAGCCTATTGTCTCAATCTCAAGCAAGTAATATAATTACAAGATGTATGATCATTAAATATACAATAAAAGGCGTCCCAAATATTACATATCAGCTGATCATGAAGCTAGTCGTACAAAATGTTAGGACTAGCAAGAGTTGAAGTCATACATGATCAACCCTAGGATTTGTTAATCATGTTTACAGCCCGTAGGCAGACAGTAAGTAAAGTGCATCGAGCTAACAGGTGCTCGTCGGCTAAATGCCTCAAAAGAATAACTTTACAATAGAGTGAGCGAAACAAAATAGAAAACCCACTCGTAGCCCGGGTTCCTTCTAGTCGCCACCATTGGGCTGGAAGCTTGGTAGATCTTCGGGAGCTGCTCCGAAATCTGGCCACACAAAACCAGCTGGGTCAACCCCAGAAAGAGCAAGTGCCACAAGGGGGCCACGAAATAAGGACAAAAGCCAGTAATCAGCACAAGAAAATCTAAAATTAAAACTAGAATTACGAAAACATGTCAGGATGATATACGACGAGATAACCATGGAACTATTCCGATAGCCAGGTTACAACCCGTAAACCAAACGAGGACCGGGGTTGTAACCCTTCATCTGAACAGAGCTTGGTTCCCCACCATTTATCGGCAAGATAAGTAATGTAAGTAATCAAGACAGGAAGCAATCTTGCATGGGATCAAGACATGACTAGACTAGTTATACCTCATTCAATCAATCACGGCCAAGCAGATCCTACGGCTTACTACTTTAACTAACTAGGGTTATCACAGGCCTAATTACTAACAAGATGCAGTGAGATTGTTCCACAGCCACAAGCCCTGCAGACCATCCAGGCTACCCAGGACGAAAGATTAGGGTTGAATTCAGGTGGGTACATCGTCCAGGAGACAAATGTACCCTTAGGTGACTTAGAGGGTGCAACACTCGACGGTGCGCTGGAAATGTGCCCTACTCGACGGCAGGCTACAGATCCCAAGAGCGCCCAGGTAACGGGATTGCCTGTAGCTGTGTCATCTCTTCATGACTACTATGTTATTCTAGTTATTAACCTTAATCTATTTTAGTGGGTACTCCTGACCGTGGTACTCAGGAGTCCCCTCCTAGACATGATGCAAGACAGGACAAGTGGATTTAACAAGCAAGCAAGAAGAACCACCCACGGTGTCAAGGCAGGTCAAGTTAAGTTATCAAGATAATTCATGTTAGGGTACTTGTCAGGAATGCGCCACGACGGGCCACTATCATGTCAGGTTGGTCATGTCAGGAGTGCACCATTACGGGTCACTGTCGTGTTATGCTAGTGCCTTATCATACCAGGCCATGTGCAATAGTCATTCCAAACATATTAAGTAAAATCAAGTTCATGACAAAAGAAGTAAGGATATAAAATAGGCATAAAATATTAATATACAGGACTATAGAAAAGCCAAGCTTAAAGAAATAAGACCAAACTCCAAGAGCCTGCAGGTTAAGCAAGGGGTCAGGGGAGCAGCGTACGAAAAGTCACGCACGCTGAGAGAGCAGCGTAAGTGAAAGTCACGCACGCCACAGGGAGCAGTGTAAGTGAAAGTCACGCACGCTCAAGGGAGCAACTGCGTGAAAAGTCACGCACGCTACAGGGAGCAGCTGCGTGAAAAGTCACGCACGCTCAAGGGAGCAGCATACGTGAAAGTCACGCACGCTCAAGGGAGCAGCATACGTGAAAGTCACGCACGCTCAAGGGAGCAGCTGTATGAAAAGTCACGCACGCTATAGGGAGCAGCTGCGTGAAAGTCACGCACGCTCAAGGGAGCAGCATACGTGAAAGTCACGCACGCTCAAGGGAGCAGCTGCGTGAAAAGTCATGCACGCTCAAGGAAGCAGCATACGTGAAAGTCACGCACGCTCAAGGGAACAACATACGTGAAAGTCACGCACGCTACAGGGAGCAGCTGCGTAAAAAGTCACGCACGCTCAAGGGAGCAGCATACGTGAAAGTCACGCACGCTCAAGGGAGCAGCTGCGTGAAAAGTCACGCACGCTCAAGGAAGCAGCGTACGCAGCGCTAAAGAGCGCGCGTAGCTCAGTGTGCATAAGCTAAATAGCTCTGCACACTGCTCCCAGTCTTCTCCAAACAGCAAGAACACCATGGATGAACCCAAGGCTTCAAAAGTTCATAACTTGGCCATCCGAACTCCAAATCCGGATTTCCAAAGCTCCAACTGGAGTGAAACTGTATGCTCTTCCACATGGAAACATCAAAACCCATAAAAATCCAACTTAAAGAGATCAAACCATGCAAAATCTGAAAATAGAATTAACTTAGATCTATAACAATGGAGGTTCCAAATCACAGAAACCCAAGTTCTAATGTTGATCACCATGTCCTAATCTAGCAAATGGACAAGGAAAAGAGGGTTCTCATGTAGTGGCAAGATGCACTTGCCTAGGGTTGGGAGAGTTGTGTAGAGGAAGGAGAAGAAGAAGAAGGAAATTAATGTTGGTGGTAATGAAGAAAGAGAGTGGTAGGTGGGGATATAAAGAGGGGGAGTTGTGGTGGGGATGAGGGGTAGCATAGGTTAAGGTGCTCTATTACATAAACCAAACCGAACCAACCCAATAAAACCAAGCCATGCCAAAAACCTAAAATATGAGAAAAATCGAAATTCCCCAAGTTGAGAAAGAAAAAAAAAATAAAAAAAAAATACATGCCAAAAATCCAGATACGAGTATAAATACGAAATACGGGAAATGAGGGTGACAACTCTACCCACCTTAAAAGAATTTCGTCCTCGGAATTTAATCAAGGAGCTAGAGATTGCCACGACAAGCTACACTAAGCACATGCAAGCTACACTAAGCAGTCCAATCATACAATCATACAATGCAAGCAAGGAAGGGAAAATGTAAGGCATAAGAAAGACATTATACCTCACGAGTCAAACAGGTAGGGATATCGCGATCGGATGTCGTCCTCACGCTCCCACGTTGACTCACCTAGAGAGTGATAACCCCAAGCAATACGGACTAATTTAATAGTCTTGTTCTTGAGTATCTTTTCCCTCTGGTCCAAAATAGACACGGGCCTCTCCTCATACGAAAGGTTGGTACCAACAACCAATTCCGAATGGTCTAGGATGTGGCTCGGGTCCGGAATATACCGTCGTAATTGGGATATATGGAATACATCATGTACCTCACTTTGCGACGGCGGAAGAGCGAGACGATAGGATACATCTCCCACTAGCTCTAGAATATCGAACGGCCCTATATACCTAGGACTAAGCTTTCCCCGCATGCCAAAGCGAATGATGCCGCGGTTAGGCGAGATCCTAAGAAATACATGGTTGTCGACAACAAATTCTAAGGGACGCCGATGAGCATCGGCCCAATGGCGCTGGCGGTCCTGGGCAACTCGGAGGTGATCTCTGACCTTCCTGACCACTTCAACCGTCTGGAAAATAAATTCGGGTCCGAGCATCTGCCTCTCTCCGACATCGTCCCATGCTAGCGGGGATCTGCACTTCCTGCCATAAAGAGCCTCGAAGGGTGCCATCTGGATACTAGCCTGATAACTGTTGTTGTAAGAGAATTCCACCAGGTGCAGATGATTCTCCCATGAACCACCAAAGTCAAGGGTACAGGATCTCAACATATCCTCAAGAGTCTGGATTGTGCGCTCTGATTGACCATCCGTCTGAGGGTGATAAGCTGAGCTGAACTGAAGGTGAGTCCCCAAACTCTTCTGCAAGCTGCGCCAAAAGTGTGATGTGAATCTTGAATCCCTGTCTGAGGTGATGCTGACTGGCACACCGTGAAGCCTGACGATCTGCCTGAGGTACATCTCTGCTAACTGTGCCGTCGACTGTCCAACTCTGAATGGGAGAAAGTGTGCCACCTTGGTAAGCCTATCCACAATTACCCAAATAGCATCTCTGCCGACCGAAGATCTGGGCAATCCGGTCACGAAATCCATGGTTATATGTTCCCATTTCCATTCTGGGATCAGTAAGGGTTGAAGAAGTCCAGCGGGCCTCTGATGTTCAGCTTTAACCTGTTGGCAAACCAAACACCGAGAGACAAACCGGGCTATCTCCCTCTTCATGCCATTCTACCAGAAGTGCTGACGGATATCACGGTACATCTTCGTACCACCCGGATGAATAGAATACTGTGAACTGTAGGCTTCTGCCATGACTTCCTGTCTGATATCTCCACTGGGTACACAAAAACGAGTGTCGTGCCGAAGGGTACTGTCTTCATGGATACATAACTCTGGCCTTCTTCCTGCTTCACACTCTGCTCTGAGTCGTTAGATTTTGGAATCTGCTGACTGCGCTACCCGGATCCTCTCAACTATGCTGGACTGAACATGTAGACTGGCCATCAATGCCACACTGGTAGGAAGAACCACTTCAATTCCCATCTTCTGAAGATCTGCCAATAATTTTGGTTGCACCGTCAGGAAATAAACTCTGGCTCTCCTGCTCAATGCATCTGCTACAACGTTGGCCTTTCCGGGATGATACTGCAAATCCATATCATAGTCCACCAGTAGCTCGAGCCATCTTCTCTGCCGCATATTAAGGTCCTTCTGGGTGAAAACATACTTCAGGCTCTTATGATCAGTAAAGATCTCCACTCTATCTCCGTACAAGTAGTGTCTCCACAACTTCAAAGCAAACACTACTGCCGCCAATTCCAAGTCGTGGGTCGGGTAATTCTTCTCATGATCACGTAGTTGACGTGACGCATAAGATATTACCTTCCCATGCTGCATCAAGACACACCCCACTCCTCTGTCTGAAGCGTCGCAATAAACTGTAAATCCTCCGGTCCCATCTGGAAGGGTGAGAATGGGAGCCGTTATCAAACCTCGCTTCAACTTCTCAAATGATTTCTGACACTCTGCTGTCCAAACAAATGGCACATCCTTGCGGGTCAACTGGGTCATCGGTGCTGAAATCCTTGCAAAATCTGAAACGAACCGCCGGTAGTAGCCGGCCAATCCAAGGAAGCTGCGAACCTCTGCCACTGAGCTGGGTACCGGCCATGACTCGATAGCCACAATCTTCTGGGAATCCACTTCCACTCCTCCTCGGGTAATGATGTGACACAAGTATGAAATACGATCGAGCCAGAACTCACATTTACTGAACTTGGCGTACAACTGATGCTCCCTAAGCGTCTGAAGGACGACTCTGAGATGCTGCTCATGCTCTGCTTCACTCTTGCTGTAGACCAGGATGTCATCCAAGAACACAATCACAAACTGATCCAAGTAAGGCATGAAGATGCGATTCATGAGGTCCATGAATACGGCCGACGCATTGGTCGCTCCAAAGGGCATAACAAGGAACTCCCAATGCCCATACCTCGATCTGAATGCTGTCTTCGGGATGTTCTGCTCTCTGACTCTGATATGGTGGTAACCCGACCGCAAGTCAATCTTCAAAAATACTGAAGTCCCTCTGAGCTGATCAAATAAGTCATCTATCCTCGGAAGAGGGTATCTGTTCTTGATTATCACCGAATTCAAGGTACGATAATCAACACATAGCCTGGACGTACCATACTTCTTTTTCACAAGAAGCATCGGGGCTCCCCAAGGCGATCCACTTCCACAGATGAATCCCTTGGTCCTCAGTTCTTCAATCATCTTGTACAAAATCTCCAACTCTGAAGGCGCCATCCTGTAGACTCGCTCTGACACTTGTGCTGTCCCGGGAATCAAGTCTATAGTGAACTCAATCTCCCGTTCCGACGGCATCCCTGGAAGCTCCTCTGGAAAGACATCTGGAAACTCTTCAACTATCCGGGGTAACTGCACTGCTGCTACTGCCATTCGTAATGCTGGGAAAGATGGCTCACTGCGCCTCTGGAAAACGAAAACTCTGGTTCGCCGGGGATACTAAAGACAACTCTGCCAATATGGCAGTCTATCCTAGCATACTGGTTCCTCAACCAATCCATGCCTAGGACTACATCATAATCTGCCATAGGAAACTCTATGAATCTAGCAGGGAACTCTCTACCGCTAACTACGATCCGACACGAGGAAAACACTTGATCTACCCCCACAAGACCATTACCAGTAAGTATATTGAGCCTCACTGATAATGACTCGGGCTCCAATCCTATCTGTATCGCGAATCGTGCAGACATGAATGAATACGATGCACCAGAATCAAACAATACCGAAGCTGGAAAGGAGTTGACGAGAATAGTACCTGCCACTACCTCACCTGGTGCAACTTCTTCTTCCATAGCCATCATCATGGTATGACATTGTCCTCTGGCTGCTGGTCCCCTCTGCTGGAAACCTCTCTGCCTATTCTGGGTCTGAGCTTAGGCTTGTGCATACTGCTGTGGGTGTTGTTGCTGGAATGCCTGAGACTGAGGCGGCAAGGGCCTCGAAGACTGATACTGCTGCTGCTGAACTGGTGCTGGGGCCGGTCCTCTCACTGAAGAGCTAGAAGGGTTGGATGCTGATGAACCACCCCTAATCGGGCAAGCCCCTATCCTATGATCTGCTGCTCCACAAGCCAAGCACAATCCCTGCGCCCCTGCGACAATCTGTCACCACATGTCCTGGCTTCCCGTAATAAGAATATCCCATCACGGAAGTCTGCTTCTGCTTCTGCTACTGCGGGTACGTCGGGGTCGAATGATGAACCGACGTTACTGAGGCCGCCCGCCTCGGAGTTCTAATGGTCAAACTCCTAGCTGTTGGGGCTGGAGCTGATGACTGGTGCATCTGACTGTGGGACCGCTTCCTACTTTCGGTCCTATCCACGATCCTCTGGGAGGTGTACTCATGCCTCCTGGCTGCTCTCAAGACTGCATCGAACGTCTGGTGCTCAAACTGCTCAACCGCCAACAAGATCTCCAAATGCAGTCCCAGTTGGAATTGCTGGGCCCTATCAAACTCGGTCGCCACCAAGGTGGAGGCAAACCTACTGAGTCTAAAAAACTCTGATGCATAACTGTCGACTGATCTGCCTCCTTGCTTCAAGTTGGTAAATCTGGTCTGCAGGTCGTACCGAGCCACAGCATCAAAGTACTTCGTCTGGAATCTCTTCCTAAACACTGCCCAAGCAATGGGTGCCACTAATCCCATGGCTTGCGCCGCCCACCAACTGCGAGCCAAGTCCAACAACTGCAGGCGTACCACCGCCACCTTCTCATTCTCGGGTGTCCTGGCTGCTTCCAGAATCAACTCGGTATCCTGAAGCCATGCATCCGCGGCAATCGCATCCTCGCTGCCGTCGAAGAAAGGAGGGTTCAAGCGCTTGAAGCTGTTGGCCGCCTGGTTCCCTGGATGTCCGCCTCGGGTCAAAGCATCTTGAACTGTCTGTTACAGGGCGTCGCTTCGACGATCCTGGGAAGCTATCAAGGTTCTGATGAGGCCTACTAAGGTACCATCATCTGGCTCTGCGGGCTGGACGGGCCGAACTGGTGACTCTCCTCCAGTAGGTATCACTCTGGAGGCGACTCCGGAATGCTGGACTTGATCCCCAGGTTGCTGCTGGTCCACGGGAGATGCTCTTCCTTGCTGATCGGTAGGGTCAGGTACAGTGCCGCTGAAGAAGACGACACAGGGAAACAATAAGGAAGGACCAGGACAGATCAACGATACAAGCATGTAATCAGGGCAAGAATTTCAGGGATTTGAAAATACAGGCGGAGATCAAGGGCAAATACTGATTGAGACATCTATTTGGTAAACCCTCACATTTCTTGATTGACAAGACCTGCATGGGCCACCACTTAAACCATGTCGCGCCCCAGAACCAGAATACTGGAGAGCGGGGGCAGACATAGCCAGCTACGTATATTGAAATAGAATACATCTCAACTATATGGTCACGGCTGTCTAGATATAAGGGTGTACTACAAGCCAACAGTCTCTTAAGGTCAAGCCTATTGTCTCAATCTCAAGCAAGTAATATAATTACAAGATGTATGATCATTAAATATGCAATAAAAGGCGTCCCAAATATTACATATCAGCTGATCATGAAGCTAGTCGTACAAAATGTTAGGACTAGCAAGAGTTTAAGTCATACATGATCAACCCTAGGATTTGTTAATCATGTTTACAGCCCGCAGGCAGACAGTAAGTAAAGTGCATCGAGCTAACAGGTGCTCGTCGGCTAAACGCCTCAAAAGAATAACTTTACAATAGAGTGAGCGAAACAAAATAGAAAACCCACTCGTAGCCCGTGTTCCTTCTAGTCGCCACCATTGGGCTGGAAGCTTGGTAGATCCTCGGGAGCTGCTCCGAAATCTGGCCACACAAAACCAGCTGGGTCAATCCCAGAAAGAGCAAGTGCCACAAGGGGGCCACGAAATAAGAACAAAAGCCAGTAATCAGCACAAGAAAATCTAATATTAAAACTAGAATTACGAAAACATGTCAGGATGATATACGACGAGATAACCATGGAACTATTCCGATAGCCAGGTTACAACCCGTAAACCAAACGAGGACCGGGGTTGTAACCCTTCATCTGAACAGAGCTTGGTTCCCCACCATTTATCGGCAAGATAAGTAATATAAGTAATCAAGACAGGAAGCAATCTTGCATGGGATCAAGACATGACTAGACTGGTGATACCTCATTCAATCAATCACGGCCAAGCAGATCCTACGGCTTACTACTTTAACTAACTAGGGTTATCACAGGCCTAATTACTAACAAGATGCAGCGAGATTGTTCCACAGCCACAAGCCCTGCAGACCATCCAGGCTACCCAGGACGAAAGATTAGGGTTGAATTCAGGTGGGTACATCGTCCAGGAGATAAATGTACCCTTAGGTGACTTAGAGGGTGCAACACTCGACGGTGCGCTAGAAATGTGCCCTACTCGACGGCAGGCTACAGATCCCAAGAGCGCCAAGGTAACGGGATTGCCTGTAGCTGTGTCATTTCTTCATGACTACTGTGTTATTATAGTTATTAACCTTAATCCATTTTAGTGGGTACTCCTGACCGTGGTACTCAGGAGTCCCCTCCTAGACATGATGCAAGACAGGACAAGTGGATTTAACAAGCAAGCAAGAAGAACCACCCACGGTGTCAAGGCAGGTCAAGTTAAGTTATCAAGATAATTCATGTCAGGGTACTTGTCAGGAGTGCGCCACGACGGGCCACTATCATGTCAGATTGGTCATGTCAGGAGTGCACCATTACGGGTCACTGTCGTGTTATGCTAGTGCCTTGTCATACCAGGCCATGTGCAATAGTCATTCCAAACGTATTAAGTAAAATCATGTTCATGACAAAAGGAGTAAGGATATAAAATGGGCATAAAATATCTAATAAAATATTAATATACAGGACTACAGAAAAGCCAAGCTTAAAGAAATAAGACCAAACTCCAAGAACCTGCGGGTTAAGCAAGGGGTCAGGGGAGCAGCGTACGAAAAGTCACGCACGCTGAGAGAGCAGCGTAAGTGAAAGTCACGCACGCTACAGAGAGCAGTGTAAGTGAAAGTCACGCACGCTCAAGGGAGCAACTGCGTGAAAAGTCACGCACGCTACAGGGAGCAGCTGCGTGAAAAGTCACGCACGCTCAAGGGAGCAGCATACGTGAAAGTCACGCACGCTCAAGGGAGCAGCATACGTGAAAGTCACGCACGCTCAAGGGAGCAGCTGCGTGAAAAGTCACGCACGCTACAGGGAGCAGCTGCGTGAAAGTCACGCACGCTCAAGGAAGCAGCATACGTGAAAGTCACGCACGCTCAAGGGAGCAGCTGCGTGAAAAGTCACGCACGCTCAAGGGAGCAGCATACGTGAAAGTCACGCACGCTCAAGGGAACAGCATACATGAAAGTCACGTACACTATAGGGAGCAGCTGCGTGAAAAGTCACGCACGCTCAAGGGAGCAGCATACGTAAAAGTCACGCACGCTCAAGGGAGCAGCTGCGTGAAAAGTCACGCACGCTCAAGGAAGCAGCGTATGCAGCGCTAAAGAGCGCGCGTAGCTCAGTGTGCGTAAGCTAAATAGCTCTACTCACTGCTCACAGTCTTCTCCAAACAGCAAGAACACCATGGATGAACCCAAGGCTTCAAAAGTTCATAACTTGGCCATCCGAACTCCAAATTCGGATTTCCAAAGCTCCAATTGGAGTGAAACTGAATGCTCTTCCACATGGAAACATCAAAACCCATGAACATCCAACTTAAAGAGATCAAACCATGCAAAATCCGAAAATAGAATTAACTTAGATCTATAACAATGGAGGCTCCAAATCACAAAAATCCAAGTTCTAATATTGATCACCATGTCCTAATCTAGCAAATGGACAAGGAAAAGAGGGTTCTCATGTAGTGGCAAGATGCACTTGCCTAGGGTTGGGAGAGTTGTGTAGAGAAAGAAGAAGAAGAAGAAGAAGGAAATTAATGGTGGTGGTAATGAAGAGAGAGAGAGTGGTAGGTGGGGATATAAAGAGGGGAAGTTGTGGTGGGGATGAGGGGTAGCATAGGTTAAGGTGCTCCATTACATAAACTAAACCGAACCAACCCAATAAAACCAAGCCATGCCAAAAACCTAAAATATAAGAAATACCGAAATTCTCCAAGTTGAGAAAGAAAGAAAAAAATACATGCCAAAAATCCAGATACGAATATAAATACGAAATACGGGAAATTAGGGTGACACCCATACTCTATTGGTCAACCACGGCCTGACACAAGAGCCAGTAGGACGAATGTATAAGCAGGAACACCGGACAGAACTTAGATTCTTGTGAAACTTGAACCAATTATAACTGCTTTCATTATTATCTTCCGTACTCATACTTTGCACTATTATGAATAATGTTGCTATTTATAGCTTAGCTTTGTAAGCTTATTCTTTATCGAGCTTGTTTAGGACATATGTATACTGGGGACGCACGCTAACATATTGTCTAATCAGAATCAGTGTATTACGGTCTGATCAACCATGATACATTTGGTTCACTCTTCATTTAATTATACTGCATGGAATAAGATATAGAGGTATCTAGGATCTCATTCGTGACTGCTTTGACAATCCCTCTTGAAATAATACATTTCCCTTTGAATCACGTAATTGTACTCAGTAACCCCTCTCTTGAACTCCTTATTGGTTTTGTCTTTCACTGAATTGGAAAGATGAAAGCTCATAATTGATAGATAGATACAGAGTATCCCCATGGCTATGATAGTTGTATACACAAGTATAGCTATCCACGGCCAGTTAGTGATTGAAACCTTGCCTTGAGTTACTCGTCCTGCATTCGATACTAAACCTACTATGATCTTCTAGTCATTGGAGTCCGGGAATGATTAAGATCTTTCCCTTGATCAAATGCCAACCTAGGAGACTACCTGTCCTCAAGAGACCAAATATTGTGAGCCTCTAATCATTTGTTTGAAGCTTGGTTTAACTAGAACCCTTGTGACAATAGTCTGGCAGGTTTGAAACAAATATAAATTCACGACTCAGTTATTAGAAATCTTTTCATTTGATGTGCCTTAGAGTTGGTTACCCCGTAGATAACTCTTATATACTACGGACGAGTAGATCATTCTATTTTATCGACCATGGGTTATTGTATACACTCATTTTCCATTTAGTAAGGAACGCCACTTGACTTGACTTATATCTACCGTATCCCGTTATGCCGTGCCTTATTCTTCATTAACAAGTGTCGGGGTATAATATCCGGACTTTGGAATCCTTCTAACCTCATTATTCCTAAAACCATGTCTTATTTTCTAAGATGGGTAGACAGTAAGCCTTCTAAAAATTTAGAGATATACGAGGACTACCGAATGATTAGAATAATTTTCATTAGGATGATAATTAGTGCCCCATGGATTCCTACTTTCTATTTAGGTCATTTTGTGTCCCCGACCATGTCATTAAAATTCTGAGCACGAGACCAACGATTACCTTCCAACAAATTTCATGTGCAAGATCTAGACGAGTCCACCTTCATCTAGGTATATCATGTCCCACTCAATCCCGTCCCCTTGTACTCTACTTTTATGCTATGACTTTCAGGTTAAAAGGACTAGCTATAACCTTTACCATAGTACCGGCATAATTTTTGACTTCCATTAGAGCCTCAACCTCGACTCAATTCCTTCGAATCAATATATGGTTGTGATCTACTCGAAGCCCACTACGCGTACGCCACTAGTGTACCAACCAATTGAGGCCTCATGTGCTACTTAAACACAAAGGTCACGGAAGGCGTATTTCGGGCTTTATGAACCTAGCTAACCAACCTGACTCGCAACTAGCTCAACCACTTGGAAGGAAGCCTATTCTAGGTTACCCTAACCTAGTAGACATAGTTTTATCGTGGGATCTTGTTCAGCCCATATAGATTGAGATCCAAGGTTCATCCAACCAACGAGTGACGTCCAATTAGGGAACCCATTAAGACCCAGTAAAACCCATCCAGACATACCACCATATTTGGACTAAAACACAATTGAATTATGTTCCTATACCTATTATATAGTCTCCACCTCTTATTATGTGTAGTCATTTGTAACCCTTATTCCTTCTACCTGGAAGTCGAGATACGATCTTGTATTGGATTTACATCCCATGTTAGTGTGTTTAAATAACCACAAAAAAGATCAAAATCTTGATTTCTCAAATTTCGTTCTATATTGGAACCTTGTTTAGATTAACTCCGAGAACGAAATTTTCTTATTGTATGGATTACAAACCCCTCTAAGAAACGAAGGGTTCTTTAAATTAGCCAGTGACTGGACTAGAGTAGCCCAATCTAGTAAATAAGTCAATGATTCATAAACACACATTTTTGGATACTCTCTACCGCTCTTGAAACGTCATAGTTGCTCTCGATTAATCTCTCTTATCTTCCTGTCCTTATTTCAGAGCGACGAATGCTCATACTATTTAGAGTTTATCAATATATTTCTTAGATACTGGTGTAAATTTGTATTTATTAAATTTTGGATTACTTGATAGATAGGGAGGATTATAGATGCCATATGCGATAAATATCTGTTGGTAGGATTATTAGCAACTAGTCAGAAGATTATAAGATCGTATTTGTGAAGAGTAGCGTGACCAAAGGTGGGTAGAAGTCCTCAAGAATTTGTAGTTACAAAATGACTAGGAGGAGGATGTAAATTATTTTGAGGAATTAAAATTTAAGAAGATTAGGGTTAAGGTAGACTTTCTTTTAAATTCTATGGAATAGTTATGAATTAGAATTTCGAGGACGAAATTAGTTTTAAGGTGGGTAGATTTGTAGCCCCCTTCCCGAAAATTTTGAAATATTTTATTTATTATTTAATTAATTTAAATGGTGATTATTAGATTTTATAAATAAATAATTAGTTATTATTTTATTATTTTGTGGTGATTAAATAAATATATTTTACTGTAACTGAATCGGTATTCTAATTTTAGAAATTAGATAAATGCTTTTATATTATTATGTTGACGCATTTTTTGAACAAATATATGTGTATACACTTATAATTCACTTTCACCTTTACATATACGTATTTTATTATATAGGCATATTATATATATATATATATATATATATATATATATATATATATATATATATATATATATATATATATATATATCTTCAGAATTTATTAATGTGTATATATATATATATATACACATGTCATATATATATATATATAGGGTATAGGTGTTTGTATACATAAATATATATATATATATATATATATATATATATATATATATGTGTGTGTGTGTGTATATACGTATATTTATATGGTTCTTTCTCTCTCTCTAACTATATTTTATATATTTTGCTTGTGATACATTTATTTATATATAAAGGATTTATAATTAAAAGAAATGGAAAAAGGAAATAAAAAGGAATAAACAATGGGAACCAGCCAGGTCGGCCAGCCCAGGCCAGCCCAGCCTAGGTCGGCGCATAGCAGTAGCATCCTGAGCCCCAGGCCTAGCTCGAACTCGGACCCAAGCCTTCCTCTAATCAATCCTAGCCCACAGCAGTTGTAGCAAGACCCGAGCTGAGCAACCCATCAGCAGCCCGAACTAACATCCACAAACTCGAAATTGGAACCCAGGCCGAGTCCCCCATTGGGCGATCGCGCGTGCATAATCTGGTATATATATATATATATCGAAACCGTCGAGAGAGGGATCGAAAGGGACCAAAACCCTAACTCCACCCTTCCACCTAACCTGGGCGGCCCCTCCGACGGCCGTGCACCATCGCGAGGCACCGCTGACTGCCAGGATCGTGCGTGCGCGCTGCGTCGGAGCAAAGGAGTAGCAGCAGTACTAAGACCGACTTCGCATCGTGCGTTCTCGACGCACGCTCAATCATTTTGGGATCCGCTTCTTTCAGTACGCTCTCAACATAACCGTCTTCAAACCCTAGTAGTTAGTTTTTGGTATAATCGTGCGACCCGACTGCAAGATGGACACGAAGTTGGTCAAAATCTGTCCAAAAACAGAGTATTAAAACAGTCCCTGAACCCATGTTGGAGGATCGATTTTGATCGATCCAGCGACCGATTTGGTCTACCATTTGAACAATGTTTTAAAGAACCTATAGAACTCTAGAACCCTTTTTGTAGATTGTTATTTGACCGGCTATCGGTCGAGGAAACTGAATTATAAAACTGTCAAAAACCTGTTTCTGAAATATTAAAAGTTACGAAAAATCTTCGATACGACGTGCGTCCCGCCAATTCGGGTGACATGGTTGGGAACCAAAAGCATCAAAAGGTGCGTAATGTCTTCTTGGACGTGTGGGCTTTGACAGAATTCAAATTGGTCGCGTGTGCGCGACGAATTTGATGCATATCCGTCGAAATTCATCGTATCGGCCTCTGTGCAAGTTTTCTAATTACTTTGTGTACGCTTGTCAGATCGAGACGAAATTTATGCCAACAGGATCGTATCGTTTTTTTGGTCCTGTATGCCAAGTTTGGTACGATTCTGAGATAGTTGAATCGGAACGCCTAATTGGCGGGCCCACAACCCGCTCCAACGGGCGAAATTGTGTACAGCCCACCGAAATTCAACTTTGGACATACGATTGGATTCTTCTCCTCAAACCAGACCCGTAGACATGTAGTTTAACGACTTTAGAGACTGTAGATTCTGGCACGCACTTCGGTGCAAAGCTGGTCCAACGGCGGTCGTTATTTTGACCCGAAATTACGATTTTGTTCCTGTTCCAGGATTTAACTTTTGGACATGCATTTCCTAGGCATATCTTTTACACCAAGTACATTTTTGATGTTTGTTTCAACGTTCGAAGTTGTTTGGAGATTGTGACGTTTCTTGGCTGATATTGTAATTTTCTGGACTTGCCCTTTTGTACCATCAGGCAAGATACCTTGCCATTATACTATTTATATTCAGTTGTATTTTATTACATATCACTGTTCATTTATTTCCAGTTCTTACAGTTCTTGATTTACTGTCTGCTCAGTGATGTTAGATGTACTTTACTATTATCCTTTGATTGTATATGGACCTAGAGTTAAGGGACCACCTTCTATAGTTATCGCATACACCTTGACACAGTTGTACCATGAGGATGTGTGAGATGATTAGCATATAGAGGTTCTTGCGTGTGGACTGATCCTCCATGCGCATGCGTTAGGGCTAACTGCTAATAGAGGCATGTTAGGAGACTTAGCAGTTAGTAGAGGTATATGAGTCATGGATATGCCTCTTTTAAGCATTGGGTGGGAAGAACAGTTCCTTAACGTATGCGCCAAGTATGCACTTTCCTATTGCCGGTTATCTCTGCGGGAGTACGGTCCTGGATCCTGATACCTGATTTACTGCTGGCCTCTGACATTCGATAAATGTTATACTTTGAGGTCCCTGCTATCCTGATGGGGCCATACCTGAGATTACTGCTCCTGAGCCAGAGTGCCCATGCGTTGAAGGTTTGTTCTTGCTGTATAAACACATTAGATGGTTAGGTAACCATCGTCAATGTCATATCACCCCGTTCCATTTGTAGCTTGGGACAATATCATATCGCGGTATAGTGTGCTACCCCTTGTCCTTGTTTGGTTGTAGGGGTAGTCTACTCTATCGATGATGAGGTATTGGATCGTGTTACGAGTGGGACCATTTACTTTACTTGTAATTTATGACATGGTATATATATTCAGTTATGTGGCATGTTCTTTATGTATCTTGTTATGTCCCTCTGAGGACCTGGTTATCTCTCCAGGTGTGTGCTTCTGTGATATTGTAGGTGTTCTAGCTGTGGCCATAATTGTCACTATTTCTTCGAGGATGATTGCACTTTGATCGTCTTCGCTTCGCTCGCCAAACTCTTTTTCTTTTTGTGTACTTCTTTTCATAGTTGGCAGTGGATTTGTCTCCGCCCAACATATTGTACAAAGACTTATTACAGTTGATTATATGATATCCTTTATTCTTCATTTGTGGATGAGATTAGATTACTCTTGGTTTACTGTATTTTACAGCTTATGTATTCATATGAGGTTTCCATATATTGGAGTATACTTCATATGTATACAGCTGGCATAGATACGTACCTGGTCCTAAGTAATTTGGGACTGGGGCACTACAAAGAGCAGCACCCAGACTGGATAGCCAACGTCGTTCCAGTCATCAAGAAGAACGGGAAAAATCTGAATCTGTATCGATTTCTGCAATCTGAATGTGACATGCCCTAAGGATGAATTCCCTCTTCCGATCACCGATATAATGATCGATAATACGTAAGACTTCGAGCGCATGTCCTTTATGGATGGCTTTTCAGGATACAATCAAATCAAGATGGCTCCCGATAATGAAAAGCATACATCATTCCGAACACCGATCGGCGTATATTGTTATACAGTCATGTCCTTTGGCTTGAAAAATACCGGTGCAATATATCAATAGGCCATGAGTGTCATCTTCAGAGATCATTTGCACAAGATGGTGCAGTGTTACGTAGATGACATCGTCGTCAAGTGCCACTCCAAAAATGATTATTTAGATGACTTAAGAACAGTGTTCGACCTCATGCGGGCACACAACCTGAAGATGAATTCCACCAAGTCCTTTCTGGGGTATCCAGTGGAAAGTTCTTGGGATTTGTCATTACTTCTCGGGGCATTCACATAGATCCCGACAAAACAAAAGCAATCCTAGAGATGAACCCACCAAAGAACATCCGTGAACTCTGCGGCCTTCAGGGAAGACTAGCCTATATCAGGAGGTTTATATCTAACCTCTCGGGGCAATGCCAACACTTCACTCAACTCATGAAGAAAGGTGTCTCTTTTGTATGGAACGAGGAATGTCAGCGTGCCTTTGTTGATATTAAGGAGAACCTGGTGAATCCGCCAGTTCTGGTAGCCCCGGTCGCCGGAAAGCCCTTTCTACTCTATGTACGGGCGATGGAACATTCCTTCGGCTCTCTGCTAGCCCAGAATAATGACACAGGAAATGAACAAGCTATTTACTATCTCAGCCGGATGATGGTAGGACCTGAATATAGGTACACTGTCGTGGACAAGAAGTGCCTTGCCCTAGTATTCGCCATTCAGAAAACATGACACTATGTGACAGGGCAGACCATCCATGTGATTTCACGAGTCAATCCCCTCAGGGTTCTCATGACCAAGCCTGGCGCACTCAGTTCTCATCTAGCCACCTGGGTGATACTACTATCCCCTTATGACATGATTTTTGTTCCGTAGAAAGCTATCAAGGGTCAAGCCCTGGCTTACTTTCTAGCAGCCCATCCAGGCTCAGAAATAGCCAAAATTTATGAAGAAATTCTTGATAAAGTTGTTGCCTCGAACATGACTTCGCACGACGCCATTTGGCAGATGTTCTTCGACGGTGCTTCAAGAACAAGGACACAAGGTGATATCGTCGCTGGAGTCGGGGTGGTATTAATTTGTCCCTCCGAACTAGTAGTCAATCGGGCGTATTCTCTTACAGAACCCTGTTTGAACAACGTAGCCGAATATAACGCTCTAGTCATTGGACTCCAACTCGCGAAAGAAGTAGGAATTAGATACTTGGAAGCTTACGGTGTCTCCAAGTTGGTTTTTAACCAGATCTGATGGTCATACGAGGTTCGCAATGGGGACCTGATTCCCTATTATCATACCGCATTTGTAGCACCCAGTTTCCCAAATGAGGGTAATTTTGAAACTTCGTGTTTATAATTATTTTAATAATAATATTTAATTTATGATATAATTTTTGGTGATTTTAAATCATTTTAAAATTATTTAAATCAATGACTTGTGGTTTTGACGTTTTGCTAGTGAAACCCTAGAGACTGTTTGACCTAGAGCCTAACCATGTGATTATGATATTTTAATATCATTTTTGGCCTAAGGATATTTTTGTATTTGACCTCTTTGAATTATTTTGATTTTATTTTATTATTTATGATATTGTTTTGGGGTTATTTGAGTCGGGTTCGAATTTCAACTCAATCCGACTTGTATCGGGGACCCGGGGTAGTTTGACTCTAGTGGGACCCACACACTAGTTAGACATGGCCCACATGATATTAATTTTAGTCCACATGATATTAATTTTAGTCCACATGATATTAATTTTAGTTAGTGACTAGATTAATTATTTTGGTTATTATTAATATGGATTAGTGTTTTAGGATTGACCAAACTATCCCAGACTTAACCCCTTACCAATGTATTAGTAAATAGACTAGAAAAGAGGCTTTTGGACTTTTCCTAATAGGACAAAACCACCTTTATGGCCAGCCACAATAAGGACAGGGTTGAGCCACCCATTTGTCATTATCCATCTATTTTTCTCTCTCTTGTTCTTCCCCAAATTCCTAGAGAGCAATCCCTAGCAATTTCTTCACCAAATCATTCCATTTCACCACCAAATCTTCTTCTTTCCTTCTCCATTCTAGCCAAGGAGGAAGCTACCCAAGTTTGGTAGGATTCGGAGCTCGTTCGTGTCCTTTTGGAATCTCTACGTGTCGGTGTCGCTCCGGGAAGGCTTTTCTTCGATTCGATCTACCGGGAGGTATAAATCCCTTCTCCTTTTTATTTCCTCATGCATATAGGTCTATTTTGAACCCATAGGAATGACCCCATAGTTGTATCTCCATTTATATCCATTTCGTGTCCATTTGGAGGTCATAGGAGTGTCCTTTGTGTTGTGGTTGTGTCCATGTGGGAAAATCCCAAATTTGGACACACTATGTGTTGTTGTTATGTATGAATGAATTATTACATGTTTAATCTCATATTTTTGTATTAGAGATGTGTTATATAGTGTCTCATATATACATATTAGTGTAGAGAGTGAGTTCATGATATATTATGTTATATACTTGTGTTCTTTTGTCTCAAACTATCTAAATTCGTCATGATTTTTATCCACATTTTTAATTTCAGCCATAACTTAGAAATGTCATAACTTCTAGCTCAAAGCTCGGTTTAATCTCCTATTTTTTTTAAAAGAAGCGTATTGAAGTTAGCTTCCCAAAAACATGTATTAATAGGCCTAATTCGTTCTGTAACTTTCTGGAGAATTATTTGAGTGTCAGCTGTATGAAAGACAAACGCGTTCTCGGTGTTTTCGCGATTCCGGGAGTTTTCGGAAACGAAAAAAGCGATCCGTTTAAAGTTTCGGAAAGCTAACACATAGATCTATAACATACTTTAATCCTAAATTTTAATTCATGATGAGATGGTACAGTATTGATTATTAGTAGGAGTTACTATTCGGCATATACATTTTGTATACCCTTGTGTGTAATATAATATTCTATTTGATTTTAACCCATGTTAATGTATATACATTATGTAATTAAATAGAGAATACAAGCATGAGTAAATGGTTAAATAAATGATGTATGAGGTGTAAGTATCCTATCTAATGTAAGCATGTATAAGTATGGCTTGTAATGAATATGTAGGTTCCATATTATGTAATGTATGGTGCATATAGTGGTACAAGAGAATAATGAATGATGAATGAATGCAAGCATGAATGTAATGTAATAATAGATGTAATGTATGTAATATACAAGTTAATAAGATGTAATGTTCTATGTTAACACAAATCCTATATTACCTCATGTACCCCCTTACACTATGTTGACACTATCACACTTGACACATTGTTCACTTACACTTTGATACTCTTTGATATGTATACACTATGTATGCCCATTTAACCCTCACTTGCCCCTTTGCCATGTTCACATACACACACATAGCCTCTTCAATAAGTATTTATGAATATAGTTAACTTAGCTATGTATGTATATTATATATATGTTAGCATATTGTGTTGTAATATATAAGTTTATATAACCATTTAAAATGCCATGATTATAGACCTAATGTCGAATACCAATATATGCAAGTGTATATATGTGTAGACATATATAGCTTAAAGTAATAGATTACCTAGTGTATATCCAATATGAATTCTTGCCTATTTGAGTATTGAATAATTGTATGCTATATAGAGTTGGGTGTATGTTGGCTTGTATAGCCTTGTATTGATGTGTGCTTGCTAGGATAGTCTTGGTTAGGCCTAGTAAGACTTACTGGGTTAGGACATGACCTAGTTTGACTAGTGCAGTTGACCAGAGTTGACCAAGGGTTGACTTTGGCCTAGTTTGACCTAGATTCATGTAGAATGTATTGTAGTGCTTTATATTACACTTCTGGACATGTTGTGACTTGTGCTGTTCTAATTAGGAGCCAGACACCTTGTAACCTGTATTGCTTTAAATAGGACTCTGTGGCTTCAGTTGGACCCCCTATACTTATCAGCTGTTCAGGTTATCAGACGAGTACATTCTCTGATAGTTCTCTCATTTATTTGTCAATTACTGTATTTCAGTTCTAGTTAGTTGTATGCGATTCTCTGTAACAACACGTATGGATATTCTGGATTCATGTATACAACACACATTTATTTTCTGGCCTCTATTACTGGTATCATCATTCTGGCTTCTATTACTGGAATCACCTGCTGGAATCATTTACTGGATTCATTTACTGGAATCATTTACTGGTATCATTATATTTTGGCTGGACATCTTGAATCATTGTGTCGAAATTCTGGATTCACTTACTGGAAGGGGAAATACTAGAGTAAGACATGTAGATATACCCCATTACTGGAATCACCCCTACTGGAATCTACTGAAATGATAGCCATCTCTCGCCTGATCAGTGAGAGGTGTGCCGGATTACCCACAGCCGTTTACATGTCGATCTCGGTATTTTAAAATATACTGTTAGAGTATAGGCTGGACTCACCCTGGAATCATTGATCATTATAACTGGAATTGTCCCTTACTGGATTCATCTTGTATTAGATTCATCTTGTACTGGACTTACATTGGAGTTACACTGGTCTACATTATTGTCTGGACTTCATATCATATTACCCTGGTTCAGCTAGTTCTATTTTTACAGACTTTATTGCTATGATTCTTTTCTTGTTTAGTTATTTACTTTCCTTGTACCTTATCTGTCTTTCTTACCATCACCTGAATATAAACTGCCATTTTCATCAATACAACTACCTATAACTGCTTTATAGTTCTCTGTCATTTACTTGGGTTTTCTAGATGAGATGTGCACGTTCCTGTCCTGACTGGACCTGTTGATAAATTTTACAGATAGCTTGGAGGTTGCATGCTAGCCTAGAGGAGACACCTTAGTAGTTGTTTAGATAGTTATTTCATTTGTCTGGAGTTGTATTTACTTTGTGGATTACTGTATTTGAATTTTGAGATATATTTCTGGGTTTTTGTATCTTAGACACTTAGACTTCTATCTCCCGTATCTCTTTAGATTTTATGTTTTATCTAACCTTATCATGCTCTACCTTAAATGTGATTGAGACTGTATCTGCTTAGCATTATATTGTTAGATGATGTGACCTAGGACAGCGTTCTACCGCCGACACTGCGGCGTAGGCTGGGCTTTGTTACATTCTCGTAACCTAACAGTGGGTGCGGGTCGTGACACGTTTTTAGTGGTGGCCCATGCAGGTCGAGTTTATGTAGTGGTATTCGAACTTGAGTACCACTACAGCCTGCAGTAGGAATATGATATATCTTGAAGGTACTCAATCACAGTTAGGAACCCTTGAGAGATTCCCGGAACGACCCTTGAGAATCTTATTTTAATTTCGATTTGAGAACTCTTTTTTCCCTTGATTTGATTTATTTTTACTTACTGTTGTTAAATTTGATTTTGATGGATTATGGTTGAATTTGAGTTGTATTCATTAATTTTGATGAATGATTGTCGAATTTTGAATCTTGATGACAGCTGTTGCATCCGAGTTGTATTTTGATAGATTTTTGTTCATTTTGAATTTTGAAGTTCGCTGATAAATTTGATTTGATATATAGGTATTCATTGTTGATTTAATTTAATTTTTTTTGACAAGATGAAATTATATGGGCTAGGTCATCTATGTTATGGAATCTAGTCTTCTATAGTCATATTAGCCAGCATGGTGAGGACATATCTGACTCTGGATATATTTCTCGGGTGTAGGAATTTAAGGTTTTTGCAGCCAAGCTAGCGGCACCGCGAAAATTTTAAATACCACGATTCTAGAGGTATGTGCATAAGTCAAGGACTCTGTGATTATCGTAGCCTTGTTTACTAGTATGACGGGGATTTAGAGTACCATGATTTTGGATAGACGCATATGATTATCAGATTGTACCTTAAATATTTTCAAGCATGTTTTCTCTACTTTGATGCAGTCCTTCAAAAAGAATTATTATTTGTTTTGCTTTGTTTTGCTTATAATTATTTAACTTAGGAGTAGCTTGTGTAACTTCTTGCTATGAGTTTCTTCTTAATACAATGAATCGATGATTTTGCTAGACTTTATCTTGGATTTGATATTTAGCTCTGGTTTCAAAATGGTTCCTTCTTTTAGGCAAATAAGCAAACAGCTTTTATCGTTATTTCCTTCTTGCTATTATTCTAGCATTGAATAATAATAATAAAACTGCCTTGATTTCGTCAATCACCTATTTTGCGATCTTGGTAGGAATCTAAATGTTGGTCATAACGTAGAATTAATTTTTTTTTGGGACATGAGAATATATGAGTATATTTACATAATGGACACTTGCCTGATACGTATGCATGCTACACTTGATTTTCCACCTATCTAAATACATATTAATGTGTTGTTAATGTTAAAATTTTCAAAATCCCAATATTTCTGGTTTTCTGCTTTTCCAGTTTAAATTCATAATTTAAATATAAATTTTATGTTATTAGTTTTGTCTACATAACTGCACATGTATGATATCTGCAGAGTTTCAATTTTTAGAGAAATTGGTTAAGTTATGTTAAATTTGTAAAATCTGAGACTGCATTATGTTAATATTACACTGGTTTAAATGTTAGCTTATTTTCAGATTTTGTATGTAAATGCTGAACTAAAAATGGGTTTAACCTTTCAATACTAAGCTATAACCCTGTACAAGGACGCGCACACACCCTAACTTAGCATACGCTGTCATGTAACCTAACCTTTCCTCTCTATGTTATGATCACATACTTGTATAGATATATATAGAGCTTAGGCATACATGTTATAATATATGTATATACATAACTAAATCTCTACCTCTTATAGATGTTTATGGTTAGCCATGCATGTTATGATTAAATAGGTTGTGTATTGTAGGTTGTTAACCCATATGCCATGAGTAGTGTAACAGGATAGCTCATATACAATTTTATGTATATTTCACATACACCCATACACACACAAACCACATAACATTACATAATGCTAGTTTTTCCTCTCTAACGCTCTCTCTGCATATATTGTGATTTGGATTTCAATGCAAGTGATTTTCAATTCCTTAATTTTTGAATTTGATTTTCTGTACCCTTTTTCAGATAATTGGTAGTTACCTTTATTTTGTTTGATAAGTACCAGTTTCATATAGGATGGTAGACCGCCTTACAGTTTTGATGGTTTGTTGTTTCTGTAACTTTTCTAGTTTAGCACCCTAAATTGCTTGTATATTTTGATACCCTATGACCGTTTCGGTTAGCATGACTAGTATACCTAGATGAGACTTTCACTACCACCGTATACCATGACCCTGTATGTCGTCCTTTTGATCACATGATTTGTTTTAATCTGGGACTTTGATTGTGGGGGTTTGACCTAGAGGGAGTATGGACATTTTAATTTCGAGGACGAAATTTTTCTAAGGTGGGTAGAGTTGTAGCACCCAGTTTTCCAAATGAGGGTAATTTTGAAACTTCGTATTTATAATTATTTTAATAATAATATTTAATTCATGATATAATTTTTGGTGATTTTAAATTATTTTAAAATTATTTAAATCAATGACTTGTGGTTTTGACGTTTTGCTAGTGAAACCCTAGAGACTGTTTGACCTAGAGCCTAACCATGTGATTATGATATTTTAATGTCATTTTTGGCCTAAGGGTGATATGCTCCCATTTCTACTCGGGAATGGGCAGCGGCTGCAACAATCTACCGGGCCTCTGCCTCTCTGCCTTGACCTGCTACAGACCAAACACCTAGCTACGAAGTGAGCCACCTCCTGCTTCATCCCTGACCACCAAACATGCTCCCTCAGATCTCGGTACATCTTGTTGGCACCCGGGTGTATAGAGTACTGAGATCTGTAGGCCTCCTACATAACCTGCTCTCTGAGATCTCCGCTGGGCACACATAACCTGGAACCGTGCCTCAGGGCACCATCCTCTGTAAGAGAAAACTCGCCCTCCAGTAATCCTGCTCGAACCTGCTCTCGGAGACACCGCAGAGCAATGTCCTCAAACTGTGCCGACTTTATCCTCTCCACTAAGTCTGACTGAATCTGCATCCCCCATAACTGCATCTGCACTCCGGGCACGATCACCTCAATCCCAAGGCCCTCTAAGTCTGCAAGCAAATATCGATCCATGGTCAAACACATGGCTGTCGGATACCTACTCAAGGCATCGGCAACCACGTTGGCCTTTCCTGGGTGATACTGAAGTAGGATGTCAAAATCCTTTATCAACTTTAGCCATCTGCGTTGTCTCATGTTCAACTCCTTCTGAGTGAACACATACTTTAAGCTTTTATGATCTGTGAAGATCTCCACCCTCTCACCATACAGATAATGCTTCCATAACTTCAGAGCAAATATCACTGTTGCCAGCTCCAGGTCGTGGGTAGGGTAGTTCTTCTCATGGGGACGTAATTGCCTGGAACCATAGGCAATCACCTTTTCATACTGCTGCAAGACGCAACCCAGCCCCTTTCCTGAAGCATCACTATAAATAGTGAAACCACCTGATCCTGAAGATAATGTCAGAATCGGAGCTGTCGTCAGCCGCTTCTTCAACTCATCAAAAGCTGTCTGACACTCCTCTGACCAAACATACTCAGCATCCTTTCGGGTCAACCGAGTCAACGACTCTGCAACCCGGGAGAAATCCTGTATAAATCTCCGATAATATCCTGCCAGCCCCAGGAAACTCCTGATCTCTGCAACTGAATTCGGCGCTGCCCATGCCTCAACTGCTACAATCTTCTTAGGGTCAACTGAGATACCATTTCCAGTCACCACATGCCCCAAGAAGTCCACCCGGTCTAAGAAGAACTCACACTTGGAGAGCTTCCCGTAAAGCTGCTCCTTTTTGAGAATCTCCAGTACTATCCTCAAATGCTCCTCGTGCTCATCCTTAGTCTTGGAATATATCAAGATGTCGTCAATAAACACCACCACAAACTGATCCAGATACTGGTGGAACACCTTGTTCATAAGGTTCATAAACACTGATGTTGCATTGGTTAGCCCAAACGGCATAACCAAAAACTCAAACTGCCCGTACCGTATCCTAAAAGCGGTCTTGGGAATATCCTCCCCCTTCACCTTCACCTGGTGATATCCCGACCTCAGATCAATCTTGGAAAATACCCGAGCTCCGCTTAACTGGTCAAAAAGATCGTCGATCCGCGACAGTGGGTATTTGTTCTTGATCGTGAGGTTGTTGAGTGCCCTATAGTCAATACACATCTGTACTAACCCATCCTTCTTCGGCACGAACAACACCGGTGCACCCCATGGCGATGAACTCGAGCGGATGAAGCCCTTGTCCTGTAGCTCATCCACCTGCTTCTTCAGCTCCACCAGCTCGCTGTTGTTTACCCGATAGACATGCTGAGAGATGGGCTCCGTTCCTGGAACCGAGTCTATCGAAAACTCTATGTCCCTATCTGGTGGCAATCCTGGCAACTCCTCAGGGAAAACATCCATATACTCTGCTATCAAGGGGTGTGGAATCGCCTGCTCCTCGACCGAGACTCCACAAAAGACTCCGCTGCTCTGCTCTGCCTGACTTCTGGAGTACTCGAACTCTGGCTCCCCCGGCGCTTTGAAGAGAACTCTACCCCCTCTACAATCAATGCTAGTGTGGTGCCTGCTCAACCAATCCATGCCTAGTACTATATCGTAATTCGGCAATGGCATTACAAGCAGGCTCACCTCCAACTCACGGCCTCCCAAAACTACTCTCCGATCCTTACAAACATCACTCACGAGGATAATGCTACCCCCGGTCGTGATATTGTAAGTCCTAGGCAACGATTCAGCTACGATACCATGTCTAATCGCAAAAGATACTGATATGAAGCTATACGAAGCACCGAAATCGAATAATACAAAAGCTGGACTGGAGTCGAGAAGGATCGAACCTGCGATCAGCTCTCCGATGGCCTCCGCATCCTCTGCTGCCATAGCGAATCCTCACCCCTGTTGGCCTTCCGTAGCCTGCTGCTGGTGCTGGACGAACCTCTGTTGCTGCATCTGCAGGGCTGGTCCCCTCTGCTGGCCTGCTGGAGCCCTAGCTCCTCCTCCCGGGCCTGCTCGTGCTATGTGGCACTCCCTCATCTGGTGGTCTGCTGAACCACACACCAGGCACTGGCCCAGACTCTTCCGGCACTCATTGAAGACGTGCCCAGGGTTCTTGCAGTAGGCACAAGTAACACCCTGTCTCTGACCATGCTGGTACTGTCTCGGCTGCTGCTGCTGATGAACTGGCCTCTGCTGGATCGGCTGCAGCTGAAACTGCCTCAGCTGCTGGTGCTGAAAGTGGGGCCTCTTGGCCTGGCCTCCGCTGCTGCTGCCCCCAACTGGGTCTCGCCTCCTCTTGAGCCTAAGCTCAAGATCATCCTCTGCCAACAAGGCTCCCGTCAAGATCTCCTCGAATGTGGCATCCTAGTTGCCCTTGGTCAAGGACATGACCTCCTTGACTAGACCCTTTCGGAACCTCTGGGCCTTCGTCGTCTCGCTCAGGCCCTCTAAGAACCTCCCGAGGCGGCCAAACTCCCCGGCGTAGTCCTCCACTGAAAGACTCCCGTGGACTAGGCTCTCAAACTGTGACTCCAAGGCTCTGAGTACTGAATCTGGGAAGAACTTCTTCTTGAAGAAGTCCTTGAACTACTCCCAAGTCTTCCCAGCTACCCCCACCATGGGGTCTGACTGATACCAGGTGCGAGCGAGATCTCGCATCCGGCTAGCTGCGGCCTCAATCTAAAGATCTACTGGTATCCTGGCCAGGTGGAAGATCTCCTCTATATGCTCGATCCACACATCGGTATATAGGATCCCCTCTGTCCCCAGAAATTCTCTAGGGCTGATCTTCTGAAACTGCTTGATCCCTGGTGTCCTCGGCTGATGGACCACTGGTCGAGCTGCAACCGTCGTAAGGGCCAACTCTATGCCCCTGTCCTGTCGAGCCTGCTGCCGGTCCATGAACTGCTGGAAGTACGTGAACATCTGCGCTTCATCCACGTATTCCGTAGGCGGTGGCTGCTGGAAAGGATCCTCTGAGATGACCGGGTCCTGCCTTCGAGCCGGTGAAAGCATACCCCCTGCTGCTACTGTCGAGGTCTCAATACGAGCAGAGGTGGCAGGAGCTGCAGTCCCCTGGCCCCGCTGTACTGGCTAGGAGGTAGCAGTCCCCTCTATAGCATCCCCATGAATGGTACGCTGCGATCGAGTCTCTACCATCCTGAAGATAGACAAACAAGAGTATCAATTTATGAGAAAGAAGCGAAATAACAAAGGCGGACAATTAAAATTCAAAGGATCAGCTGACAATAAGGATTTAGATGGCAATAAAAGAATTTTTTTTCCTAAAGTGATTGAGTACCTTAAAATTAATGTCCTATATCCTACTGCAGGCTGTAGTGATATTCTAATTCGAATACCACTACACTTCTAGTCTCGACCTGCATGGGCCACCACTAAAAACGTGTCACGACCCGCACCCTAGAGTAAGGGCACGAGAAGTGGGTACGTCCAGCCTACGTCGCAGTGTCGGCGGTAGAACGCTATCCTAGGGCAACATACATCTAACAATATATCTCTAAACAGTTTATACTCCCCGAATGGGGGTGACATAGAAGTAAATGAACTCAATCACAACTAAGGAAGAGATAGCACGATATGAAATAGAACTCAAGGAAAAATAGATGATAAAGTAGTCTAAGATAATCCCAGCAAATATCCAGAGGTACATGGTCTCAGCTACTAATGAAAGAATATATACAATTCAGAACTCTGAACAGAAAATAAGGCTAGCTAAACATGTCTCAAGGCAACATAAAATAAAATAAGCCTAACTAAACTAGTCTAGGCAATGGGGGTTATGTCCTCAGCTAGAGCTGGGTCCTCCTGAGGGTCCAGCTCGCAAGTATCGTCTAAGGCTGCCCCGTAGAAGGTATCCAGACAGGCCTCCTCCTCATCCTCTGTAATATTTTCAACAGGTCCAGTCAGGACAGGAGCGAGCACAGTACATCTCAACAGTTCATAGCAGGTTAGAAAATATAATCATGCAGTAAAGTAAGATACAAGTACTGAACGAAGTGCAGTATGTAAACAGAGAGAGAAAGCTGTAATAGAAATATCTACTATAAATAGAGACTAACAATGGCTAGTGAGTCAGAGTACAATATAAACATGTAAATGGCATAGGAGATTCTGATAAGACACTCTAGAAGAGATTCTGATAAGATACTACTTGGGTATTATTCACATGTCTACTTCTACTCCCCCGTACCCCCAATCAATACACAAAGATCCAACCAGGTTATGTTATGATTCCATACAAAGCCCCCGAAGGGTGATACATGGATGTCCCATAAATGGGGATTCTAGGAGATTCTAGGATACCCAGTAAATAGGATAAGAGATTCTAGGAGACTCTGTGATCATAAGGATATATGTCACAAGTGATCAAAGAACCAGTGAAGCATAGTGATACGCCATGTAAGTGAAACGCACAGAACATGTAGTACCCGATGCTCCCTAAGGATAACATCTCAAGAAGGGATCCATATAGTACCAATCCGTGTGACCAACGTGACAGTAACAGGTAAAGTAATTTAATGTAGGAAATAATTCTAAGCAGGATATGAAATGATCAGATAATGTACTCGCCTGGTATCTGAGTGTCCAATATGAAAGTACTGTCCGAGGAGTGGTGTCTGGCTCCTAATCAGAACAACACAAGTCACAACGAGTATAAAATGGTAAAAATAAGTTCTACTATGCATTCTACATGAGTCTAGGTCAATCTACGCCAAAGTCAACTCTTGGTCAACTCTGGTCAACCCTAGAAGTCAAACTAGGTCAACCAAGTCAAACCTAAGTCAAACTAGTCTACATTAGGCTATCAAGGCTATTCTAAGTCTAACAAGACTACACAAGTCAAATCTAGGCTCACTAGCTAAGCAGATACAACCATAGGCCATAGGCTAAGAGACTAGGCCATGGGCCAATAGGCAATACCATATTCAGTTTCTATATCTAAACAATACATATGTATACATACCCCATAATCTAATATTGGATACCTATATTGACCTATCTATGCTCCTATTCACATATTAGATACATACATTATATGGTAATATATATACATATATATATATTGATACACACATATGTGTTATATAATATAACTAGAATATATAACTTATAGGCTAATGTGTAAACCATACAACATTATGCTAATACATATAAATATATACATATGTATAAAGGGGTCTCATGTGTGTGGTGATACATGGGTGTATGTGTGTGTGTGTATTAGTGAGAGTGATGTGTAGGTGACTTGAGAGAGTGAAGTGATGCATGTGTGTGTGTAACATGGCAGTTGTGTGAGGAGTGAGTGAAACATGTATGTAGTGAAATATAGGCATGTGAGTGTGAGCAAAATCAGTAAAAAAAGGAATAGTAAACAGGAAAGGGAAACCACATTGCATAACAGTTAAACAGTCCACCCAAAAATCAGTATACAACAGTCCAAACAAAACCCAGTTATCTCAGTTCAACCAAACTTCATTTCATAGTTCATAATTAACCCAGAAATCAGTTTTAACAGTACACAATTTCCAGTTTTCAGTCCACACATAAAGCCCAGGTTAAAATACATTGAAGGACCCCAAAATTAGTTCAAAAGAACTAAAAAAAAAATCAGTAAACAGTCCAAGCAAAAATCCAGTTTTCAATCTCTTCCTTGCATTCTCAGTTTTAAGCCCAAACTACAACCAAACAATCCCAAATTTGACATACCAATAGAATTTATATAGGAGTACAAGTTAGAGGTTTAATATCATGTAAATAACAGTGTAGAATAGGTTAAATTGATGTTCAAAGTTTAATTTCGAAAACAGAGAAAAAAACAGAAAATTGGGACAGTTTTACAGTTTTAGGATAATAGGGGAAATCAAAATTTAATCATCAAAACCAATTTAAAATACCCGAACAGTGGTTGGTAACATATCTACATGTTGTGTACGTGTCACACAAGAGTTTGTGTCCACCCAAGTGGGCACAAACGTGTCCAATCTCATAAAATACGAAAACAGTGTACAAATAGACTGCTCCTCGTGCACGTGTTCACGGTGTCCGTGTGCACGACACGACACGACACAACCCACGTGGTTGTGTCCAAGTGTCGACTAGGTCTAGGTCTAGGGCTAGGATACCCTGATATGGGTCCATGACACGTGTGCCAGTGATACGACATACGTATCAGTACACGAAAACAACTGAACCCAGTTCAGAGCAAAAGCAATGTACGTGTTTGTGCATGTCCGACACGACACGTGGGGGTCTGAGACTCGATACATGTCGTGTCAGTCACGAAGACGACCCGTGTGTCAAGTGTCGCCTGTCGACATGGCGTGTCCTGACAGTTGTGGCCCCCAAACAGCAGGGGATCAAACCTGTGCGCGCGCGTGTATGCACCGCGTGTCCACGCATCGATTATGACACGACACGACACAACCACCACCACAGAGAAATAAAAATCAATAAGCAATAATAAAACCTAGATTCCTATTCAAAAGCTTTTTAGAAATTAGGTTGAAATATCCTTTGGGACATTTCAACAAACACCCACTGTGGGTTCCCGATACGTGTCCAAAACGGACACGAAACCTATGAAACTCGACACGAAACCAATGCAGCCACTTAGGGGACTCCTAGGGCTTCCTAAATGTATAAAGAAATCAAAATTTCATTGAGTAATGAAGAAGTTACCTATAGATGAACTTTCTAGAAAATCCTCCTTTGTTGAGCTCCTCTCCTTGATGTCCCAATCCAACAAATCAATACCAAACTGAAATAAAACTCCAATAACGGCAAGTATAGGTATATTAAAACCTAATGGAAGAGATTTGAATGAAAAAGGACATGGAATGGAATTTCTATGGATTAAATAAAGTAGGAACAAACGTCTTTCTAAACTTGAGCTTTCCTAAAAAGAGGCAACCCTAAACTAAGAGAGTATTTATAGGGTGGTATTCCCAAGGAGGATATGGTGGTCGGCCACAATGTCTAGGGCTAGGGTTTTGTAATTCTTGGGCTTTGGGCCAATCTACAAGGCTATGACTTAAATTGATTTATCAAAGGTTCTAAATCATAAGTCATGACTTATGACTTTCTAATTCCTATTGCTAACTAGAGTCTATTGAACAAACTAAGGGTTAGCTTAGGTTAGACTAGAGTCATATAACCTAACCAAGTCCATACTAACTAGGGTTAGCTTCTAGGTTGGTCTATAAGGGTCAAAACTAGTCAAAGTCAACCTAGTCAACCCTCATCCAAACAATTCCAAAATAATTCCTAAAAATTCCTATAAATTCAAATTACCCCAAAAATGTCAAAAATACCCTCAAACTAGAAATGTGGTAGTGACAATTAGCCACATATGATTTGCATCAAACCAATCGAAGTCAACATTTAGATGTTCTAAGCCACAACATTCTCTAACCAAATCCATTTACCCATAGCATACTAACTGTCTTACTAGTCTGAGTCATCACTCGACTAAACAATTTCTAACCAAGCCACCAGTTATAATTTCTAAAAATCTCGCTACCCAGCCTAACATCACCATCAAAGGACACTTGAGTCATCTAATAATAATACATGACTCCCTGCTAAGTCTCAGCACAACCCAGTACCAACAGATAGTCTTATTGCTATCCTACGGAAAGGGTCAACTTACATCTCGTTCTGAGGTGGTAGAGGTAATATACCACTCAAAAACGAAGCCATCCTTAAACAATACCAACTCAGTTCTATTCCGGACATTCATGATCTATAATGATCATAACGCTTAGCCAACATTCTTAAGGTCTCAAAAGCACTAGCCATCACCCATGAATCAACTCATCCGTTCTGTTGAACTCATCCATCAAATGTTTCATTTCCAATTTTTTCCCAACATCACATGCAATTCTCAACTTGTTACAAAATACATAGCCACTTTTCTTTATTCCCACATTCCGAACATCATTCACAACATAGCATACTATGACATCGAGTCATTGTTGGGATATTAGTGTCCAAACCAACGACAAACATTCATTCATGGGCATCACAATATATATAAACTCATTGTATAGAACATCCAGTGAGCACCCAAGAGGGTCAACGAACTTTCAGACACAAACAACATTAGATGATTAAAGAAGAACAACAGCATAATCGCGGAAGCAATCTTTATTTTAATCGCGGAAGCAACGTTGAGTGATCGCGGAAGCAACTTTGGTTAATCGTCGATGAAACTTTGATTTGAAACAAATCAAAGAAGAGACCTATGACGTAAAGTCGTACTTTGATACCAATTTGTCACACTCTGATTCGTAGAGTCATTTATTTATATATTTATCTCTTGGAATCGATCGTCCTCGCTTGGGCGTGATGCCGTACAAGTCTAGAATTTCACTTGTACAAGGCAAATATGGTACATAATTGATTATCTTCAAATAGGAACACATCGCTGCAGCAGAAGCAGACAAATTGAAGATAACGAGGACATTCTTTCTTATCGAATGGGAACACATCATTTGATTTGTAACATCTAAAATAAGAAGATAATTTGCAGTCACAAAGAAGTATATATAAGTATTCTCTTTATTGAGAGAGTAAAAGACTCGTACTGAAATACAATACTTACAACACATCTCACTTTACATTGATAGCCAACTGAGCAAATGCTAGAAGACTTACATTTGATACTTTGATACATTGGATTACAACTCGATATACCGACTTGGCTTACAACTCACTGGTATAACTGATTACACTGTTCCATATATTATGCCCTTTATAAACAAAAGACATCATCTTGTACAAGGAGAGCTTCTGTATGCCCAACAAATCTTCGATACCGCGGGATCAATCAAGCCAATCTTCGTGTACAGAATATCCCAAGCACGAGCACCTGCCCACAAAGCGTAGGTCAGTACATCATCTATGTACTGGCGATCAGAATCTAACCCACTCGCCTAAACCAACACTAACTGGTCAATTTTATCAAGCATTTAATAGAATGATCTTTCTACTTGGGGCCTAGCATCAGTTTATAGTTCTTGAGCAGAAACATTGAAGTAAGTAAACATGTTGTAGCATGATATAACATTTCTTTGTGTAAGGCATCAACTAAGCAAAATTTAGTTAACACATTGAGCATATTATGGAAATATTCCTGGAAGACATCATTTAGCATACTTGGTGTTATCATTCAACAGGTTATGGCAATATTCTAAAAGGTAATACATTAGTAAATCGTATTTAACATGTTGAGCATGTTATAGAGTTTCTCATTTAAAGGCAACAATACAGCATCATTTTTTAGCATGTTAAGCTGGCAAGTTGAACCAACATATATATTATCACAATTATGTGATTTCTTATCGATAGCCGACTTCTCGTACCTTTATCAAATACAGGGTAGCAGATGTACTTACTCTGCCTGCAAAAAAATATTTATTAGCGTGCATCCTGACTACATGGTCACCGGTGTTGTCAAACCATATGGATAATTTTTATTTCACTTCAAGATAATATGGTCAGTATAGTAGGTGGCGAGCCTCTATGCCACCCCGCCTTATCCGTGTTTCCAAAGAACTTATCATTATTTTCTCATAGGCCGAATCGGTCCAGGTGCCCCGGTACCATTCGAGGAAATTAAAACTCAAACCTTGTATACAAGTTGTCCATAACCATGCGAATGCGTGTCCGACTCGATTGTGAACATAATCGCATGGTAAAGTATATTGAAGAAAGTAAAGGCAATAGTGCATCATTAAGTCATATTCAATGACTTATTCATTTCATCATTACCATCCTTTCATTTGGTGATCTCAATGATCCCATGCTTTATCAATTCTCATTTATCGCTTCATTACAATGTTTCTCATACCGTTCCTTTTTAAGAGGAACAAACAATATTTTATTTATTTTATAGGAACATTATTCTTTCTTTCATTGCTTATAAGGAAACAGGCAACAACAACAGTTATACAAAAGGTACATAATTCTAGTGTTTCATTCAGTTCATTGGGTCGACAACATAGCCAGTTCATTGTTTATTCTATCCTTCACAAGGCATCTCATTCATTCAAGTGTTTTACTTGTTCCGGCAGCGTTAAGCATAAGGGGCATTATCAATTCATTTACAGGAAACAAGTCACATTAGCAGTACAAGGTGATTCATTCAGCAGTTCAATGATCATGTGTCGTTTATTTCAATACTAGACAATAAAAGCATCTCTATTGATTAGCAAATAAAGCATCACAGTTATTCAGCATTCATGGTATGGGACATTAGGGACA
Source organism: Iris pallida (assembly GCA_029216955.1). Lineage (NCBI taxonomy): Eukaryota > Viridiplantae > Streptophyta > Magnoliopsida > Asparagales > Iridaceae > Iris > Iris pallida. Next base: position 23,317,006 of record JANAVB010005796.1, read on the forward strand.
TATTCTTAGCACTTCAGTATTCATTTTTAGAAAGCATAAAGGTGCAAGGAGAAGGAAGGATAGTTCCACTCACTTAATATAAAGGGTCTTCCAGTTTCGATCGCATATATTCCCACCAGACATAGCTCCACCAGCGAGTCATGTTCCAACACCCATTCCATCTGACTGGCTAAGAGACTGCGTCAATCTCAATTCTCTTGATTTACTACATAAGTCTTGGTTCAATATTCTAATAGCATCCAACCAGCCAATCAAATGCCTCGTACGAAGCGGGGATTTACACTTATGAGAGAGGAAGATGTTCAAGTTATGCATATCGACGTTGGTATTGAGGCGTATCAAAGACGATATGTAATAACTTGGAGATACTCTGATCGAATGAACAAAAATTATGTTGAGCATTGTTGTTAGATGAATAAGATACAAGTTAAGTTGATGTCAATTTGGATGACAATGATAGGAATGCTTCAGAGAATTTGAGAGTGGATGTATATTATTTGGATGAAAATGAAAGTGTCTCGATTACTTCGTAGATAACTACTGCGTTGACATTCTTGTCTTGTGCGAGCGCAACACCAGCCTCGTACATACGTCTTGCCGATTATGATGACTATTCTGCGTGAGTGCTGGTATGGTGATTCATGTCCAGCGGAGATGGATGAACTTACACGGCGTGATAAATTGGATTTAGACTTGTGGTTTGATGCGAAGGTGGATTTGAGGATTGTTGCGATAAGCCTAGAGTGTGTCGGATATTGATCATGGGTAAATAAACTCATACCCAAGGCAAACAAATATTGTTCGGTTGCGATAGTGTTAACGGTAGTGCATGAGTGATTCGAGTAGTAACGGCGTATTAGTTGTGCGGGGGTAGATAAATTTTGGATTGGTAAATTACGTCGAAGTGGATAAAGTCTCACAGGAATTGTCGAGAATTAATTTAACTCCGCAATAGGATATAGCATGGTTCATAGTAACTGGCCCTCATTGTTGATCTTCAATTATCGAGCGTAGTTTCGGGGCAGAGGACCCTAGAAGACTCGACCGCCAAATCAAGTGAATGTTGAAGTCATATAGGACGACCCAATGAAGTCAAATAAGAAATTTCGTTGAGGATTAAGGATGATATAATGCATGTTGAGGATAAGTCTAAGCGATTAAGTATCATGTTTCGAAAGTTAGCGAGTAGCCTTCGACTAGATCGATATGGTTAGCAAATTTATGATCGATCAAATGAGTATGTAAATAAACTTGGTTGGTCGATGATCGAATAGATGTTGAGGAACGTACTTAGCATAGTGTTGCGGTAAGGCGATTGCAAGAATTCTGCAATGCACGAGAGCGACGAATAGTAGAACGATCCTAAGAGTTGTGTCCTTGATCGGTTTGAGTAACGGTTAGGCTATGTGTGTTTGAACGCATGATCTATGTCAGGAAAAGAACTAGTTGGAATTGATTCAAAAATTGAGTAAGAAATTCCTATTCGATCAAGAATCGGAGATAGGCATATCATAAGAGACCTTGGGTCAGAAAGATTGTTGCCTTTGAGCATTGTAGACTCAAGTTGACCTCTTGTGTCAGAAGAGATTAAGCATGATGTTTGGATAAGTTACCTAGCGGGGGTAGCCCCAGACATGATGCGTAGATAGTTGGAGAATGTGAACATATTGGAATAGTTGTGTACAATGCATAGTACGGATTATAGTGAAGAAAGTTTGTACATGTTGGACATAGTCCATGTCATTGAGGCTAGATGTTACGAACGATTAGATGAAAGACTTGAGTTGTGCAAGAGATAGGAAACAATTTGACAAGTAGGCGTTGCAGAGAATTATTGCGATCAGATACGTAACAACTTAATGCAATGCATGCGTTAGATGGCCGTCTAGAAACTTATGGGATTGAAATTATGGTTTTGAATTAAGTTTTATGCAGAAATGATGGAAAGATGATCACATGTTATGCAATAATGCATACGAGATGTATTTTGGAAATAGTCGCTAAGATCTGACCAGTCGAATAAGGAATAACTGGTGCTTGAGGATTTAGGTTGAGCTTGTTAACCTTGTCCCAATATCCTACAACCGAACTTGGCTAAATTGTATATATTGGTGGGATGCCGAAAATATGTGTATGATCCAAACTAAGTTGTATGATTCAAATGATAGAGGCACAAGATCGTGAAACGATCTAGAAAAACACTTAGATTGAGTGTTGGTTTCGGTTCGAGGACAAACCTTGTTTTGAGTGGTATATTATGTAATGCCCCACTCCGTACGGTGCATTACGATGAGTCATTGACTCGAAGAGTTGCGTTGACCCGATGAAGTATCGATACAAATTGATGCAAAGCATAAGTCCAGTTTAAACAAGGTATTGACTTCGATTGATCTAGTGTGCAGGCTATACGTTTACGCTGAATCATAAGGGGTCAACATTTTGCCTTATTCACTAAAGTGTCCGCAAAACCAAATCGTTGCCTTGTATCAAACTAATGCATGGGCACGGTAGGCCGAATCAGTCGAATAGCTCAACGGAATGGCTAAGTCAGAAGAGTTAGCCATGCAACTAAGTTATGTATTTGAGCCGCATCAGCTCGACAAAACGACAAGACGTATCGGATTAAGGTGGTCGGGTTCTTGACTCTCTCTTCCTACTCCTTCATATCTAATAAAATGTATCCTTGTATGTGTAAGTTGCCATTAAGTTAGCGAGCGTGGCTCGAATGATTAAAGGTCTTAGTATGTGTCGAACATTAAGATAGAACATTAAATATTGAACAATTGAGATGTATATCAAGTGTACGGGTCGCGGTAGGTCAGTGATGGTAGAATATTGAACGGTGATATCGAGATGTGCATCATGTGCTCGACTCCGAGAATATTGAACAATAGGCGTAGAATACTGATTATGGCGTTAAGCGTGCCTTTACGTACGGAAGCTACGAAATGACTAAGTAAGTAAAATGGGGCAAGTTGTGGTGCAATGTCGCAAAACTTCTCGTAACATTAAAAGATATACTTCGTGCATTGAGGTATGCAGTTGTGGCACAATTGCTACGGAATAGCCGTTATACGAATAACTTATGAATAGAACGCGTTGAGTATAAGTACGAAAAGTCTAAGCCGTTGGGCGTCGTACATCAATACGGATGTGTTGGGGGATAATGCTTATGGAATTTGAGATAGAGATGAGAGATTATATTTTTGGAACGTGAGATTGGTTGGAATGATATGATTTGTTTGCTATGGCGCGTATTGCACGGTCAATGGACTCGGCTAGCCCGTGCATAGGTGCGACTTCCCTTGAACGGTTACGACCGGGGCACCGGGACCATTCGACCTAGGCGGAAATTATATATGGTATTTATGGTGCACATCATTAGGACGGATTACGATCGTCCAGTGTTGTGATAAGATATGATATCAGTAAGTTTAGGATCCTTCAGATACTGGACTAGCAACCCATATTGGGGCGATCATAGGCTTACACATAAGGATGCCAAGTCCACTACGGTACAAAATACCGTGACTTTGCTGAGATTAGAATTGGGTGCAGGCGCAGAGCCTGCCACCCTTATGCATATGTCTAAGTTTGGTTGGTTGGTTGCGTGAATCGTATGATTGATTATGCATATTTCTAACAATTGCAGGCTAAGCGAAACAAGATGAAAACATGAACGATTACTACGTTATATTCATATTATGTCTAACTATATTTGCTACAGGGAGACGTTATTGGACACATTTATAATAAGTTTCTATGCTTGAAAAATTGCTATGAAACTGATCCTAAGGCTAAATAGAAAGATCACCAAATAAAGTTTCATGTTTCACTAAATGTACTTAGTGTTGGTTGGGTGCGAGTGGGTCTTGATCAGTACAGCGAGGACGAAAGCACTAATCCTCCACTAGTTTGCTTGTAGGTTCAGGTTATGTTAGGCTCGGGGCGGGGCTTGGCTTGGACGCATCGAGGCATGGAGTCCTTAGCATTTCAAGAGGAGCTACCGTATTAGCGTTGGGACTTGTGACATGGAGATGTTCGACGGAAGACTACTTATTGGCTATAAAGAGGCATAATGTATGGAACAATATAATCCTTTGTGAGCTAGAGAGATCATGAGAGTTGTAGCCAGTTGGCATATCCAGTTGGGCTATTCAAAGCCTTTATAACCTTCAGTTCATTATTTGAAAGAGATTCTTATTGTATACTCTATTTTCTTCTGCTGCTTATGTTATCAATTTGAGATAATCTTATGTGAACCTGTTATCTTGCCTTGCACGAGCGCAACTCCAGGCTTGTACGGCATCACGCCCCGGCGAGGACGATCATTCTGGTGAAATCCAGCAAGGACTAGCAATTTTCTTGGCCGGGGCGTGACAATGCACACCCTCTTGACCCTACTCGTGTCGTGCTTACACTTTCTTTGATTCGACCAATACCGTGCATGCGAATTCGCCGCTTAGCATGCCAACTCATCTATATGAAAGTCACTGACAATCCAAGCCATCGTGGACAAAGCTCGGGTAGGCGATGAGTCTTTCGATGCAAGGTAGCTAGCCCCATGGAAAGCTCTCGACTACCCACGCGATATAATCCAGCGTTGCTATAACGTCTTCCCCTAGGTCGACTGGCCCCGGCGCCCCATCGTAATCCCAGTCGAGGAAGAAATCTTTGTCGACAAGTTGTCCATGATCATCCACCTACGAGAACACTTAGACTTATATAAATGCATGGCCGACTTTACGGTACGAGTAGGACCATACTTAGCAAAACGTACTCGAAACCATATCATGTAAAACGTGTATTGGAACCATACAATACAAAACCTGCATCAAACCATACGATGTAAAACGTGCATCAAACCATACAATGCAAAACATGTATCCTTGGAGACTCCAAAAACGTGGGACCGCCTCAGCGACAAATGGTCGCATGAACTTTCTTTTCTTTGAACCCAGGGAACGACTATCGTATAGCCTTCCAACTTGACTTGAACAAACGTATTCCTTATGTGCCAAAGACCGTGTCTAACTTTTCATAGTGACGACCGTGGCTCGTGCTTAAACCGACTTGTGTTCTACGCGACGCTATCCTCCAAGTTATACTTTATATGACGAGCCTTGGGATCGTGGGACTATGTGACTTAACCACCACAGAAAGAGCGGGACAGTGCTTACTTTGATTTCGAGAGTCCAGCATAACTCTTGCCTAACGTAATCGTGCAACAAATTAATATGTAGGATGACCAAAGGCTATGCCAAGCCTTGGACGACGGAACCGTGCATAATTTATCAAGCATAAATACGTCTGACGCCTACGACTTAGGCTAAGTCCATAACTTTGTGGCAACTTAAACCAACTTCCTTCTTCTAAGCCACGGGACGAAGGACCGAGTACCATTTTGAAAGCACAATGTGCAACACTTCTAAGCCGACTATGGGACCTTTCCATATTCTTAACTTAATCCGACCCAAGTTGGGATTATTCCCTTAACTATGTGGATTCATCTCTTTTATTATCAAACCTATTTGTGTATTTGAAAACATTTGTTTTATTAGTGCGAAGGCCAAGCTGAGACAAGTTCACCGAAGCCACCCACTTGAACGAGGAGTCGTCTCGACCGTACGGCTCTTCGAGCAAGCCATTGCATGGCTAAGTCTGAACGCCGTTGGCGTTTCGATTCCTCTGATTGACTGAACGGGACGGGGTACTACACTAACGACTAACATATATGTTATCTACTAGTATAGGTAATATTATCTAATAATTTATTTAGTAAATATTTACTAGTTAATTTAATCACTGCCTATTTTTAGATGTCTAATAATAAAAAAATACATTTCATAGCTAATTACAATTTAGCTAATACTTACACAAAATCGTAGCCCGCTTGGAAACGGATAAACCACAAATTTCGAAAACCTTTAACTGAAAGAATTTAGTAAATAAATATTTCTATTTACTATCAAAATTTTATAATTATTTTTTCTATAGAAAAATTATATATTTATAACTTATAGGTTTTTCTTGAAGTGGACAGAAATTCCATTAGCGTAACTTCTAACAGAAAAAGTTTTTACAAAACCAAAGACAAACAGGGACCGATAGCAATTACGGTCGAAATGTTTCTTAAAATTAGAATTTCACATTTTTTTCAAGAGTCAGAAAATTCAGAGTTTTGAAAAATCACATTTTTGAAAAATCCAAGAAATTGGTTAACGGAGGTTACAAATCTACCATCCTTAAAGTAATTTCGTCCTCAAAATTAAAGGTTGGAAGTGGAGTTAAAACATGATAGAAAGTTTAGGCAATTTCTTAGACACGATCAAAGAATGACGAGTTTGGCACAATTTAAGATAATCAGTTCAATAATCGTTTAGGCACGACTAGTAATTTTGGTAGAGTAAAATCGTAATGTGACACGATTTAGAAGTAATTTTAAGTTATTTGGTCATGACCTTAATTACGGCTAAGAGAAGTGAATAAGCACAAAATTCGAGTATAGAGTGATCGGTAGTTAGATTGATAAAAATCAGACTCTAGGTCATATAAGTACGATCAAGATCCAAATAGTTGTGAATGACGTTAAAATCATGATTTTGAAATCAAGGTCTTATAGGCACGATTTAGGAAGAAACCCAAGTCATTTAGGCATGGTAGAAATTCATTCAGACATGAACAATTTTAATTATAACACGACTAATTTCGTAGTCACACCAGTTAGTCGTGATCGAAAGTCAGAATTCTTAGGCACGATTTAGAAATAGATTTTTAAGTTATTTAAGCACAAAGTCACGACTAGGAAAATCGAAATCATTCACCTACGATCATGTTAGAATTTCGATTTAGAATGACCAATATGATCTAGGCTCGATAAGGTTGGATTCAGGGTTATATAGGCATATTTAATGCAAAGGCGACGCGATTGGATGTCGTTAGGAATAATGAAATGTTTGGCACGATCAATGACCAAGGATCAAACCATCTAGTCACGAGTGAAATCAAGGTTTAAGAACTTGGAATGACTAGAATCACTTTGGCATGGTTTAAGATAAATCGACAAAATTTAAAACCTAGTCACAAAATAGGAATGAAACCTGAGCACGAGTGACTATGGAATCAAGATTTTGGTACGCTAGAAAATTTATTCCGGCACAGTCATGATTAGCGATAGAAAGTTTTAGGCATGATTTGTGGGTTAAGGCTATCATGATTAGTCACGATCATTAGAATAATGATCGTAAAAATCAAAGTCGTATAGTCATGCCAAGTCATCTAGGCATGGCAAATTATGAGAATAATAGATATAATCATGGAATCAATTCAGGGTCAAAAGAATTTAGGCACGAGTGAAAAAATCTAGACATGATAAAAATTGGAATTCGATATGATCAAGGATGAGGTCAGTCTAACCTTGGTCAAACAGTGATTAGATATGATGAAAGGTATGATAGTAACCGAGGCATGACCAATCATGAATTTCGGTATGATCAAGGATAGTGTGAAGCTTAAACGTGATTGGAACATAATTTAGTCATTTTCAAGAATAAATCAGAGTTTTACGCACGAGTGACATATTGATAGAGATTCAGGTCACGGCTGAATTTAAGTCAATTTAGTACGATCAAGGATTAAAATATTGCTACGATAAAGGAGATGATCAAAGTCGATTGGTCGTGATCAAAGGAAGTTAGATTTTTGTGATATTGAAAACTTAAAGGATGATTCAGCAAAGATATGGAAAAAATTGAATTCCTTTACTATGATAGGGAAATCAAAAGGCAAGATTTCATAGGGAAGTCAAGATAATCACTCTGCTACTACCAAGTTTATCTGTTCATCATTTGTCAATCATACATTTATCTCACAAGTCCAAATATAATAGATGACTATAATACTTCCTTGGCCTTCGTAAAGCAAAGAGAGATGAGAATTCAAAAGATTTTAAAGTGTAGCTGACAGAAGAAGATACAAGATAGTTAATCGATGTAAGTAGGATAGGGTTAATTAAGACAAAATCATAATGGTAAGCTAAGAAAATAATGGTAAAATATGTTCTTGTTCATCCGGTCATAAAGTAGTGAATCAATTTAAGATATGATCTGATAACCGTACACATCTATCCGAAATCATGTTGCCAGAATTTTTGCCACGCTAGTAAGCATAGCTGCAATAAACGATAAAGTCCATAAATAAGATATATACCGTATAATTATGTTATCTAGAATTCTCACCATGCCAACCGGTATGGCTGCAAGAAAATATAAATTCCATAATCAAGATAGTATATCCAAAATCAGGCTCTATGTCCTTGTCATGCTAGTTAGTATGACTAGAAGAAAGTATAAACTCCATGAATAAGATAGACATTACCCTTCTTATTGTCCTTATCGAATATGTTATCAGATTATATCTTAATTCAATCCATAATTTTTTTCTAAATATAAAATCAAATTCAACAACGAACATCAAGATTCAAAATTCAATAACAAATTAAGGATAAGTAAACGAAAACATGCGAAAACAGATTTGGAGATAGGGTTTAGCGAGAGGTTCTCAGGGGTTACCCTAAAGATACTATCTTGGTCAGAATTTAAAATTTCTTGAATTTATTCTAAAACAAATCTCAACCTTTATATATAAGATTGACTAATCATTCTCTCTTCAACCTAATGGTATATCAATTTCAACTTCTACTTTCTAGTTCTCTCTAGGGTCCATAAAACTCATCCTAATGCAAGAATAGGGTTCAATAATAGACATATGTTTCGAAATCAGGATGAACAAAAGCAAGTGGGAATAGACTCAAAGATTTTTCAAAGTAAGATTCTTAGGGGTTATCCCTGGAATTTATCAAGAGTTCCTAATACGTAATTGAGTACCAAATCTCCTAAAATATTCCATGACTCAGATCTTAGTCCAAGGGCTGGCTCGCAGTAGTATGACTGAGCCTAAGTACTACTACGACTTTGCAATAGTTACGAAGACTGACCTGCATGGGCCACCACAAAAATGTATCACGACCCGCACCCGGATATTCGGGCACCAGTACATGAGCAACGCCCAACCTACGCCGCAGTATCTGTAATGATCGTGGTTCGTATTATGTATTTGGAATACGTATACGTATCTTGACTCGTATTTTATGTCTCCTGGCTTTGTTCGGCTTGTTTAGGTTGGATTTGTTCAACTTGGTTCAACATGACTTGGCTTGTCTTGGTTCGGTTTATTTTGGGTTGAGGTGAGATGGTTGCTATATAAGTCAACTCCTTCTCTCCTCCATTATTTTGCATTTACTTCTTCATCTTCTTTATTACTCCTCCCACCTACCAAGCCTAGGCAAGTACAACTTGCTTCATGATGGATCTTAAGTTTTATTGTTCCATTCCCTTCCTTACTTCATTCTAAGCCTCTTTAGAATTTGAGATTTTGGATTTGATGGATGGATTCTTGTAGATCTAAATTTATAACTTTTTGATTTTTCATAGTTTTGATCTCTAAAACTTGGTTATTTTCAAAATCTAATAGTTCCATGTTGTTGGAAATTCAATTCTACCTAATTTTGGCTTTTGAACCTCTTGATTTCGACTTCGTATGAGAAAGTTATACCATTTTCATGTTCATGGGTTCCCCACACCTTTTGGTGATGTTGGGACGATGAACAGTGTCGCGTGCAGTGTATTCGCTGCCGCGCTTGCGCGCAACGTGCGCCGTGGGCGATTTTGCCTGTGCGCAATGCGCAGGTTGCGCGCTGCGCACCCGCGCACTTTCTTGCTGCGCACAACGGGCGCCGTGGGCGATTTTACCCACGCGCAATGCACAGGTTACGTGCTGCGCGCCCGCGCACTTTCTTGCCGTGTGCCCGCACGCCGCGCTTGCGCGCAACGTGCGTCGTGGGCGATTTTGCCCGCGCGCAATGCGCACGTTGTGCGCCGCGCACACCGCACACTTCTCTGCCATGCGCCCGCGCACCGTGCTTTCGCGCAATATGCGCCGCGGACAATTTTGCCCGTGCAACTTGCGCGCAGGTCACTCCAAATGATTATTTTTGCTTCTTTAAGCTATTTTTTAGCTAAAATCTTGAAAAACTCAAAACATGAAAGTTGTAGATCTTTTCCTTGGCTTCAAGAGTATGTCACTAGTTATTTTGTGCAAGTTTCTCTCATTTATGATAATGTAAGAATAGAACACGATAGTGGCCCGCTGTGGCGCACTCTTGACAAGTAAACTGACATGGTATATCTCGACATGCTGTCATGACAGCTAGCCTGACATGATAACTATGAAAGACCTAGACACCGTGGGCGATTGTGTTTGTACAAATAAACCAGTACTGTCTTGCATCATGTCTAGGATAGGGATCCCTGAGTACCACGGTCAGGGATACCTACAGTAATTGACTAAGGCTAATAAACTAGGATAATTTAGTAGACATGAAGAGATTCCCAGCTACAGGCAATCTTGTTATCTGGGCGCATTAAGGTGACTTGTAGCCTACCGACGAGTAGGACACATTTCCAGTACACAGTCACGTGTTGCATTCTTCATAAACGGACATTCGACCTGGATAACCGGATGGTCTGCAGGGCTTGTGGCTGTTGTCATAATCTTATTGCATCTTGCTAGTAACTATGCCTGTGATAACCTTAGTTAGTTAAAGTATCAAGCCGTACTCTTTGCTTGGCCGTGATTGATTGGATAGAATCTAGCTCAGCTTAGTCTTATCCTGATCCTGTACAAGATTGTGATATTACATGATTATTGATGCTTGCCTTAACAATAACGATCGGGGGTCCAGTTCTGTTAAAGCGAAGGGTTACAACCCCGGTCCTTGTTTGGTTTAAGGGTTGTAACCTAGCTCTCGGAGCAGTTCTGTGTCCTCTCTTCATTTATTGTCTTATTGTAACCCAAGGCCATGCTCGTCATGTTTTATCTTATCATGATTATTTATACTGGCCTTAACAATAAAGATCAGGGGTCCAGTTTGGTTCAGGCGAAGGGTTATAACCCCGGTCCTTGTTTGGTTTAAGGGTTGTAACCTGGCTCCCGGAGCAGTTCTGTTTCCTCTCTTCGTTATTGTCTTGTTACCATACCAATAGTATTTGAGACGGGTTTTTAATTAGGTAAAGGGTAACAACCCCGATCCTTGTTTGGTTTAAGGGTTGTGACCTGGCTACTTGAATGGTTTTCTCGCACTCAGTTACTGTTGTTATCTCTATTATTATCAGTTCTTATTTATTATCTTTAGTATTCTATTGTGATATGCTGGTTTTAGTTCCTAAGTGAAGCCTCCTTTGTGGCACTTGCTCTTTCTAGGTCTGATCCAGCTGGTTTTGTGTGGCCAGATATCAGAGCAGCTCCAGAGGATCCACCTGTCTTCCAGCCAGATGGTGACCACCAAGCGTAACCCTGGCAACGAGAGGGTTTTTTTAGCCTCCCACTTATTTGTAAAATTATTCTTTTGGTGGCGTTTAGCCGACGAGCACGTGTTAGCTCGGTTGCACCTTTATTTACTGTCTGCCTACGAGCTGTAACATGATTGACAAATCCTAGGGTTGATCATGTATGACTAGAACTCTTGCTAGTCTTGACGTTTTGTACGACTAGCTTCATGATCAGCTGAATATGTAATGTTTGGGACGCCTTACGATTGTATATTTGGTGATCTTGCATCTTGTAACATTTACTTGCTTGTGATTGAGACAATAGGCTTATTCTTGACCATAGGAGACTGATGGCTTGTAGCCAAACCCTCATGTATCTAGACAGCCGTGACCGTATAGCAAGGTGGGTCGCACTTCAATATACGTAGCTGGCTATGTCCGCTCCCGCTCTCCAGTCTTCTGGTTCTGGGGCGTTACATGGTTTAAGTGGTGGCCCATACAGGTCTTAAAAATCAAGATATGTGAGAGTTTACCGAATAGATGTCTCAATCAGTACTCGTCCTTTATCTCTGCTCGTATCTTCTGAATCCCTGTAATCTTGACCTGATCACATGCTTGTATCGTTGATCTGTCCTGGTCCATCCTTATTGTTCCCTATGTCGTCTTCTTCAGCAGTATTATTTCACACTACGTATTGGTTTCGACGCATGACCAGGCATTCGAGCAGAAGAGACCGCAGCAGTATGCCCAAGCCCAAGCCCTGATCCAGAGCAGGCAGAGAAATTTTTAGCAGAGGGGACCCGCACCCAGATGACATGGTCAAGTGCTGGCTTTGACCATGGAAAAGGAAGGATTAGCACCCGGAGCTGTAGTGACAGGTACTATTCTCGTCAACACCTTTCCAGCTTCAGTATTATTTGATTCTGGTACCCTCGTATTCATTTATGTCTGCACGATTTACGATACGGATATGATTAGTGCCCGAGTCATTATCAGTAAGGCTCAATATACTTACTGGTAATAGACTTGTGGGAGTAGATGGAGTATTTTCTTCGTGTTGGATCGTAGTTAGCGGTAGAGAATTCTCCGCTAGATTGATAGAGTTCCTGATGGCCAATTATGATGTGGTCTTAGGGATAGATTAGAATAGACTGCCATATTGGCAGGGTTATTTTTAGCATTCCAGGCGAGCCGGAGTTTTCCTTTTCTCGAGGCAAAGTTGAACCTTCTCCACCAGTATTGCGGATGGCAGTAGCAGAAGCAGTTCAATTTCCCAGAGTAGTCGAGGAGTTTCCAGATGTTTTTCCAGAAGAGCTTCCAGGGATGCCGCCGGAGCGGAAGATCGAGTTCATCATCGACTTGATTCCCGAGATAGCCCCAGTGTCGAGAGAGTCTACAGGATGGCGCCATCAGAGATAGAGATATTGTACAAGATGATTGAAGAACTCAGAACAAAGGGATTCATTCGTGCTAGTGGATCGCCTTGGGGAGTCCCGATGCTTTTTGTAAAAAATAAGGATGGTACGTCCAGGTTATGTGTAGATGATCGTACCTTGAACTCAGTGACAATCAAGAACAGATACCCTCTCCCGAGGATAGATGACTTATTTGATCAACTCAAGGGAGCAGCAGTATTCTCGAAGATTGACTTGCGGTCAGGATACCATCAGATCAGAGTCAGAGAGGAAGACATCCCGAAGACAGCATTCAGATCAAGATATGGATATTGGGAGTTCCTTATTATGCCATTTGGAGCAACCAATGCGCCGACTGTATTCATGAATCGTATCTTCATGCCTTATTTGGATCAGTTCGTGATTGTGTTCTAAGACGACATCCTGGTTTACAGCAAGAGTGAAGCGGAGCATGAGCAGCATCTCTGAGTTGTCCTCCAGATTCTCATAGAGCACCAGTTGTATGCCAAGTTTAGTAATACGTGTTCTGGCTCGATCGCATTTCGTACTTGGGCCATATCATCACCAGAGGATGAGTAGAAGTCGATCCCCATAAGATATTGGCCATAGAGACGTGGCCAGCACCTAGCACAGTTGCTGAATTTTGTAGCTTCCTTAGATTGGCCGGCTACTACCGACAATTTGTTTCAGACTTTTCTCGAATTTCAGTGCCATTGATCCAGTTGACTCGTAAGGATGTACGGTTTGCTTGGACAGCAGAATGTCAGGATTCTTTTGAGAAGTTGAAGCGAGGCTTGATGACGGCTCCTATCCTCATGTTTACAGATGGAACCGGAGGATTCTCGGTGTATTGTGATGCTTCGCGCAGAGGTTTAGGATGTGTTATGATACAGCATGGGAAGGTAATAGCTTATGTGTCACGACAACTTCGTGATCATGAGAGGAATTACCCAACCCATGATTTGGAGCTGGCAGGGGTAGTATTTGCACTTAAGTTATGGAGGCACTACTTGTATGGAGATATGGTAGAGATTTTCACCGACCACAAGAGCCTGAATTATGTTTTCACCCAGAAGGATCTTAACATGCGTCAGAGGAGGTGGCTGGAGCTAATTATGGATTATGATGTCAACCTGCAGTATCATCCTGGGAAGGCCAACGTTGTTGCAAATGCATTGAATAGGAGAGCCGGAGTTTATTTTCTAACAGCACAACCAGAGCTGTTAGCAGATCTTCAAAGATGGGAAGAAGTTGTCCTTCCTACCAGTGGGCATTGATGGCCAGCATGCAAGTTCAGTCCACTATAGTCGAGAGGATCCGGATGGCGCAGTCAGCAGATTCCAAGCTTTAGTGACTCAGAGCATTGTGTGTGGCAGGACGAAAACCAGATTTATGTATCCATAAAGACGGTACACTTCGACATGGGAAGTGTCTTTGTGTACCTAGTGGAGATATCAGACAAGAGATCATGACAGAGGCTCACAGCTCGCAGTATTCCATTCATCCCGGCATACGAAGATGTACCGTAATATCCGTCAGCACTTTTGGTAGAATGTTATGAAGAGGGAGATAGCCCAGTTTATCTTTCGATGTTTGGTTTGTCAACAAGTTAAAGCTGAACATCAGAGGCCAGCTGGACTTCTTCAGCCCTTCCCAATTCCATAATGGAAATGAGAGCATATAACCATGGATTTCGTGACTGGATTACCTAGATCCCCGGCTGGCAGAGGTGCTATTTGGGTTATTATAGACAGGCTCATGAAGGTGGCTCATTTTCTCCCGTTTAGAGTTGGTTAGTCGACGGCTCAGCTTGCAGAGATGTACCTCAGGCAGATCGTCAGACTTCATGGTGTACCAGTCAGTATCACCTCGGACAGAGATTGTCACGCCCCGCTCCTGTAGGAGCGATCGTCCTCGCTAAGGCGTGATGCCGCACGAGCCTAGATTGCGCTTGTGCAAGGCAGTTCCATAACGGTCGATTACATCAGCGACGACGGGGTCGTCACACAGAAGTCCCAAGCAGAAACATTGAATACGCAGCAAAAATTTAATGACAAGGCACAAGTTATTTAAAAGAACTCTTTATTGATATTGAATACAAGATTATATTTGTGGGCGCATGGCCAAATTACAAGTCTCTCGTGCTCACTTTTCTCTCATTTATAAGTCACTCTGCTTTCTCTTATCTCTCGATTACAATGCTTGAGCCAACGGAAGCTTCAAAAGGCGATGTCCATACATTATGTCCTGTATAAGTCTTCAATCCACGCGGCCGCACGCTTCTAATCGCCAAGGAACTCCGTGCCTCGACGCATCCAAGCGAGCTCCGTGCCACGAGCTTTTACCTGTGCATGCACATGAACATTGTGTGGGGGTCAGTACTCAACTGTACTGGTGGAGTGAGCTCCTCGCCCACCCATACATAACCGACACGTTCATTTACTTTGTGCAGCTTACAAGTCACTTTACGATTGTCTTTCTAGTCTTGCCTTAGGATCAATTTTAAGACTTGACGTCTAACCAACTCGTTATGCGACGACATAGTCGTGCTATCATGTCAAGGTGTATTTCGATCGAGGCAGTGCCTCATCACCTAGGTACTTGACCAAACTTCAACTCGGGATGGCAGGGTCGTGCCGTATTTATTTCATAACTTAATATATTCGAGACAGTGATTCGTCGAGGAGCAACTTATACGAACTCGGCCGTGCCAAGGCATCAAGGGGTTTACTCGTGCAGGGCGTGCCCTTAGACTTTGCTTAGACTTGCCCGTGCTTCAAGATGAGGTCGTGCCTAACGACTCCCTGACTTAGCCAACTTATACATTATCGTCCTTTTCGACTTAAAGCGATGGCACTCGACTTAACGTATGCAACTCAGGCCAACAATGCCGAAACGCGAAAGCCAATAAGCGAATGCCAATACTTGATACGCGGAAGCCTTGGTTTGTGCCGAAGCACGTATCTTGCTAACTTGATACATGTCATGCTAGACTGTTTCAGGATTCGACCGACGCTGTGCTAGAACTCGACGCTATCCAACGACAAACATACGGATTGCCGCTCTTGCCGACACATCTACATGAGTGGTCACTAGCAATGTCAAGCTATCTTGGACATGGCTCGACGGGGGTATCGGGCCGCCCTTCCAATGGGTAGCTAGCCCCGAAAGTGCCGATACTCCCATTCGGTTATCATGTATCCTGCTTTGAGCCGCAACTCGCTTCCCCCGGGCGAATGAT
Organism: Iris pallida; assembly: GCA_029216955.1. Classification (NCBI taxonomy): domain Eukaryota; kingdom Viridiplantae; phylum Streptophyta; class Magnoliopsida; order Asparagales; family Iridaceae; genus Iris; species Iris pallida. The sequence continues at coordinate 23,333,049 of JANAVB010005796.1, forward strand.
CCCGGTGCCTTGGCAATCATTCGAGAAGACTACACCTTGTCAACAAGTTGTCCAATGACCATGCAAACTCAACTCGATCTATCAAATCCTTTCTTAACAAGACCATGCTTTCCTTCTTTCTATCGAGACATAACGAGATTCCCAAGCCGGGGGACCGATCTCGTGTGTGGGACATATCAAGACATAGCGAGACTACTAAGTAGCGGGACCGATCTCGTGTGCAGGACTTATCAAGACATAGCGAGACTCCCAAGTAGCGGGACCGATCTCGACGACAACATGTCGTGTGGACTTTCTTTGATCATGGCATACTCTTTTCACCTAATCCACCGTAGCTCGTGCCTTAGACAGACCTGGTTCTATAGGCGACGCTATCGCTCAAGTCATATACTTATACGACGAGCCTTGTTCTCAAGGGACTATGCGACTTGACAACCGCAGATAGTGTGGGACAGTGCTAGAAATGGCTTCGATAGCCCAAGCTACGGATCGAGGGAACGTGCTATGCACGGGGTCGACTTGAACAACCAAGTTCATGCCTAGACTTAAGCCAACAGCCGTGCAAGATGACTTAACTTGCGGGAAGTGCGAAGGCTATGCCAAGCCTTGCGGGACAGGACCGTGCATGCTTTACTAAGCATTCACGCAGGCGACGCCTATGACTTAGGCTATTTCAAGTGTCGGGACAACTTAGCAACTTAAGCCAACTTCCTTCTCCCAAGCCACGGGGTCGAAGGATCGAGTGTCATTTGAAAGCACGCTGAGCCGACTTCTATGAAGACCTTGGGACCATTTTCTATGATTTAAGACATTCCGACGGGTCGGGATTACGCGACTTGACAACCGTAGATAGAGCGGGACAGTGCTAGAAATGGCTTCGATAGCCTATAGCAACACTTGTCTTAACTTATTTGGGCAAAACTCGACGAGCAAGGGCTACGCCGAGCTACGCATCGAGGGAACGTACTATACACGGGGTTGACTTGAACAACCAAGTTCATGCCTAGACTTAAGCCAACAGCCGTGCAAGACGACTTAACTTGCGGAAAGTGCGAAGGCTATGCCAAGCCTTGCGGGACAGGACCGTGCATGCTTTACCAAGCATTTACGCAGGCGACGCCTATGACTTAGGCTATTTCAAGTGTCGGAACAACTTAGCAACTTAAGCTAACTTCCTTCTCCCAAGCCACAGGATCGAAGGATCGAGTGTCATTTAAAAGCACGCTGAGCCGACTTCTATGAAGACCGTGGGACCATTTTCCATGTTCTAAGACATTCCGACGGATTGGGATTATTCCCTTAGCTATGTGCGTTCGTAGCTTTTATATTAGCCTACTTGTGCAAGTTGAAAACATTACGAGTTATTATGTGAAGGCTAAGATAAGGCAAGTTCACCGAAACTACCCCACCTGAGCGAGCGATCGCCTTGACCGAGCGGGCCTTCGAGCAGCCGTTGCAAGGCTAAGACCGAACGCCATCGGCGTTTCGATTCCTCCGATTGACTTTGTGGGACGGGGCACTACAGAGATTCATGATTTATATCACATTTTTGGCGTAGCCTGCAAGAGAGTTTGGAAACTCGCCTCCAGTTCAGCTCAGCTTATCATCCGCAGACAGATGGTCAATCAAAGCGTACCATACGAACCTTGGAAGATATGTTGAGATCTTGTACGCTCGACTTCGGTAGATCGCGGGAAGATCACCTGTATCTGGTGGAGTTCTCATACAACAACAGTTTGTAGGACAGTATCCAGATGGCACCGTTAGATGTACTGTATGGTAGGAAGTGCCGATCCCCGTTAGCATGGAATGATTTTGGAGAGAGACAGATGCTCGGTCCGAAAATGATTGCTCAGACCGTTGGAGTGGTCAGGAGAGTCAGAGATCATCTTAGAGTTGCCCAAGATCGTCAGCGTCATTGGGCCGATTCTCATCGGCGTCCTCTTGAGTTCTCTATCGACGACCACGTATTCCTGAGGATTTTGCCTAACCGTAACGTCATTCGTTTTGGCGTACGAAGAAAGCTTAGTCCTAGGTATATAGGGCCGTTCGACATTCTGGAGCGAGTAGGTCATGTATCCTATCGTCTCGCTCTTCCATCGTCGCTACGTGAGGTACATGACGTGTTCCATGTATCCCAACTATGACGGTATATCCCGGACCCGAGCCATATCCTAGATCATTCGGAATTGGTTGTTGGTACCAACCTTTTGTATGAGGAGAGGCCCGTGTCTATATTGGACCAGAGAGAGAAGATACTCAAGAACAAGACTATTAGTTTAGTCCGTGTTGCTTGGGGTTATCACTCTTTGGGTGAGTCGACGTGGGAGCGTGAGGATGATATCCGATTACGATATCCCGACCTGTTTGACTCGTAAGGTATAATATCCTTCTTATGCCCTACACCCTCAGCTTTCTTGCTTGCATGAATGATTGCTTAAATGGTTGCCTAGTTATAACTTGCTTGTGATTAGTATAGCTTGTCCTTGCCACTCTAGCCTCTTAATTAAATTCTGAGGACGAAATTCTTTTCAGGTGGGTAGAGTTGTAATGACCGTAGTTCGTATTACGTATTTAGAATACGTATACGTATCTTGACTTGTATTTTGTGTCTCTTGGCTTGGTTCGGCTTGTTTAGGCTAGATTGGTTCAACTTGGTTCAACATGACTTGGCTTGGCTTGGTTCGGTTTATTTTTGGTTGAGGTAAGAGGGGTTGCTATATAAGTCAACTCATTCTCTCTCCTTCATTATTTTGCATTTACTTCTTCATCTTCTTCATTACTCCTCCCACCTACCAAGCCTAGGCAAGTGCAACTTGCTTCATAATGGATCTCAAGTTTTATTGTTCTATTCCCTTCCTTACTTTATTCTAAGCCTCTTTAGAACTTGACATTTTTGGATTTGATGAATAGATTCTTGTAGATCTAAGTTTATAACTTTTTGGTTTTTCTTGGTTTTGATCTCTAAAACTTGGTTATTTTCAAAATCTAATAGTTTCATGTTGTAGGAAATTCAATTCTACCCAATTTTGGCTTTTGAACCGCTTGATTTCGACTTCATATGAGAACGTTATGTCATTTTCATGTTCATGGGTTCCCCACACCTTTTGGTGCTGTTGGGACGATGAACAGTGCCGCGCGCAGTGTATTCGCTGCCGCGCGTCGCGCTTGCAAACAACGTGCGCCGTGGGCAATTTTGCCCGCGCACAATACGCAGGTCGTGCGCCGTGCGCCCGCGCACTTTCTTGCCTCGCGCCGTGCGCCGCGCGCAACATGCACCGTGGGCGATTTTGCCCGCACGCAATGCGCAGGATGCGCGCCGCACCCCCGCCACTTTCTTGCCGCGCGCCCGTACGCTGCGCTTGCGCGCATCGTGCGCCGCGGGCGATTTTTCCCGAGCGCAATGCGCAGGTTGCGCGCTGCGCGCCCGTGCACTTCTCTGCTGCGTGCCCGCGCACCGTGCTTGCGCGCAACATGCGCCGTGGGCGATTTTGCCCGTGCAACTTGCGCGCAGGTCACTCCAAATGACTGTTTTTGCTTCTTTGTGCTGTTTTGTGGCTAAAATCTTGAAAAACTCAAGAAATGAAAGTTGTAGATCTTTTCCTTGGCTTCAAGAGTATGTCACTAGTTATTTTGTGCAAGTTTCTCTCATTTATGATAATGTAAGAATAGAACACGATAGTGGCCCGCTGTGGCGCACTCTTGACAAGTAAACTGACATGGTATATCTCGACATGCTGTTATGACAACTAGTCTGACATGACAAGTATGAAAGACCTTGACACCGTGGGCGATTGTGTTTGTACAAATAAAACAGTACTGTCTTGCATTATGTATAGGATAGGGATCCCTAAGTACCACGGTCAGGGATACCTACAGTAATTGACTAAGGCTAATAAACTAGGATAATTCAGTAGACATGAAGAGATTCCCCGCTACAGGCAATTCCGTTATCTGGGCGCATTAAGTAGACTTGTAGCCTACCGACGAGTAGGGCACATTTCCAGCACACAGTCACGTGTTGCTTCTTCGTAAACGGACATTTGACCTGGATAACCGGATGGTCTGCAGGGCTTGTGGCTGTTGGGATATGTAACGCCCCAGTCCCAAAATGCGTATAGGCCTAGGATACGGTACATGCTAGCAACACTTCACCAATGGGCCAAATCTCAAAATAAGCCCATTAGCGAAATGCTTAAGCTGTAAATCATGATAATCAACCCAGAGTATAATACAAGTCACAGGTACACAGCTAATCTCATCCACAGAAATATAACACAATATATCAAGTCCAATAAAATGATACTAATAAAGAAATCTGTCCAACATGAAATATGAAAGTAACTGTGCGGGTAAGACATCCCGAAACCACAGTAAAAGAAATACATAATCTACTACATGTCCACTGAAAAGAAAGAAAATAAAAGCAAGTCTATGAAGAGAGACATGTCTCAAGAGAAGTCTTCAGCCACTATCTCGTCCTCCTGCGAAGGTGCGTCACCAGTCTCGACTCCAGGACCATGTCCTCGTCTCTAACTAAGCCTGGAGAGATCACCAGGTCCTCAGAGGACTAGCAAGACACATAATATACATGCCTACTATACAATAAATAACATGCGAGAAAATAGGAAATACAAGAAATAAAGACTGCAGAGTAGTACAAGAATAAAATATAAGGAAATGGCATGCCGTCGAGAATCGTGCTGATAAACATGACTAAGAATAACTCAAAGTAAACCGCAGCTCTGTGGGGACTCACGGTCCTATAGATCACAGCTCAGTGGGGCGCACAACCTATAGTAGGTCTCTATCGCAGCTCAGTGGGGGTTCACAACAGAGAGTAGTCAAGTATAGTCATCGTCTATCATAAGGTCCTCGCCTAAAACTACGAGTCAAGTCAAGTCAAGATGTCAATAAGTCAAGTCCAACTCAATTATGTCAAAGGGACACGATAGAGGCTAAGCAATACTATCACTAGACATGAACACGATAAAAAATATGGCTAGTAACAAGAGAAAAGAAAGAGTAATAATCTACGTGCAAGTAAAACTAGAAAGTATCCATGATATCAAGCAAAAGAGAAATATGTACCAAGTGAGACACAAAAGAATAGCAGTATAGAATTGCATTTAAGTACTGTAAAGTTTGGCAAGGTGTACTTGCCTGGTGTAGACTCAACCACGTCTAAATAACCTGTAAGATCAAATGTCCGCGAAAGCTGAACTCCTGCAACTGTCCTCGGATGCTGAAACAGACATTTCCAACATTCCTAGAATAAGTAAAATAGCTTGGATAGGCTACCCATAAGTCCAATTCTGGACACAGGGGCAAAACGGTAATTTCGGGTCAAAACGGTGTCCGCCGTTGGACCCGCTTTGCACCGAAAAGCGTACCAAAGTCAATGGTCTCTAAAGTTGTCAAACTATATGTCTACGAATTTTTTTCGACGATACGAACCCAACGGTATGTCCAATTTTGGATTCCGATGAGCCGTGCACAAAATCGCCTATTGAATCGGACCGTGGGGCCCGCGAAACGGCAATCCAATCAACTGTCTCGGAATCGGACCAAACTTGGCATACAGGACCAGAAAAATGATACGGTCCTGTTGGCGCAAGTTTCGTCTCGATTTGACGAACATGCACAAAGTAATTGGAGAATTTCAAAAAGGGCCGATACGGTGATTTTTGACGAATACGCATTAAATTTGTCGCGCACACGCGACCAATTTGAATTCCGTCAAAGCCCACACGTCCATGAAGTCGATACGCAGCTTTTGATGCTTACCACTCATGACCACGTCGCCCGGATTGGCAGGACGCACGTTGTATCGGAGATTTTTATAATTTTCAAAAACAGTTTTAAAAGTTATTCGTCGATCTTTGATGACTGATTTCTATGTGCATAGTTTATAAAATTCAAAACAAAAAGTTAGGTTCTAAAGACCTATATGTTGTCTAACATCATGTTCAATTAGATTTTGAAAAATTAAATCAGATTGGGAGATATTGGTCTTCCAACATGTGGCGAAAACTGATATTACATAACATGAGTTCTGCGGTTTTTCGTGAATTCGATCTCAGTTTCTCGTCGAAACCAGATCATTCCTTACCAAACTAATTAGTAGGGATCAAAGATGGTTAGGTTAGCTTCTAAAGAAATCAAGTAGGTCGAGGTTTGGTCGAGTATGCTGGAAGAATTCTGATCGTGAAGAAGGGTACCTGGACTGTCGCTGTGGCCGGCTGTCCCCTGTTTTTGCGCGCGGCCGGTTGTCTCCGACGGCGTACGACGGTGCTCCGGTGGTCGTCCACCGATGGCAAACGACGGACAGGTGAGCAACCTCACAGGGGTGGCTCGGGTTCGCGTGCACAGACGAAGGCTGGGGTCGGATTTTTGAGAAGCTTTCCCACCGCTATATATATATATATATATATATATATATATATACAAGGTTTTTAAAATCCGATTTTAGATTGATTTAAAACCAGATTCGATTAGGTTTTTGATTCGAATAGAGGAGAATCCAGTTTAGACGAGGTTAGAAAAGATTTGAATTAAAAAAACCAAGATTTGGTCGAGATTGATCAAATCAAACAATAAAAAAATTGGTTTACACTGTTTTTAACAAAGCTTCGGTCGGGAGGGAGATAGTGAACAGTGCTTTGCACTGTTCACGAATTAATTCTTTTTTTTTTCTTTTCCTTTCTATTATACCTAATATACATATATAATGAAAGTACATATCTAAATGCACCCAATAAAATCTCAAAAAATCCCAATATTACCTATCCATATATTTAATTTATTTAAATATCTTTACATATTTATAACAACTCAATTGGTGTTAAAATCAATTAATAATATCCAATAATAATAACGATGATTATTAAATCACAAAAAATCACTTTAATAATAAAAATAATAAAAATTGTCCCAATCGGTAAACTTTACCATACCCCTTATTTGGGTCCAGAAAACTATACAATTTTTTTATTAAACATTATTTAATAATAAAACACAAATTTATGTACAAAAATAAAAAATTAAAACACAATATAAATTTCTAAAATAAATTAAGAATATTTGCATACACATAAAGTAGGCCTACATGGTCGTCTTTGGTCTACTACATGCCTACATGGGCTTGGAATTGGTTTGGGTCTGGTTCGGGCTGACTGGGTACAACCGGGTCATCTAAAAATCAATATATTATCTAATAACTAATTAAATGATTTAAATGAGTCTTTTCACCACTTGGCCTGGTTTTTCTAGTTCGGGCATCACTATGGCTAGACCTACCTTAGCATGGCTAATACACCAGTCAAGGCTTACTGCTACATCATCTGTGCCACAATTTCTATACGTCTTGTGCTCTAAAACTCAACAATGGCTAAGGTCATATTTAATAATAATTTAATTTTAAAAATACTCATAAATTCCATAAAGTCCTATTTAAATCTAATAAATAATAAATAAAATAATAATTCAAAAATCTAGGGGTGTTACATCCTACCCCCCTTAAAAGAATTTTTTCCTCAAAATTAAAATAACTTACTATTGGAAGGAAAAGTATGATAATGGTTCTAAGGGGTCTCCATAGTTGTCCTAGTCAAACATTTAACAAGCAGGTACAAACTACTATTCTGCTTATCATCACTATCATAAAATCAAGTTATTACCTTTATTTGCTCCTTGGGTTGCTGCTCCGGCTTCAACTCTCATGGCAAAGGCCTGTCCTTGTCGAGGTGTTTCTGCCTGTTGTCTCGCCCGCTCGAACTGCGTTGCATGGTTGGGAAGTGGTCCTCGTGGATATCCTCCTTGAGCTGGTACTGTTGGTGCTGTGGTGTTGGTGGGCCTCTTGTTAGGCAATCTCGAAGTTGATGCTGATTGGAACCACAGTTTAAACATTGGCCAACCTTCTGCGACAATCATTTTGGACATGTCCTCTTCTTTTACAATATTGACAAACGGGAAGCTCCGGAATTGGGTATGTGGCAGTTCTTGGTGGTTGGTGTATGGTGTGTCTCTCTGGTCCTCCTGGTGATGCTTTATCCGATGGTGTCGCTGGTTGTGGTCGCTTCTCGTTGGTCCCCTTTCGCTAGATTCGCTCTAAACGTCGTGCTGCGGTAAGAACTCCGGAGTAAGTGGTAGGTGCAGCTGCTCCAATAAGCTCCTGTAGTCTATAGTTCAGCCCTTCGTAGAATTTCTTGGCCTTCTCTTCTTCGGTATGGATCAATGTAGGTGCGAAGCGGCTCAGTCGTAGAAACTCGGCGTTGTATTCTTCCACGGTCATGCTGCCTTGCTCGAGGTGTAAGAATTTTCTTCGAAGCTCTGCCTTGAAAGTGGCAGGGATAAACATCTCTTGGAAGAGTTTGGAGAACTCCTCCCAAGTGACCTTATCATGCCCAAGTCTTTTCTCCTCCGTAAGCCACCAATGGTGCACATTGCCGGTCAGCTGCATCCTGACGGCAATCATCCAACGATCTCTAGGTAACTCGGTTGCCTCCAATTGCTGCTCAATATTGGTGTCATTCATGAACTTCGGTGGGCTCCTCCTTGCCCAAGAACTTGTCTGGCTTCAAGTGGCGAAAGTTTACAATGGTTCCCGTCGTCATCTGGGAACTGGTGGAGTGTCTCTCTCTAGTGCTGACACGAGGCGATCCTCGATGTGCTCCGTCTGTCTTTGCTGGGCCTCCAACTGAACATGTTGTTGTGCTTGCATCATCACGTAGATGGTCTGGAAAAGCTGCTGGGGATCCATCGTCTGTCCAAGCTGGGGAAACATCGTCAGTGGATCGGTGGCAGTGCTGGCATGGATGGGATGCCGTCTCTCCTGTCCCTCGGTGGGTGTGAAGTCGCTGGATCGTCTGGTTGGGTAGAAGAACCTCCAACCGGTGGCGGTATCGTGTCGTCATGAGTCACTATAGCGCCTTGCGGGATGACGGCGGTGTTCTCGTCATTGGCTTGCGGGTCCATTTCACTGCACTCAAACGAAACTTATAAGCTAAAGGAAAATTGATATCAAGCAGGATGCATGTCAAAAAAATAATTTCGAAGTCGAAATATAGAGTTCAAGGACGTGTAACAGTATAAAGATGTGGATGAGATCCTAAGGGTCTTTTCTATCCTATTCGCAGGCTCACATCGGTACAGTAACGTAACCGAAGTGACTAACGTAGACCTACATGGGCCACCACAAAAACAAGTAACGCCCTAGTCCCAAAATACGTATAGGACTAGGATACGGTACATGCCAGCAACACTTCACCAATGGGCCAAATCTCAAAATAAGCCCATTAGCGAAATGCTTAAGCTGTAAATCATGATAATCAACCCAGAGTATAATACAAGTCACAGGTACACAGCTAATCTCATCCACAGAAAATGACACAATATATCAAGTCCAATAAAATGATACTAATAAAGAAATCTGTCCAACATGAAATGAAAGTAACTGTGCGGGTAAGACATCCCGAAACCACAGTAAAAGAATACATAATCCACTACATGTCCACCGAAAAGAAAGAAAATAAAATAGCAAGTCTATGAATGAAGAGACATGTCTCAAGAGAAGTCTTCAGCCACTATCTCGTCCTCCTGCGAAGGTATGTCACCAGTCTCGACTCCAGGACCATAAACCTCCGGGTACTCCTCGTATCTAAGCCTGAAGAGATCACCAGGTCCTCAGAGGACTAGCAAGACACATAATACATGCCTACTATACAATAAATAACATACGAGAAAATAGGAAATGGTACAAGAAATAAAGACTGCAAAGTAGTACAAGAATAAATATAAGGAAATGGCATGCCGTCGAGAATCGTGCTGATAAACATGACTAAGAATAACTCAAAGTAAACCGCAGCTCAGTGGGGACTCACGGTCCTATAGATCACAGCTCAGTTGGGGCGCACGACCTATAGTAGGTCTCTATCGCAGCTCAGTGGGGGCTCACAACAGAGAGTAGTCAAGTATAGTCATCGTCTATCACAAGGTCCTCGCCTAGAACTACGAGTTCGTCAAGATGTCAATAAGTCAAGTCCAACTCAATTATGTCAAAGGGACACGATAGAGGCTAAGCAATACTATCACTAGACATGAACACGATAGAAAATATATGGCTAGTAACAAGAGAAAAGAAAGAGTAATCTACGTGCACATAAAACTAGAAAGTATCCATAATATCAAGCAAAAAGAAATATGTACCAAGTGAGACACAAAAGAATAGCAGTATAGAATTGCATGTAAGTACTGTAAAGTTTGGCAAGGTGTACTTGCCTGGTGTAGACTCAACCACTTCTAAATAACCTGTCATATCAAATATCCGCGAAAGCTGAACTCCTGTAACTGTCCTCGGATGCTGAAACAAATATTTCCAATATTCCCAGAATAAGCAAAATAGCTAGGATAGGCTACCCATAAGTCCAATTCTGGACACAGGGGCAAAACGGTAATTTTGGGTCAAAACGGTATCCGCCGTTGGACCCGCTTTGCACCAAAAAGCATGCCAAAGTCAATGGTCTCTAAAGTTGTCAAACTATATGTCTACGGATTTGTTTTGACGATACGAACCCAACGGTATGTCCAATTTTGGATTCCGATGAGTCATGCACAAAATTGCCTGTTGAATCGGACCGTCGGGCCCGCAAAACGGCAATCCAATCAACTGTCTCGGAATCGGACCAAACTTGGCATACAGGAGCAAAAAAACGATACGGTCCTATTGGTGCAAGTTTCGTCTCGATATGACGAACGTGCACAAATTAGTAATTGGAGAATTTCAAAAAGGGCCGATACGGTGATTTTCGACGGATGCGAATCAAATTCGTCGCGCACACGCGACCAATTTGAATTCCGTCAAAGCCCACACGTCCATGAAGTCGATACGCAGCTTTTGATGCTTACCGCTCATGACCACGTCGCCCGGATTGGCGGGACGCACGTTGTATCGGAGATTTTTATAATTTTCAAAAACAGTTTTAAAAGTTATTCGTCGATCTTTGATGACTGATTTCTATGTGCATAGTTTATAAAATTCGAAACTAAAAGTTAGGTTCTAAAGACCTATATTTTGTCTAACATCATGTTCAATTAGATTTTGAAAAAATCAAATCAGATTGGGAGATATTGGTCTTCCAACATGTGGCAAAAACTGATATTACAGAACACGAGTTCTATGGTTTTTCGTGAATTCGATCTCAGTTTCTCGTCGAAACCAGATCATTCCTTACCAAACTAATTGGTAGGGATCAAAGATGGTTAGGTTAGCTTCTAAACAAATCAAGTAGGTCGAGGTTTGGTCGAGTATGCTGGAAGAATTCTGATCGTGAAGAAGGGTACTGGACTGTCGCTGTGGCCGGCTGTCCCCTATTTTTGCGCGCGGCCGGCTGTCTCCGACGGCGTACGGCAGTGCTCCGGTGGTCGTCCACCGGGGGCAGTTGACGGGCAGGTGCGCAACCTCACATGGGTGGCTCGGGTTCGCGTGCACAGGCTGACTAAGGCTGGGGTCGGATTTTTGAGAAGCTTTCCCACCGCTATATATTATATATTTTTTTTGCTTATATATATATATATATATTATATATATATATATATATATATACAAGGTTTTTAAAATCTGATTTTAGATTGATTTAAAACCATATTCGATTAGGTTTTTGATTAGAATAGAGGAGAATCCAGTTTAGACGAGGTTAGAAAAGATTTGAATTAAAAAAAAAACCAAGATTTGGTCGAGATTGATCAAATCAAACAATAAAAAAAATCGGTGTTAAAATCAATTAATAATATCCATATATAATGATAAGTACATATCTAAATACACCCAATAAAATCTCAAAAAAATCCCAATATTACCTATCCATATATTTAATTTATTTAAATATCTTTACATATGTATAGCAACTCAATTGGTGTTAAAATCAATTAATAATATCCAATAATAATAACGATATTATTAAATCACAAAAAATCATTTTAATAATAATAAATAATAAAAATGTCCCAATGGGTGAACTTTACCACACCCCTTATTTGGGTCCAGAAAACTGTACAATTTTTTTATTAAACATTATTTAATAAAATACAAATTTTTATACAATAATAAAATAATTAAAAACACAATATAAATTTCTAAAATAAATTAAGAAATATTTGCATACACATAAAATAGACCTACATGGTCGTCTTTGGTCCACTACATGCCTACATGGGCTTGGAATTGGTTTGGGTCCGGTTCGGGCTGACTGGGTACAACCGGGTCATCTAAAAATCAATATATTATCTAATAACTAATTAAATGATTTAAATGAGTCTTTTCACGACTTGGCCTGGTTTTCCTAGTTCGGGCATCACTATGGCTAGACCTACCTTAGCATGGCTAATACACCAGTCAAGGCTTACTGCTACATCATCTGTGCCACAATTTCTATACGTCTTGTGCTCCAAAACTCAATGGCAAAGGTTATATTTAATAATAATTTAATTTTAAAAATACTCATAAATTCCATGAAGTCCTATTTAAATCAAATAAATAATAAAAATAATTCAAAAATCTAGGGGTGTTACAGGATAATCTCATTGCATCTTGCTAGTAACTAGGCCTGTGATAACCCTAGTTAGTTAAAGTATCAAGCCGTACTCTTTGCTTGGCCATGATTGATTGGATGGAATCTAGCTCAGCTTAGTCTTGTCCTGATCCTGTACAAGATTGTGACATGACATGATTATTGATGCTTGTCTTAACAATAACGATCGGGGGTCCAGTTCTGTTCAGGCGAAGGGTTACAATCCCGATCCTTGTTTGGTTTAAGGGTTGTAACCTGGCTCCCGAAGCAGTTCTGTGTCCTCTCTTCGTTTATTGTCTTATTGTAACCCCAGGCCATGCTCGTCATGTTTTATCTTACTTCAATATCATGATTATTTATATTCGCCTTAACAATAAAGATCAGGGGTCCAGTTCGGTTCAGGCGAAGGATTACAACTCCGGTCCTTTTTTGGTTTAAGGGTTGTAACCTGGCTCTCGGAGCAGTTCTGTGTCCTCTCTTCGTTTATTGTCTTGTTACCTTACCAATAGTATTTGAGACGGGTTTCTATTCAGGTGAATGGTAACAACCCCGGTCCTTGTTTGGTTTAAGGGTTGTGACCTGGCTACTTGAATGGTTTTCCCGTACTCAGTTTACTGTTGTTATCTCTATTATTATCGGTTCTTATTTATTATCTTTAGTATTCTATTATGATATGCTGGTTTTAGTTCCTAAGTGAAGCCTTCTTTGTGGCACTTGCTCTTTCTGGGTTCTGACCCAGCTGGTTTTGTGTGGCCAGATATCAGAGCAGCTCCAAAGGATCCACCTGTCTTCCAGCCAGATGGTGACCACCAGGCGTAACCTTGGCAACGAGTGGGTTTCTTTTGTCCTCCCACTTATTTGTAAAATTATTCTTTTGGAGGCGTTTAGCCGATGAGCATATGTTAGCTCGGTTGTACCTTTATTTACTGTCTGCCTACGGGCTGTAACATGATTGACAAATCCTAGGGTTGATCATGTATGACCAGAACTCTTGCTAGTCTTGACGTTTTGTACGACTAGCTTCATGATCGGCTGAATATGTAATGTTTGGGACGCCTTACGATTGTATATTTGGAGACCTTGTATCTTGTAACTTTTACTTGCTTGTGATTGAGACAATAGGCTTGTTCTTGACCATAGGAGAATGATGGCTTGTAGTTAAACCCTCATATATCTAGACAGCCGTGACCGTATAGCGAGGTGGGTTGTACTTCAATATACATAGCTGGCTATGTCCGCCCCCGCTCTCTAGTATTCTTGTTCTGGGGCGTTACAGTATCGGCAGTAGAACACTGTCAAGTACCCAATAAATCTACAACATCTAGATGATCTATAATAACAATATGTACTCCAATCATAAACATCTAAGAAGAAATAAGAAGAGATAACAGTATCAGTAGAACAACTAGAATCTACAAAATGATCATATGAGACAAGAATGTATCAGAGACAAAACAATAACAAAAACTAAATAAAACTACTAGGGCCTAGAACTCCCGGGGGACAACTCACGGTGAAAGAATATCGAGATCCGTCTCAGCTAGCATCATCCTGTAGTCCAATAATGTTGGGATAACAATTCCTAAAATTTGTCAACATATCCAGTCAGGATTGGAATGAGCAGATCTTCAATAACAGTTCTAGTTAAATGATAAAGAATATGTAGCAGTAAATAGAGAGAATATACAGGGTAAAGTGATACGTACATAAACATGGTAAGAAATATTGTAGTTCTCCGTCCATATATCGTGCCCTATTTTCGTCCATAGGGTGCGCGAGAAAGGAACACTATCGCTACCGATTCAGTCGGGACCGATAGGTCGGGATTGGTTGAATCGGTCGAACGGGAATGATTAAATTAAGATCCTTTTCTCGTTATAGAAAGGCTTCTTTAGAATCAATTTCCATATTCAGCGGTTTGCCTCAAGGATTGGCTATGCGGCTGAGTCGGGAGACCTTTCGTTGCTCTGGTTTTCATGCCACACTTGATTTGGCTTTGGCTAGGTTTTAATGAATCATTTTCGTGAATGTTTTAGATGGTTTTTATGTCTTACTTTTTCGTACTTCGCATTCATATCGAATCCTTTGAATAATACAGTGTTCTAATCAGTTGTTTATGAGATTGCAGCTGATCGCATAGGCGACGTCTAAGCGCAGCCAACCAGTCCCTTGCTTGAAGTAAAAGACTATGGTGAGTGGCTGACCTCCTTCACCTCGACCCTCTATTTCAAAAACAAGAACTAAGATAACTGCAACAAATTATAATGATTTACTCGAAAAATACATGTTCTATGCTCAAAAAGAGAAGATATAAGGTTCAAGAAAAGAGATAGAATTATTTCAGGATCTGCAAAACTAAGTAAATGACTCAATTACATAATATTCCAAACGATACCATAAAACATGCTTGAATAACTTGTTAACTTAAGCACGGTCATGGACAACTTGCGCGCAAGGCTTCCCTTCCTCGAACGACAACCCGAGGCCATGGTACCGTTTTGGCCTAGGAGGAATGCAAGATAGCTGTGATGGATGCTAGCATGGGTCATTCGGGACTTTCAGCGGGGCTAGCTACCCGCGCTGAAAGGGGGGACGTCTCGACCAGGCTATACGTCCATGATGGCTTGAATTGCCAGTAACCCACACTTGCACATAAATTATAAGCTTGTTATAAATATGACAGGAAAGGAACATGGTAAGTTACGCTGCAACGGCATACTCTGCCGTGGGAACAATGTATAGTAAGTTGTGTTTTATTGCCTATCGAATGTTTGTCTCTTAACATGTTAACATACAAACCAATCAGGATGGTTAGAAAAATCACAAAATGGCTAACATGTTTTTATAAAAATGCTTGAACAAATGGAAGCTTGGGTTTAATTAGCCACTTGCCAGTACATGTAATCGTAATGACCCTCGCTATCCGCAGGTGCCACGAATCCTGCCAACTAACCAAGACGACGTTCGTGTTTTGAAGCTTCGATCGCGCGTCAAAAACTCTCACTACTTAAATTTTGAAGACTCTCTGCATCAGTCCAAGAAACATGTCTCGGCTCCCCTCCATTCCAGGTGGCTGGAAAACTTTTGTTTAAATTGAGGGATATATGTATGGAACGACTATCTTATCGGCGTTCATTTTGTAATCGAGTCATTTTCTAAAACCCGCGACATGATTGTAATAGAGTCTTGTAAATGATGTCTATTATCAATAAAATAAAAAGTTTCTCTGCCTCAATGTATTGTTCAATTTTTCTGCATACTCTCTTAGCTTTTGTGTTTTAGATAACCTTATGACTATGCCTTGTGCGATTTCAACCTAGGTTGGTACGACATCACGCCCGGAGGAGGAATATTGATTCTTCAAATCGAGACGTGACATAATTGTATCAGAGTACGGCTTTACGTCCTTGGGCTCCAGTCTCGAGTCTCTAGTCTCGAACAATTGACCTCTTGTCGATGAAAGAATTGTTCCATAAGGTGAAACCATGATATTTTCTGAAACTAACGAGAGTTGCTTTTATATTCTAGAAGCTGGAGAAGCTGCGGCCGTGAACGAGAAGAGTGCCTCGAGCAGCTCGAGTAGCTTAAGGCCTAAACCCTCGAATGCCCCTATGGAACGTATGTTACGTATGCTAGAGGTGCAACAACGTTAGGCCGAGGCCAACAAGTGCCAGAATGAGCTTCATCGATAGCAGACGGAGGAACGGCAGACTCAGTTTGAGAACCCATTCGAGGCCCAATTCAAGTTACTGCAGAAGCAGCCTGACACTCTTCAGGAGATAGTCAATGCAGTTGTGGCCAATTACAATATTTTACGACAACGCCTACCATGATCGAGCCTACAGTCCGACCGAATGAAATCAAACCAGAAGTGCCCGAGCGTCTACTTGTAACACCAAGAAGTTCCAACTTCTAGGTATCAAAAATTACGAAGAATTGTCGCACTTCCTTCAACGGTACTGAAGATCCCACTCTAGCGATCGACTGGTTGGAGGAGCTGGAAGACCGATTTGAACTTCTTGGTGTCGATGACTCAAAGAAAGTCACATATGCACAACTTCTACTGCGATTGAACGTGCATGATTGGTGATCCCTACAAAAGCGAGCAATCCGACATGAAGATGAGACATTGGTGATTCCTTGGGCTACATTCAAAAAGGCATTTGAAATTGAGTACCTTCCTGCAGCCGTTCGACTGGAAAAAGAAAATGAATTTATGTAGTTGAAGCAAGGAAACATGATGGTGTGGTAATATACAGCAAAATTTAATAAATCAGCCAAATTTGCTTGAGCATTCTTGCCGACAACTAAGAGTCACGCTCGACGGTTCAAAGTGGGACTGCGTCTATCTATCTCTGCCCATGTATCGGTGCCTGAATACGAGACAATGGGTGAGTCTCTGAATCACGCTCTCCGCCTTGAGCGCCAATGTAATGCCCCGCTCTGCACGGCAATTACGCTGAGACGTTGACTCGAAGAGTCACGTTGACCAAATGAAATATATCGATACGAATCGATACAAAGTTACGTTGTCCCGAACAACGCATCGAATTAAGTCGATGCGAAGAGTTTCTTTGTCCCAAAGAATGCATCGAGTGAATCGATGCGAAGCGCCGCGTTGCCCCGAAGGATAAGTACGTTGGGACGGCTCGAAGATTCTAAGAAATCGAATCGAGCAAGGTGCAAGTCCGAATAGATACATGTATTGATTTTAGTTCGTTTCATGTGCAGGTTATACGTTTACACAAAAATATTAGAGGTCGACATTTTGCCTATTTTGCGACGAGTTCGCAAACTAAATCGTCGACTTGTGACGGACTGGGACTTGGGCACGGTAAGCCAAATCGGACGTATAGTTCAATGAAGCACGAAGTGCTCGAATGGCTAAGTCAGGAGAGTTGGCCGTGCAGTAAAGTTATGAAATCGAGCCGCATCGGCTCGGCAAAACGATAAAGGTGTATCAACTCAAGTTGGGAGGATTGACTCTTCTTTTTACTCCTTCATACGATAAGTCAAAATATATCATTGTATGCTAAGTTAACCTATCGACGCCACGGGCGTGGTCCGATCGGAAGATAAATCATAGTGTGTGTCAAATACTAAGTTAGTATAATCGAAATGAAACGTGCATCGAATGTACGAGTCGCTATGAAATATTGGATATCGCAAAGGCGAGCGCCTCGGTGTGCAAGCTGTAAGAACATGGGATAACTGTATTCGGCGAGTGCCTTAGTGCACGAACCATACCGTGCCTTCGTGCACAAGTTAGAAAGGCTAGAACATTGAAAGACAATAGGCGAGCGCCCTAGCGCGCAAGCCCCAAATATTGAACACTAAGTTATAGAACATGGAAATACGGCTTCGATGCGTGTATCAAGTGTACGACACGAGTGAAAAGATGATAAATGTGTCGAAACATGCCTACGTGCACAAGATCATGAAAGATGGATTCGTTGCGAAAGAATACAGTTGTGGCATGAATGTGGTGCGACTGTCGGATATGACATGATGCCTCGAAAGGTGTTCAGGACCTTCGGGTCGTCGGTTGATGAACATTGAGTTGAGTCATGATGCCATTGAACATTGAAACGAAGTATGAAACGTAAGAACATAGAAAGTTAACGAAAGAAATACAGGATAATAAAGTCTGAGTCTTGGACTCAAGACTATGCTTGGTTGTTTGAATAATAATAATAGTTTGTTGCATGGTCGAATGTAATGGACTTGAGATAATTGCGATATCTTCCATGCATGTAACGTTCCCTCCGAACGGGGCATCGGGGCACCGGGACCGTTCGACCTAGGAGGGATATATTCTTTGATAGACGCACATCTGTAAAATGTTCGATTAGCACCCGGTTAAAGATGTGAGAAGCCAAAAATGATGGTATGTGGCGCTAAGTTTCGGTTGTTTGGGATAGCAACCCAACCCGTGAAACGTCAGGCTACCCAAATTTGAAAAGAAAAGAAGAGAAAAGAAAGTAAAAAATAAATAAAAGAAACTCCTTTAGTCCATTCCGGCGCGGATACGCCAAGACCTTCATATAGCTGAGGAACAATGGGTTGAAAGTGTAGGCACATATGTGTCCCGCATACATAGATCCTTCTTACAGATGCACTTATAATATGACACGGAAGGAATGGGCGTATTCACCTTGCGTCCGTGCAAGGGCGAGTGCGTCGACTTGGTAAGTCGTACCACAAAACAAACACAAGATTGCTGGTATGCTTGCCTATTCAATTCGAGTAACATGCTTTCCATGATAACATGCTTTACGCTTTTGAATATGCCATAAAATTGACCCTAAGAAGAATAGAAAGATCATAAGCTAAGTTGCATGATTCAACATAAATACTACAATGTCGGTTTAGAATGAAGGTCTTTGTAACAGTACATGCGATGACGAACATGCTGATCCCCCACCAGCTTTCAGCAGGGCGCAGGGAATGGATTGCCCACGATGAAGCGTTGCTTGAACGCATTGAGGCTTGGAATGCCGAAGCGTATTGAAGCGTACGATCGCATTGACGCTCGGACTTGCAACAAGATTGATGCAGCCGAGATATAGAAGACATAATGTATAGAATGTAAATCCTTTGTGGGCAAGAGAGAACCTGAGTGTTGTAGCCAACCTGGCATATATAGTTGGTCTATCGTAAGCCTTTGTAATCTCAAGTTCGAATATCAATAAAGAGAATTGTTTCGTATACTTTGTTCCTTTCGATGCTAACATAAATTCAAAGATAACCATTTGAGAACTTGTCATCTTGCCTTGCACGAGCGTAACTCCAGGATCGTGCGACATCATGCCTCTTGTGAGGACGATGATTCGGGTGATTCCGAGTCAGGGCGTGACAGATTGGTATCAAAGCACTAGGCTCAATTTCTTTTGGACGCTTGCATCATTTCAATTCTAAAAGTTTCTACCACCAATCAAATCACTCTTGACTCTACTCGATGTCGTACTGGATGTTCCATACAATAAGTCTAATACAAATCATATAATTTTGCCGCATGTGTTTTGAAATTACATGATATTTGCTAAGAAAGTCGCTAAAGATTTATTGCATTGAATGCAACGAGCCGTCAAAATGTTAGTTGCTACAAGTGCAACAAATTGTGAAATACGAATTGAGATGTTGTTGCAATGTAACATGTTGAATGAGAAATAAACCATACACGACGTGGATTGGGTTGTGAATATTGGTTGCACCAATGCTGGAACTTAAATAATGTGTTGAAATGAAAGTGACAAGCCAATATCGAATATATCGAACGGATTTAAGGAAATAAATCTTTGTACGAGGTACAATAGATGTCAGAAAATATGTTGTTGCACGATGTGCAACGCGTATCGGAAGTAAATTGTTGCATGTGGTGCAACGCATATCAAAATAAATCGTTGCACAAGACACAACAGAAGGAACTGAAATCGTAAATCGATAGAACGAATCGTTCGGTTGCACACCAAACTTATGTTGGCAAACGAGAACATTAATCGAGTTGTGTCGGATTTATTTAATCAAAGTTACGATTGTGATCAAGCACGATCACTGCAGAAATCATGAGTCGGAAGAGATTGTTGGTTTATACTATGTATAATTCGAGGGAAATGGCTTAATTTCTGAGTGGTATATGCCATACCACGTATGCGATGAATGACTCGATTCCGAGTGGTATGTGGTATACCACTTGTGTGATAAATTGCATCGACGTGTTGTGAAAATTACGGAAGGTTTGTCCGCAACGGACGAAAGAATACCGAGACTCGATTGGAAATTTGTATGATGGTATATTGATGCAAATGTTCTTCGAAGATCGGTTAGGACGATAAGGCGAGACTCATATCAATGAATGATACGTCGGGCGAGAATTATAAGTCGTCGGATGACCGAGACTAGCGGAACGATTATGCCTTGAAGCAATAATCGGATGGACGGGAAAGGAAAACTTGAACTTACAAACGAGTCGCACGACTTGCGATCTCGATAGAAATGTTGGGCGGAGGAAATTATAATCGAATCGCATGACTTGTGACTTCGGTGAGAAAGTTGGTTGACGTGAGTAATCGTGCCTAAGAGATAGTTGGTTATGTTACTGCGAAACTCATTTGAGTACGACTGAAAAACATGCGAAACTTAGAGGGCGAGATCGTATGACTTGAGGGTTCGATGTTGGATAATTGGTAACTCAGTTACGCGATCAAAGTATAGCAGGTTGCGGCGAATCAAAAAACGATTTGATGCGTGTGGAAAAGCTTGTTACGAACTTGGATGTATACGATGCGAGTTAAGTTGACGTTGAAACGGATTCACAGTTGACCCTTACGCTATCAAAATTGATACGACGTATCGAGATCGATATGTAAGGAAACATAAGCACGATGCGAGAATACAAAATGGAGTGCGCCTTGCGCTATCAAAATTTTGTAAGTAACAATATGAGAAGGAACGAACCAATTGATCATAAACTTTATGATTGATCAAGACGAGACTATATGTCATCGGCGATTGCTCGATGTATATAGCATCTCGTGTGTCGATCGCAATTAAGATACACTCGAACTCAATGCGAGTAGATGCGTCATGAATAGCAGAATCATCGACGGTAGTGTGTGGCTTTACTCGGAGGATAGTTGCATATCAGTTGTGCCGATAGAAATAGTTTTGTCCAAAATCAGGTAGTCGCATAAAAATCGTCGGAACGTAATTTAGCTCCGAAATAAGATATAGCATGGTTCGTAGTAAACTGTCCTTCATTGATGATCCATAATTATCGAGCATAGCTTCGGGGCAGCTGACCCTAGACTTGACCGTCAAATCAAATTGAATATTGCAGACCGTAAGATGACCTATGCGATATCGCGTATGAAATTGCATCGATAACAAATATAACATGGTGCATGTTGACAATAAGTCTAGGTGATCGAGAATTATTAGAACAACTTTCGATTGCGAATGATACAGTTAGATTTTGAGTATTCGTCGGATGAATGCTTGAATGGTTATGTTGGTCGACGATCGAACTAGAAATTACCAATAAACTTGGTGATTCGGATAGGCGATTACGAGAATCGTACCATGCACGAGAGAGAACAATAAGGGAATGACTTACGAGTTATGCGTTAGATTCTGATTCACCTTGCAATTGAGCTTGCGTGAATCAAACTATATTCAACGTTGCGAGACGAACAAGTATAGAATTTGGTTAGAAATTTCCTACTTGATATGAATCGAATGTAAGACGCATCGTAAAGACCTTCGTGCTAAGGCGATCATTGCCTTGAGCACCGTCGCATCGATATAAATTGTTACGTCGGATAGATTGTGGCCTTTGTGTAATATCAATTTAAAGTTGCATCGGGAGAATTTAAGCACGGTATCTAGGTAAGTAACCTAACGGGCGTAGTGCCGAATATTGATAAGGAAATCGTATCGAGATAAGTTGTATAGCCAGACTTCGGAAATAGTTGGGTGGCGAATTCAAACGTGAGGCGTTGCGAAGGATCGTTGCGATCAGATGCACGACGACTCGTTGCGACGCATAGAATTGATTATCCATACAAAACATACGAAATAAATGCGATTTTGAATCGCGTCGCATGTAGTGACTTTGTTGAATGAATCACCTATGTATCGAATATACGTATGCGATAAATTTTTGAGAACAGTTGCTAAAGATACGCCCGATCGAGAGTACGAGATGGCAAGCATAGGATTGAAATATACCTGTTAGCTTTGTTCCAATTTGCTACGACTGGACTTGGTCGAAATAATATATCTTCGGGATGCCTTGAATATAGGTACGGATCCAAATCGAGTTGTATACAAAATTCAAATCAAGCTGTAGGAAGAACTTTAAAATGTTAATAAAAATCTTGCGAGATAGTATGAAACTGAACAACATTAGTTGGACGAGATCGTGAAACGATCTATAAAACACTTAATCGGAGTGTTGGCTTTGGTTCGAGGACGAACCTTGTTTTGAGTGGTATATTCTGTAATGCCCCACTTCCCACGGCACATTACGCTAGACGTTGACTCGAAGAGTCACGTTGACTGAATAAATATATCGATGCGAATCGATACGAGAGTTACGTTGTCCCGCACAACGCATCGAACTAAGTCGATGTGAAGAGTTGCCTTGTTCCAAAGAATGCATCGAGTGAATCGATACGAAGCGCCGCATTGCCCCGATGGATAAGTGCGTTGAGACGGCTCGAAGATTCTAAGAAATCGAATCGACCAAGACACAAATCCAAATCAATGCAATTATTGATTTTAGTTGGTTTCATGTGTAGGCTATATGTTTACGCGAAAATATTAGAGGTCAAAATTTTGCCTATTTTGTGACGGGTCCGCAAAACCAAATCGTCGCCTTGCGACGGACTGGGACTTGGGTACGATAAGCCAAATCGGATGTATAATTCAATGAAGCACGAAGTGCTCGAATGCTAAGTCAGGAGAGTTGGCCGTGCAACAAAGTTCTGAAATTGAGCCGCATCGGCTCGGCAAAATGACAAAGGCGTATGGACTCAAGGTGGGAGGATTGACTTTTCTTTTTACTCCTTCATGCGATAAGTCAAAATATATCATTTTATGCTAAGTTAACCTATCGACGCCACGGGCATGGTCCGATCGGAAGATGAATCATAGTGTGTGTCAAAAAGTTAGTACAATCAAAATAAAATGTGCATCGAATACATGAGTCGCTATAGAATATTGGATATCGTAAAGGCGAGCCCCTCCGTACGCAAGCCACAAGAACATTGGATAACTATATTCGACGAGTGCCTTAGTGCACGAACCATACCGTACCTTCGCGCACGAGTTAGAAAGGCTGGAACATTGAAAGACAATAGGCGAGTGCCCTAGCGCGCAAGCCCCGAACATTGAACACTAAGTTATAGAATATGGAAATACGGCTTTGATGTATGCACAAAGTATACGACGCGAGAGAAAAGATGATAAATGTGTCGAAACATGCCTACCTGCACAAGATCATGAAAGATGGCTTCGTTGCGAAAGAATACAGTTGTGGCATGAATATGGCAGAACTGTCGGATATGACATGATGCCTCGAAAGGTGTTTGAGACCTTCGGGTCGTTCGGTTGACGAACATTGAGTTGAGTCATGATGCCATTGAACATTGAAATGAAGTATGAAATGTAAGAACATAGAAAGTTAACGGAAGAAATATGGGATAATAAAGTCTGAGTCTTGGACTCAAGACTATGCTTGGTTGGTTGAATAATAATAATAGTCCGTTGCATGGTCGAATGTGTGAAACCAAGATTTTAGGATGTGTGATTTTTATTATTATTATTATATATATTATTACTATTATTATTATTCTATTATTATTATAATTATTATTTAGTCGAATTTAGAAAAACATTATTTTTAAAATCATCGTTGGTTTTTATTGTGGCCCTGCCCCGACCCCGAGTCCGGACTCCGAACCCGAGTTTGAACCAGATTCGATTTCCCAAAACCGACCCTGATCCAATTCTTTTATTTGTTTGGAAACCCTAATTATAATCTAGTAATAATTGTTAGTAAAAAATAATAAAAGCCATCTGGCTTGGTCTCCCACGACCAAGCCAGCACCCCTAACTTCACTCCCCCACTTCAACTCTCCTTCACAACTTTCCCTACAATTCAGCACCCACTCCCTCCTCTCCTTACAACTCCACTCATCCACGTTTATTAAACCTACTCACCAGCAACACTTCCCACTCCCATTCCATTCTCAACTCTCCCCACTCCCATTCCATTCTCACTCTCCCTCTCACTCACACCCAGCCCCTTCCCCTTCAGAGCTCGGCTCCACCCGAGCCCTCGGCCAACCCCGAACTCCGGCGCCCGACCCGGCCGTCCGCACCCAACTCCGCCCGGCGCCACCTCCCCTCTCGACCCGTGCCCACATCCGGCAGCGAGCTTCCCGCACCCCCAGGCCGCATCCCCCCGATCGGGACCCGCGACACCGATGCCCAACCGGCCCTGGCGCCGCCCCCCTGCCGTGCGCCTTCCTGTGGCTCCGCCCGCAGCCGTACCCCGTCGGCCTCCTCCGGCGCTGTTCGCCCTATCCCAGTTTTTGCGAGCCTCCCGTGCTTCGCTAATCCAAACAGCGCTGTCCGCGGGTTTTCTGACCTGCTGTCCGTGCTTTTTCGTGCCTGGATCCGCTGTCCAGCGCAGCCGTACCCGGCGAGGCGCTGTCCCAAGCCGGTCCACTGTCCGTAGATTTCTTTTCTTCTTTATAAACATCTGAGAGCTCTAGCCGAGCAACCCAAGGTATAATTCCTTTATCCCGTTCCATTTTCGGTACTCAATGATGAAATTGGTCCCCGATTCCCTCCCGGGAATTCGGTTTTAGGTCGACGTAGTGACTTCGGATTTTCTGGAGACGTTTCTGTGATGTTCTGTGGTTATTTCAGATTTTTCTAAAATGTGTTTTCTGGATTTTTGGGTGTTGTGGTTTCCAATTTCATTTCGGAATTTCGATTATATTTTGGTTCCGACTAAGCTTCGAAATTATTCTGTGAATTTAATTTTGTGTAAAAATGGTTTTGGAAGTTAATTCTTGGGGTTTTCCCTTGTTTGGGATAATTGTTGGAATTGGGCGCATTTTTCCAATTTTGGGTTATCCCGAATATAGAGGGAATGCTGCCCAAATTTTTATAAAATTTTATAAATGAGTTTTAAATTGGTTTTCAGAATTATTTATTTAAATGAATTTTTGGGCGACGACCATACCGGTCCGTGGGCCCTAGCAAAATGCAAACAAAACCGGTCAGGCCGGACGTTGAGGCATTAGCTAACTATGACGATTGGACCAAGTATGAGACTCCTAAG
The DNA here is from genome assembly GCA_029216955.1 of Iris pallida. Classification (NCBI taxonomy): domain Eukaryota; kingdom Viridiplantae; phylum Streptophyta; class Magnoliopsida; order Asparagales; family Iridaceae; genus Iris; species Iris pallida. Next base: position 23,358,471 of record JANAVB010005796.1, read on the forward strand.
ATTTAATTTAATTTATTTTAGTTTTGTTTTTGATATTTAAAATACGGGACTTTAGTCAGAGCTAACTAATTTTCTCTTATTTTATTTATGTAAAGTTTGTAAGGGCATACGCCCGTATTTCTATTTTGTTAGCTGTGCCCCTGTATTGCGTAGTCTAGGTTTTTATTTCTTTTCTTGGTTGTTTTTTCTTTATTTTCTGGTTGGTTTTATTCTTCGTAATTAGGCGCTTAGTTACAAAATGGCTAATAAATATTTTGTATAAATTAATAAGGATTTTTTACGATATAATAACTTGAATAAAATATTGATAATTAACAAAACCCACGTTTTATCGTTAAAAGAAAATGTAGTTTTATACGTATAATATTAAAAATACAAAGTTTTGCAAAGTAACCGGTAACGACAATGTTTCCAAGTAAAACCAGAAACTGGCTATCCAACTAAATGAGAACCAACATAGCACGCGTCGTTAACCGTTAGCAGTAGATTAAATAAAAGAACTTAAAACTTGACTAGGACCTGCTACTAGAAATTGCAACTAGCACACATAGCTTGGTTTCACAATGGTTCTAAGTCAAGTTCTCCAACTGTAGGATCTCGGAGACGAACCTAGCATCTTCCCGGAACCAACATCATTTCCAGTCATAAACAAAGGCAAGTACGGTTGTGTTATTGAGCAATTTAATTAGTAATTGTAATCTGCATGCTTAAACCACATTGTTACATGGACTCTCTCCTAGAGTATTGATTGACATTGATTGCTTGTGGGATATTGGGGAGTAGTGTAGTGTCTATGACCAATACCCCAAATAGTATAATGATTGTGTTAGCTTACCCCTCGTACACACGGGGATAAGCCATATCGTATCGCTAGGATACAATTGTACAACCCAAGCCGGTCATAGTTATTATCTACTCAAATCATATTATTTTCTATCGTGTAGAATTGTTGGAAAATATTATTTCAAAATTGTTTAATACTATAAATTTTTAATTATTAGTTGAAATGTTTAATTTTCATAATTGTACTTTGCTCCCTCCTGACTGGAGATAACATTTTTAGGGGATTTTGAGGATGTTGAGCTGTTATACAACAGCTATTATGACCCAGTTCTATACCCTGTGGTGTTGCCAGAGTCCCCATTGGAGGACGCAGGACCTGAGGCCGACGAGCCGAACGCTTAGCTAGACTTTTTCTGTTTCCAGTTTTGTTGTTTGGAATTTTCGTTAATTTGAATTCAGTATTCATTTTATTTCTTTTACTTTCGAGTTGTATTTATTTAAATATTGAATAAAGTTTTAAATTCCCGAATATTCAGTTGTGACAAATGTATGTAGATGTTGTTGTGATTACCTGCTAATGGAACAACTTACTGCCGCCGTCTCACAACGGTGCAGGTTGGACATGATCCGGTTCGACACATTTAATTTGGATCGGGTCGTGACATATTTTTAGTGGTGGCCTATGCAGGTCATAAAACAACAACTTAGGAAAACATACCTAGAAACAATTAGAACACTAGAATATTGATTTGACACAACATAGGTCCGAATTATATATAAATATTTTTGTTTGATTATAGACTGGTAGGATACCTTGCTTATGTTTGCATCATAAACCTTCCAGAGTATGGCCAAAGGGAGACTACCCGTTCCGGCCGTGCTGAAGATGAGGTGTCATCTACCAATGACACACCACCTTATCAAGCACGTCGGGACCAACCTCCCTTGTAGCTGACTGACCGTCTCCATACTGCACCAGCACCCCGTCCCGTTTACGATACTACAGCGCAAACGACAGAACCGGTGCTTCCCGACTGAGCCCCAGTCCCCTGCGGTAGTGTCCGCACCAGCTGCCCCACCGTGCCAGTAGATCCCACCGATCTAGTGGGCATGCTACGAGGAGTGCTTGAAGCACAGAGAGCCCAAGCAGAAGCTCATCGAGAACAAACTACAGCCCAAGCTGAAGCCCATCGCGAGCAGACCGCGATCATGAGAGAAGGCATGGAGATTGCCCGCAACGTGGCTATGGCTGTCCTCGAGAGTGGAGGAACCACTTTATTGGAGCCACGACCTGCCAAGGTAAAACATAAATCCAGGAGTTAAGTTATGTATCATTTAGGTCATTCTTTTGATTAGAGGCGTATTATTACATAAGGGTCGGAGATATAGAGAGTTTCAAGAAGCAGGGCCCTCGACCTATCAAAGGAACCGAGGGTATCATATACGCGATGAATGGCTAGACAGCATGGAGCATCTCTTGAGCGTCGCTCGACTCCCAGAGGACCTCAAGGCCGAAGCAGTAGGACTCCAGCTGCAAGATGTGGCAAGCACCTGGTATCGGAATGAACCCTGACTCCAGGACAAGTAGCTTGACTGGGACACCTTCAAGAGGCTGTTCCGCAGGAAGTTCTTTCCAACATCAGAGATAGGGAGATAGAAAGACAGTTCCAGGACCTGAAGCAAGAAAACATGACGGTTGGAGAGTATGCGGTAGAGTTCGGCTGACTTAGCCGCTTTGTCCAGAACTTGGTTGCTGACCCCAAGGATCGTGCTGAAAGATTCAGGTATGGACTAAGGGAAGAAATTCGCACTCCTTTGATCGCAGGTGGCGCCAAGGCATATGAAAAGATTTTAAAATGAGCTCAGGACGTGGAGAAGAGCCAGCCTTCTCGTTCAAAAAGGGAGTATCCTAGAACAAGCAACTTCCAGGGTAACAAAGAGGCCCAACAACAACAACAACATGCCTTCGCACCATCAGTAGCAGCACCATCAAGTAAGGACCAATAAACGAGCGCCTCAGAAGCAGATCCCTGTCTGCGATTAATGCAAAAGGCCAGGACATCAGGCGCTCATCTGCAGGAAGAGGCTAGGATACTGTCTAGTTTTGGGTCTGCCACCCACCAAGTGAGGGACTGCCCCACAGCATCCAACCGGACTGGAGCAACTCAGCAAAGTGCTCCCCTACCCACTCAGCAACAACGGTTCGGACAACACCAGCAGAATATCGGGCAAGCTTATGCCGTAACAGCAGAAGATCAAGAACCAGAGCAGGAACCCACCGCTGATGTCATCACAGGTTCCATTTATGTGTTTTTACATCCTGCTCTAGCATTATTTGATTGGGTGCATCACACAGTTTCATATCATCAAAGTTTATTTTACACACCACCTAAATACGGGACTTAGCAAGATGATTATTATAGTTATGACCGGTGGTGGACCCATACCCATCACCGAGGCTTGTAACTGTCCGATAACTATCTCAGGCCACAAATTCTTAACACCTTACTTGTGATGCCCTTGCCCAACTATGATGGTGTCCTAGGGATGGACTGCTTAAGTGAGTAGCACGCGCTAGATTGTCATAGAGGATGTGTAATCTTTAGCCCACCAGGAGAACCGGAGTTTAAAATCTTCGAGCTCCGGAAGACATGAAGAGTGTTACCTACTCCTCTATCACCGAAGAACCCGGGCCTCCTCACCCTATCATAGCAGAATTTATGGACGTCTTTTCAGATAGTCTTTCAGGATTGTCGCCAGATCGGGGTGTGGAATTCACCATAGACCTAGTACCCGGCTCTTTCCCTATTTCTTGGGGATGCCACAGAGTCAACCCCAAGGAAGCAAAGGAGATGAAGGACCAGATTGATGAACTGAAGGCACAAGATTTATCAGAGACAGGACTTCACCCAAGGGAGCACCAGTTTTGTTCGTCCCCAAGAAGGATGAACCGTGCGGATGTGCATTAATTACCGGGCGCTGAACAACATCACCATCAAGAACAAGTACCCTCTACCCCGGATCGATGACCTGTTTGATCAACTAAGTAGAGCCAAGGTATTTTCGAAGATAGATCTCAGATCAGGCTACCACCAAATCAAGGTCAGAAAGGAGGATATCCCGAAAACGGTATTCAACACCAAGTATGGGCAATTTGAATTCTTGGTCATGCCGTTTGGACTGACGAATCCTTCTCGATATTCATGAACCTCATGAACAAGGTCTTCCATGAGTACCTGGATCAGTTTGTTGTTGTCTTCATCAATGACAAACTGATCTACTCGAAGACTGAAGAAGAGCATGAAGAGCACCTGAGAAAAGTTTTGAGCACCTTGAGGAAGGAAAGCTCTATGGTAAGCTATCTAAATGCAAAATCTTTTTAGATAAAGTAGAATTTCTGGGCCATGTTGTCACAGAGAAAGGAATTTCGGTGGATCCAAAGAAGATAGCTGCTATTGAGAAGTGGACTGCACTAAGTTCGGTTGCAGAAATCAGAAGCTTTTTGGGTTTAGCTGGCTACTACCGAAAGTTTGTGAAGGATTTCTCCAGGATTGCCGAGCCGATGACAAGCTCACCCGGAAGAACAAATAATTCATTTGGTCTGAAGCTTGCCAGTCAGCTTTTGAGGAACTGAAGAAGAGGCTTACAACGGCGCCGATACTTGCGCTACCCGCAGGTACCGGCGGTTTCTCAATTTATAGTGATGCTTCTGGTAAGGGATTGGGATGCGTTCTTCAACAACATGGGAAAGTAATTGCTTATGCATCTAGGCAATTACGGACTCATGAGAAGAATTATCCCATACATAATTTGGAGCTTGCAGCGGTGATATTTGCATTGAAGCTATGGAAGCACTACCTTTATGGAGAGAGAGTAGAAATATTTACAGACCACAAAAGTCTTAAATATGTTTTCACTCAGAAAGAGCTGAACATGCGACAGAGACGATGGCTGGAGCTGATGAAGGATTTCGACATCAACCTGCAGTATCATCCGGGTAAGGCTAATATTGTTGCAGATGCACTTAGTCGATACCCGATGGCAACGTTCTTGACCAAGGAGCGTCATTTACTGGAGGACATAGAAAAGCTCGGACTGGAGATTGTACTGCCCGAAGAAAAATAAAGAAACTGGAAAGAAAAGCCATTATACCAGGAGCTGATTCAACAATAATGCAGTTGCAAGTGCGTTCAAGTCTGTTGGACAGAGTCAATGAGGCACAATTCTAAGACGAGACGCTTTGTAAACTTAGAGATCGAGTGCCGGCAGGAACACTTGAAGGATTCTCAATCGCCAGTGACGGAGCACTGAAGAATGGTACGAGGCTTTGCGTATCAACTGGCAAACTGAGAACGAGATGATACAAGAAGCGCATCAGTCGCAGTATTCCATACATCCTGGAGCCAACAAAATGTATCGGGATATGCGTAATATAGTGTGGTGGTACGGAATAAAGAAGGATGTATCCAGGTATGTGGCTAGATGTTTAATTTGTCAAAGTGAAAGCTAGCAGACAGAGACCAGCAAGACTATTGCAGCCGCTAGACATCCCGGAGTGGAAATAGGAGCACATAACGATAGACTTCGTGTCGAGACTGCCTCGATCCCAAGGAGGAAAGGATGCCATTTGGGTTATTGTGGACCGACTGACGAAGTCAGCTCACTTTATTCCCGTCAAGGTTGGTCTATCCACTGAGAAGTTGGCGGCGCTGTACATGCAGCACATCTACCGGATTTATGGAGTTCCGGAAGTATTGTGTCTGACAGAGATACTAGATTTACCTCCACTTTTGGAAGAGTTTGTATGACAGTTTGGGAACACAACTGAAGTTCAGCATCGCTACCATCCCCAGACTGACGACAATCAGAGAGAACAATCCAGACGCTAGAAGACATGCCGAGATCCTGCGTCTTAGAATTCGGAGGGTCTTGGGAAGACAATTTGCACTTGGTAGAGTTCTTCTACAATAACAGCTACCAAGCTAGCATCGGTATGACACCGTTCGAGGCACTCTATGGACGTCGTTTCCGTACTCCACTTGCTTGGGACGAGTCGGAGAACGAGTATGCTTGGACCTGAGATGGTGACCGATGCAGCAGAGAAGGTAAAGATGATCAGAGACAAGCTCAGGATTGCCCAGGACAGACAGAAGAATTGGGCCGATAGCAGTCGACGGCCGTTGGAATTTGAAGAAGGTGACAGTGTGTTCGTGAAGATCTCTCCTACCAGAGGAACCATCCGTTTCGGCAGAGCATGAAAGCTAAGCCCCAGGTATATTGGTCCTTTTGAAGTACTCAACAGATTGGAGAAGTGGCTTATCGGGTGGCTCTACCCCCAAGTCTCGAAGGCGTCCACAACATCTTCTACGTTTCGCAGCTGAGACGCTACATCCCTGACCCGAGCCACATCTTGGACCAGTCGGAGCTGGAAATTGGACCCAGCCTCACAGTGCCAGAGAAGCCAGTGGCAATATTAGACAGAGGGAGAAGAGAAGTAGGAACTCTGTGACGCTGATAGTCAGAGTCATGTGGCGGCATAACTCACCAGACGAGTCTACCTGGGAGCGAAAAGACCAGATACGGGAGCAGTATCCGTATCTGTTTGAGACTTGAGGTAATCCCTAACTCTGCCATTAATTTCGAGGACGAAATTTTCTAAGGAGGGAAGATTGTGAAACCCAGATTTTAGGATGTGTGATTTTATTATTATTATTATTATTATATATATATTATTACTGTTATTATTATTCTATTATTTTTATAATTATTATTTAGTCGGATTTAGGAAAATATTATTTTTAAAATCATCGTTGGTTTTTATTGTGGCCCTGTCCCGACTCCGAGTTCGGACTCCGAACCCGAGTTCGAACCCGATTCGATTTCCCGAAACCGACCCTGATCCAATTCTTTTATTTATTTGGAAACCCTAATTATCTAGTAATAATTGTTAGTAAAAAATAATAATAAAAGCCAACTGGCTTGGTTTCCCACGACTAAGCCAGCACCCCTAACTTCACTCCCCCACTTCAACTCTCCTCCACAACTTTCCCTACAATTCAGCACACACTCCCTCCTCTCCTTACAACTCCACTCATCCACGTTTATTAAACCTACTCACCATCAACTCTTTCCACTCCCATTCTATTCTCAACTCTCCTACTCCCATTCCATTCTCACTCTCCCTCTCACTCACACCCAGCACCTTCCCCTTCAGAGCTCGGCTCCACCCGAGCCCCTGGCCAACCCCGAACTCCGGCGCCCGACCCGGCCGTCCGCGCCCAATTCCTCTCGGCGCCACCTCCCCTCTCGGCCCGCGCCCACCTCCAGCAGCGAGCTTCCCCGCGCCCCCGGCCGCGTCCCCGGCCCCGATCGGGACCCGCGACCCTGACGCCCAGCCGGCCCCTGCCGTGCGCCTTCCCGCGGCTCCGTCCGCAGCCGCACCCCCGCCGGCCTCCTCCGGCGCTGTTCGTGCCCTATCCGGTTTTCGTGAGCCTCCCGTGCTCCACTAATTCGAACAGCGCTGTCCGCGGATTTTTCGACCTGCTGTCCGTACTTTTCCGTGCCTGGATCCCGCTGTCCAGCACAGCCGTACCCCGGCGAGGCGCTGTCCCGAGCCGGTCCACTGTCCGCAGATTTTTTTCTTTTTTATAAACATCTGAGAGCTCTAGCCGAGCAACCCAAGGTATAATTCCTTTATCCCGTTCCATTTTCGGTAGTCGATGATGAAATTGGTCCCCGATTCCCTCCCGGGAATTCGGTTTTAGGTCGACGTAGTGACTTCGGATTTTTCGGAGATGTTTCTGTGATGTTCTGTGGTTATTTCAGATTTTTCCGAAATGTGTTTTCTGGATTTTTGGGTGTTGTGGTTTCCGATTTCATTTCGGGATTTCCGATTATATTTCGGGTTCCGATTAAGCTTCAAAAATTATTCTGTGAATTTAATTTTGTGTAAAAATAGATTTGGAAGTTAATTCTTGGGGTTTCCCTGGTTTGGGATAATTGTCGGAATTGTTGGCGCATTTTCTCAGTTTTTGGTTATCCCAAATATAGGGAATGTTGCCCAAATTTTTATAAAATTTTATAAATGAGTTTTAAATTGGTTTTCAGAATTATTTATTTAAATGGATTTTTGGGCGACGACCATACCGGTCAGTGGGCCCTAGCGAAATACAAACAAATCGGTCAGGCCGGACATTGAGGCATTAGCTAACTATGACGATTGGACCAAGTCTGAGACTCCTAAGATTTAATTTAATTTATTTTTAGTTTTGTTTTTGATATTTAAAATACGGGACTTTAGTCAGAGCTATCTAATTTTCTCTTATTTCATTTATGTAAAGTTTGTAAGGGCATAAGCCCGTATTTCTATTTTGTTAGCTGTGCCCCTGTATTGCGTAGTCTAGGTTTTTCATTTCTTTTCTTGGTTGTTTTTCCTTTATTTTCTGTGGTTGGTTTTATTCTTCGTAATTAGGCGCTTAGTTACAAAATGGCTAATAAATATTTTGTATAAATTAATAAGGATTTTTCATGATATATAACTTGAATAAAATTGATAATTAACAAAACCCACGTTTTATCATTGAAAGAAAATGTAGTTTTATACGTATAATATTAAAAATATGAAGTTTTGCGAATTAACCGGTAACGACAATTTTTCCAAGTAAAACTAGAAACTGGCTATCCAACTAAATGAGAACCACGTAGCACC